>CM030893.1:7011523-7454023 GCA_018136845.1 Heterotis niloticus
CAAATGTAAGGTCTTAATCAACCGGAAGAGAAAAAAATGCTTCTTTCGCAATAAAATTTCCGAAAGACGCGTTGCTAACTAGCTAGCTAAAATGGCGGAAAATAAGATGTCGGCCGCAGGCGCGGATCTCCCATCCGCAGTCTACAGCTGCTCTGGTCTGCGTTCAGTGTAACTACATCTCCGTCCATTTGGGACTATGCAGTCGTGCCATAACAAAGGTGCAATTTTTAACGGATTGAAACGGCAGAGCTCGCTTTTGTTGGCAGCTGTGCTACGCGAATGCCCGTGTGCCCGTCCGGTCTGTCTGGTCTTGTGTATTCCTCAGTCCCCGCGGCGCCGCCATCTTCCCTCCTCAGCGAAAGACTGACAGCCTCTCGGCTCCGCACACTCCACAGTGTCAACTAACACACCTCACAGAGTACTTTCAGTAGCGTTTAGTGAAGCCTGTGTGAACATTTAACACTTAGCTCTTAACTAATCCAAAAACATGATAGTGATCTTTTCAGGTTACCCAGTGACCAACAACTTAACTAGTAACCACAAATGCTGCAGAGTGATATTTTGTACCGTTAGCTGTAGTGAAGCATTTTGAACTTTTGACTGAAATTAGATTCCGATGTTGGTGTCTGCACAGACCTTAGTTATTATTGTGCTTATTAATATTTTTTAGACACATTTTCTGGTATACAGCTGGATATTTTATTGTACTAGTTTAGGGTATGTACTTTGCTAAGGGATACTATAGTAAGAAATGGGATTTGGGCCAAGAATATTGAGATTGGAGAAACAGAAGGATGTCTGCTACTCTTACAAGTCTGGCCATTTCTTTAGAACCTGTATCCCTGGGTTACTGAATTGTTGTAGTATCTTAGAGACAGTACTGAATAAACAGGTAAAGTTCTAGGCTACGCAGCCGCCCCCCCCAAATTGAATCTTGCTTTGCTTGCAGTTGCTTGGCAAAAAGTCTTGCTGCCAGTTTTTTTTTTTTTTTTTTTTTTTTTAAATAAAAAATTAGCTATAGCTTATGGTCTTCAGAACTGATTTGTTGTTTTTGGTCAATCCTCAACAAGTTTTTCCTGATTTTTTAAAAAATTTATTTATTTTTTAAATGCATCTCACGGCATTCCACCCTTTAATGATGTAAGGCTAATAAAATTTGATTATATAAATGTTTCCTCCAATTTTCCACATACAACTGACTGTGGTGTTTGCATCAAATATTTGGTTTTCCTCAAATGACTACACCAGTATGATGAATACAAGAAGATACAACTTTGATGTAAAAGTTATTGCACAGCATCAAGTAATTTGGCTCTGCTATAATGAGCAGAGTGAAAACTTGGTCTATGCTAAACCAGGTTAAGATGTTGACTTGTAGTAATTACTTGCATGGCTTGCCTGGTAAATGAGACCAGGGAGGTGTTAAGAATAAAGAATATCTTATTGGAGAGCACGGAAATGGGACGCTGACTCGCACCAATAATTGAAACAGGTTTTAATGGCCATTGGTTAGCTGTTAATTCTCCCAGTCCCCTACTCCAAGGATTTTAAACTGTTTCACCTTGAATATTCATTTTTGTTTTTTGCATCTAAGAAGCCAAATCAAGCAATCTTCCCCTGAAACGTTACAATAATGCTTGGTTGTTATAGTTGGGTACTTGGCATTGGTCCTGATAACTAACACCGTAAAAATGTTGTTTTCTTTCAGGCTACTTTCATCCCTAGTAAAGAAGTAAAACCAGGATTTTCTATGATCGGTTTCAGAGCGCTAGCATCCGATGGACAGGTAATCTTATCACTGACTCAAATTTTTATGAGTGGTTCCAAAAGAATTTTAGTTTTTAGTTGATAGTTAATAGTTGTTGATAGAATGAACCATGAAAGTGTCATGGAGGGACAGTTGAAAACTGCTTCCTTCTGGTCTTTTGAGTTTTAATTACATCACTAAATGCATTTTTGCTACTATTTTCATAATCATGTTTGTAAATGAAAAAATATAAAATAAAAATGTTTATAAAACTTGAACATTGTCAATAGAATGTAAAGTTTTTTTTTTCCTTTTTGTGTTAAAACCAAAATGTTTTTCCCCCTAAAGGGTTTGTGTGTAAGAGCATAATGGACCAGGGTGGAGGGGTGCTGGAGCTCCACACACAAGACTTGAAAATGCCCCATACAATGATAATGCAGGATTTTGGTAGGTAAAGATCATTATTCTTTTAGTTAGATTTTTTTGAGCACAGGTTTTGTTGGTTGGGTTGGTTGATATACTGTTGTATAGCATTTTAGACTTCTAAATGCTAAATTGTAGTTTCTTAATTTTGTTCAAGTTTAAGAATAAAGCCTATGTTACTGTATTTTAAAATGTTTCAAATGTATTTCTTTGTTTTGGAACTGGCTCAAGATTAACATTCTTTAATACCCCTGTCTTGTCAGTAGCAGGCATGGGGGGTATGGCCCACATTGATGGAGACCACATCGTGGTGTCTGTGCCAGAGGCAGTCTTGGTATCAGATGTGGTGACGGATGAGGAAATCACACTGGAACATGGACTAGAGCCTGAAGTGATGGAGGGACCGGACATTGGGCACGAAGACGTAGTAACAACGGAAGACGTTATTGTGCCAGAGTCAATCCTTGGGGCAGAGGTGGCTATTGAGGAGGCGCTAGACTCAGACAACCACGTGCTGACCACTGATCTGATTGAAGAGTCTGTGCACATGCCAGATCAGGTCTTTGTTGCAGACCTTATGTCCCATCACCAGGACAGCCATCTCGACCACGAAATGGTTTCTGAGGAGGTAATGGTCACCAACTTAGATTCAGAGACTGTCATCCAGGCACATGAGGGCCTGCCTGCCTCAACTGTCACCATCAACACAGACAATGATGAGGAAGGCAAAAGCACTTCTGAGGACTATCTGATGATCTCTTGTGAGTGTGCCTCTGGGGGAAAGCTAAGCTGGTTATATTCTCGAAAGGCTATAAGCCTTATGAATTGCTGACCCCTCGGTTGGAATGTTCATAAAGCAGATGGTTCTTCTTTATTTTGTAATAGTTTTGTGTAACCTGGTAATTTTAGAAATGTGTGCTCTGATTCTCCCACAGTGGACGATGTTGGGGAGAAGCTAGACATTGGGAATGCTCCTCTGAAAATCAGCACAGCGATGGCTCAGGGTGATGACCCTAAAGAGGGTGACTATGGCTCTGAGGTCATCAAGGTTTACATCTTCAAGGCTCAAGCAGAGGATGATGTCGATATTGGTATGACACTCTCTGACTACAGAAGGCTGTGATGCTTAGATTTGTGTGTGTACTCTGGCTGTGTTGAAAAGGTTATGATAAAGTGTAATTCAAGCAGGTGCCTCCATGTGGACTGGTGATGTGGATTCTGGACAAGTCTTTCCAGAAATTGTTTACTGGGTTATTCATGCTTCATGTTCCTATGAATTACAGTTGTCTCTATCTTTGTGTCCAGGTCCTGTGAACTGCTGTTAATTACTTTCAGTATAATGCTTGAAAGCCATTTGGGGTTGAGGTGAGGTGTGACCCTGTATTATTTGTCTGACTTGAGTTCAGGTGGGACAGAGGTGGTGGCAGAAAGTGACTTCCATGGCGGCAGTGCTGTGCTGGAGTCCGGCGCTGTGGGCCTGTTGTCCAGAGAAAAGATGGTGTACATGACAGTGAAAGACACGGGCCAGAAGGATGAAGACATGAGTAAGTCCTCGGGACTTGTGAGTCTTGGCCATCAGATAGAGGTGGAGCTTTCTGATACAGATTGTGAGTTTAAGAAAAATTTGTAATATAGATATTAAAAAGCTGACTAAAGACTTTTGAGTCACAAAAGTTTTAGAGATGAAAATTGAGTTAAAGACTTACATGAATATCCTGATAATTTTGAAAGATGTTTTTTTGATAAGCTTCCCTTCAGAGGTGTTGTCTCCTCACACCTCCTTTACAGACAGTGTTTTTCAGTTCCAATTGATGTAGTAACATTTGTTCCTGTCTCAAATCTGTGTCTAAGTACTACTTTTCTGCTTCCTCAGACTGTGCAGAAGTAGCTGATGAGGTTTACATGGAGGTAATTGTGGGGGAAGAAGAGGCCCCCCCAGTCCAGGAGTCTCAACTGGAGGATCCTGCTGTCAATAAGACATTCATCCCTGTGGCCCTTACAGCTGCTTATGGTAAGACCACGTACCAGCCTTGCAGAGGCTCCCTTTTGACAAAACAAAACAATCTGAATAGGGCCACTGTATTGTGAGAATCTGGAAAAATGTGGAAATATTAACTTTATTCTGATGACTGTCAGGTAATAAATTGGAAGCCAGGCTGGAGAACAAGAACGGCATAGCCCCCCAGTACCTGCAGATCAGTGACAGTATCAATAGTAGCAGAGCACTCAAGCAGAAGATGAAGAAAAGGAGGAGAGGGGAGGCACGCTACTGCCAAACAGGTATAGGAGCTCTTGTTTGGCCTTCAGTTTGACATTAATGAAAGCTGCATAACAGGATGGATTTAATTATTTTTTGGTCCTAGCTGTGATCATTGGCCCGGACGGACAGCCCCTGACAGTGTACCCCTGCCATATCTGCGGCAAGAAATTCAAATCACGGGGGTTTCTGAAACGACACATGAAGAACCATCCTGACCATATGTTCAAAAAGAAGTACCAGTGCACAGACTGTGACTTCACCACCAACAAGAAGGTCAACTTCCACAATCACATGGAGAGCCACAAGCTGATCATCAAGAGTGAGAAGGTCCCGGAGTTCACAGAGTACACGCGGCGATACTGTGAGGCCAGCCCACTGAGCCCCAACAAGCTCATTCTACATGACAAGGAGCCCAAGCTGCACAAGTGCAAGTACTGCGATTATGAGACAGCCGAACAGGGGCTCCTGAACCGCCACCTGCTGGCCGTGCATAGTAAGAACTTTGCCCACGTGTGCGTAGAGTGCGCCAAGGGCTTTCGCCATCCATCAGAACTCAAGAAGCACATGCGCACACACACGGGTGAGAAGCCCTATCAGTGCCAGCACTGCGAGTTCCGCTGTGCTGACCAGTCCAACCTAAAGACTCACATCAAGTGCAAACATGGCACTGAGCTTCCCTACAAGTGCAGCCAGTGCCCCCAGGCCTTTGCAAATGACAAAGAGCTACAGAGGCACAATGAGATCTTCCAGGGCCACAAAGCACACCAGTGTCCACACTGTGAACACAAGAGCACTAACTCAAGCGACCTGAAGAGGCACATAATCTCAGTGCATACCAAGGACTTTCCACATAAATGTGAAGTGTGTGAGAAGGGCTTCCACCGGCCCTCAGAACTCAAAAAGCACGCAGAGACCCACAAGGGCAGTAAAGTGCACCAGTGCCGGCATTGTGACTTCAAGATCTCTGACCCCTTCACACTCAGCAGACACATCCTTTCAGTTCACACAAAGGACCTGCCCTTCAAGTGTAAGCGCTGCAAGCGGGGTTTCCGTCACCAGAATGAACTAAAAAAGCATATGAAGACACACAGTGGCCGAAAGGTCTACCAGTGCCAGTACTGCGAGTATAACACTACGGACGCATCAGGCTTCAAGCGGCACGTCATTTCCATTCACACCAAGGACTACCCCCACCGCTGTGACTACTGCAAGAAGGGCTTCCGACGGCCCTCAGAAAAGAACCAGCACATAATGAGGCACCACAAAGACACCTTGCTGTGACATCACATAGCTCAACCCCTGTTCATACTGTCCCGATGATGGTAGAGATGCTCTGGGTGGGTGCAGAAGAGAAGCATTATGGTATTAGCAAGCAGTCTTTCATGATGCTGATTTGTCTTTTCTTCCATGTTTGGGAATAGGGTCCTGTTAGACGTGTGTACAGCAATCAGCAAAGGGGATGGAAGCAGGAACACAGGAGGGTGGAGAAGGACTGTGACCCTCCAGTTTAGCTCTCTGTCATCCTCTGTCTGTTGCATCACATTGGTCACGTTCAGGGGTTTGACACTTTTGTAATGTCCACTTTTTATACCCACTTTGGTGAAATGCTGCAAGCGAATAATGTTCTCAATATTGGGAGTGGTGCTTAGAATATGTCTCACTGTATTCTGTGAGTTATTCTTATCAGTAAATTGTATTAGTGTGCTGCTTTGTCATCCTCAGTAAATATATATTTTTTTACAACCAGTTAACCTTTGTATTCACAAGCATCTGCTTAACTCCCCCAACCCCCCCACACACGGGTGTTAATATAATGTTAGTATGTTGAGCCCATTAGTGTTGTGAAGCTGATAATACTATGGAAAATGTTTACATACATGCGCACCTTGGCATAATTTAGCAAAAAATTAAGTGAATTTTTACAGTTTCCATTTTATGTATATTTGAACTCTAGATGTAAAATTGCCCTCTTTAGTTTTCCCCACTTGAATTACTCATGATTGATAATGTTTTAAATTAAGAATGCCACCGTGTTTGAGACTTAGTTATGTGTGAGACTAAGTGTAACTGACTGAATTTGCACACAAAGTTAGCCAACTCTTTCAAGATTCAGTTCACAATCATGCCTTACATGTATTTTAATTCTTGTTTATAGTAAACTATAATCAACAATTTAAATTGAAATGTGTTGTGTAAGTATTTCTGTCAAAGAGCTCATATAACAGGGTCCCATGTGTTGGTAAAACAGCTGCAGCAGCTTATGAGGTTAATTCATTTTCTGTAAAGTTGGGTTTGTTCAGTACAGAAGCTTTTTTTTTTTTTTAATAACAATCAGTCTTTGGTTTTGAACAGTGGCTGGTATCAGATGTTTTGGGACAAAGGTACACACTTGGTGTCTCAGCTTAATGGGTTGGTCCCTCAGTGCTGTGTGTCTGTCTTGTGAACGAATGGTTGCTTTGACCTCCCCTTGTGACCAGGCTTTCTAGCCACACCCACTCATGTGCTGGAGTCCTGTCTGATGGTGCTGAAGAACTGGAGCAGGTCTTGTTCGGTGAAGTCCAGAGAGACCCCCGCTCCTGCATAGCACTTGCTCAGAAGATTTTGGAACTGCCGGTGTTCAGAAAGCAGGGTTGTTTGCATTGTGGTCCATACTTCCTGCGGTCAGGGGTGAGAACAGACCCACAGTCCACAGAAAATTAATAATTTGTATGGGCAGGTTGACAGTTCCATCAATGAATATCTGTATCACTGCAGTCCTGAGGTTCTGGTGACTTCTATTGGCTTAATGCATTAAAACACCACCACACTATACACCATGCACACTACACACTATATGAAGTATACAAGGTTTGTTCAGAAAGTATCCAGATAAGATGACATCATTGCTGGCTGGCACAGCACTTCTGGATTATGGTGGGTGTGGAAGGTCAATGGTGCTGAAAGGAAAGCAGTTTTGCTGTATTTTCAGTACCATTTGAATTTTTAGAAAAAGAAAAAAGTCAATAAAAGTCCAGGTCAGTATGGAGGCTGCTGAACAGCTGGTTTGGTGTTCTGGAAGGAACTGTTGCATGCAACACCATCCTTTTGTTATCTTTAACCACTTTATCCTGGTTGAGGTCACGGTGGTCTGAAGCCCATCCTGGAATCATAGGGTACTGAGCTTTTGTCACAGATAATCAGCAAAGATTCGCTCCCACCTCTACCACAGTCCCGAAGCACAGCGTCACCTAGTAGCAACGTTATCAGTCCGGATATTTTAGAACAGACTTTATAATATAATAATTGCTTGAAAACTGAAAGTCACAAATTTTATACAAGGTAGTAAAAAGTGAGGAAGATAACTTTCTTCTTTTAAGCCTGGATCTATGTTTAAACCTGGCTATAATGAAATATAATAAATACAAATATACAAAGCACTCCTGTAAGCTTCTGTCATAATCGACTCCCCAAGGTGTTGCACACGGCCCCTCCAGCTGTTCTTCCTCAGAAGCAAGTGATGTTGGACACTTGGACCACTCTTGATTACCTTTAGAAGGTCAGGGTTCTCTGCCAGCTCTCTGGTCACCTTCTTGTGCGCCACTTCCAGGGTGCGTCTCACCTCCCGGCCAGGGTGTCGCTCCGTCACCCTCCGCAGTTCCTGCTTGCTGTAGGCCAGCTGGAAACAAACCTCCTCCTCGCGCACCCCATGCATCAGGCAGCCCTGCACGCCCCCCAGGAAGTCCTGACAGGAAGCAGAGCTTCACTCATGCAGGAAGTGCTCACAACAAACATTGCTTTGCTTGGTTCTTCTTGTGGGTTCCATCTTGACGGGGTGCTGTTTCACTCCAGTATACAAACCAGTATCTCTGCGCTCCTATGTTATTTATGAACACAATTGTGCATTGCTTATGTAATGCTCGAACTTAACTGTAGCAGGATTAAATAATTCAGAGCAAATTTCAAATACGGTTTGTCTCATATACTGTATACATACAGTGCTGTGAAAATGTAAACCTTTACAGTCTTCCACATTTTTGCAGTTTTTAGACCGTAAATGTGATATGATCTTTTTGTCAGTTGTTGTAATAAATAAAGAGAATCTGTGTGAAGAAAAAGTAGTGCAAAAATATCCAAAAGGTGCTACACCAGAGAAGACTGGAATGTAGGAAATATTTTTCTACAGCACTGTACAGTACATTAATAGGGGGTTCTGTATTAAGCTCAGCACATTTTTCAAAAAGCTCTGAAATGGATTTCTATACAGCTGTACAAGTAGTAAAGTTTACCAGATCTTTGTATAATTGGTTAAATTCATTGTGCTGACAGGTGTCCACACTGCCCATAACATTTCTGTTGCCTCCCTCCCCACAGCCTTACTCACAGTCAAAGCTCCCAGTGGGCGGCCCATGCAACTGGCCACGTAGTTCTGCACTTGTAGTTTCATCTTCTGCCTGAGCTCATCCTGCACCTCCACAAACCCTGGAAGCCCCAGTTGCTTCAGGAAGGTCACCATCTGGTGAAGGTTCAGCATTACTGTCACCAGGGAGCCTGAACGCCCGTTCTGCCCGCTCAGCTTGTCCACTGTCGAATCAAAATGTTAGAGTGCTGTCAATTGTCTGTTGTAATGTTCTCAGCTACAGTGATTTACATACAAAATCTTTTATATGTCAATGTAGGTTAAGCACTACACATGCCTATACCCCGGTATCCAAATCACTGAAGTACCGCAGACTCAGATATCGGGAGGCTATTTCCATTATTTCTTAGGAGAACAATTACAGTTCGTTCCAGGTTCATTTGAGAAACGCCAACTAACTTCCCCAAAATATCTAATACTCAAAAATACCCACTTCAGCACAATAAAGAACACTTTAAACACAAATAATCTAATAACCAAATGGTTATTGAGGTAAACAGTATGTTTTTGTGTTTACATGCAGTTTTTTATTCTGCATCAAACATGTTTTGTTCCTTATTATAAGTAGGAATAGCAATGAATGTTTTGTAGTCAAATTTATGTCAAAAATGAAGAGATAAAAATAAAGTAAAATAGAAAAAACAACTTAATGTACCTCCTGTAATTGCCTGTTGCTGCAATAAGCTGTTAATAGGGGAGTTTCCCACTGAACAAAAGCAAACAAAAGCACAAAAGTTTGAACCCGGGCTACATGAGGCAAAGACTAAGAACACAGATATTGAGCGGTGTTCCCAGCAAGCTTACCACATTTGCACTCAAGAATTTCCAATATTTCTCCGATCCGCTTCAGCTTCGCTCAGACAGAACTCATTGTGCTAGGACGTCTTGACTCGGATTCCCACACGAGGATTAATAGATACTACTTGTTATATCACGAACCCAGATACCAGGGTATAGGTGTGCAGTATTTGTCTTAGTTTTGCAAATGCTGTCTCCTACAGAGGTGCGGTATGTGGAGGGTTATGCTTCTTCACTCACATGTGTGTACGGCTGTTTGGAATAACTGGGTGTATGAGGCCCCCAGACCCCAGTTCCCCTCTTCTCCGCCCAGGATGGCTTTGCCTTGGCGCAGGAACTCTTCCAGCCGGCTGACAAAGGGCAGAATATCGCCTCGGGACTTCTTCGTCACTTGCATGTTTTCCATGTCCTTGCACAATGACTCCTAGAAAACCAGAAGGTACACAGGGTTCACACTGGTGACTGCTGGCACTTCTTATGCATCCAAGGAGGCATGCAGACGTCACATCCTAAAGTTCAATGTTGTCACAGTGTTGCACGGCAAAATGTGATCTTTTAGACATAAGCACAGTAAAACCACTCAATAATGTAGCTTGAAATAACCAAAATTTTGACATAATTCAACTGGCAATTGGCTCCCACCCTCCTGTGGGGGATAAGGGGTAGAGTTACTAAATGAGTGATCATTTGAGCTCAGTTGAATTTACTCCCAGTTGTGTACAGTATAAGTACAAGCACTCATTGTCATTACTTTTGTAGTTTTTCTTTTATCTTTGTTTCTTTTATCTATAGTGGAGAGTTACAGGGGGTTGTTTACCTTCTCTGTGGTCACTGTGCCCAAGAGCCTTTAGGTGGATGTATTGTGCTCTGTGAGCGCTGGTATCTAAACATCACTGAGAAACTCCCCACATTATGGTCTCCTCAGTCATCCAACTATACTACACTATATTTGCAACATGAACGCTTTGCTTTTAAAATTCACACAGCAACTGGAATATTGAGTGAAAAATATAGTTTTTTATTAGCAATCTAGCATTTTACGTAACTGAGTTTTTTGGACCTCACACTGCGTTATGGCTGGGTTTCACTGTATTTGTTACACTGTATTCGACACTAAATATGATACAGCATCTGTGACTGATGCACTTTCACATTTTCAGAATGCTTACTGTAAGTGCTAAAAACTAACTATCCTATATTTGGTGTTGGGACTTAAGTCAGCCTCATGCAGCAGTGGTTCTGGTCATATAAACAGTACTGATGGTGTCAGTACCCCACTAGGCATCCAGGACCAGTGTCCCTGCTATCCACTCACAACAGCCCCATGTTGGGACACAAACTCCTTGTGATCTTAGCACAGAGCAACGGCCTCCCTCTCACCTTCCTGCCCACCTGCAAGCTGTGCAATGGGAACTCACAGTGTAGGTGTGCAGGCTACGTTGGCCATGCTGCTGGGCGCTCTGCAGCAGAGAGCAGTAGAAGGACGCGAATGGATGATCCTGGTACTGGGATAGGCCATGTTTGGTGCTCCTCAAGACCATCAGGCAGCTCAGTGGTTCTGCCTTCTCACAGAAGCTCAGCAGTGCACACAGACGGTGTTCCAGAGGCCCCAGTACACCCCGCACGCAGTCCCACTCCCCCACGTACGGCACTGCAGGTGTCGCACTACTCGATGTCCTGATCCAGCTGTGCGACCTTTTCTTTTGTTCCAGGTTCCTGTGGGAGGAGACACAACTACATCCTCTAATACAGATTACAAATGCAGCAAAGTACAGCATCGCCTGGGCTGTGGTCACACCACATTTTACGCAGCCCGAGGTACTCACACTGGGGTCTGGGTTTGGTCGATCACACTGCTCCGTCGCCCCATATGGAGCTGCAGGGATGTACAGTAGACCAAAGGGACAGTACATATTTACAATATAGTTACATATTAAAAAGATTCCTCAAACTGAGCCCAAAAAACTCCTGGAAGTGAATCCCTTCACAACCTGAACTTATTAACAAAGCAAAAGTGTGTTTGCATGACAATTATACTTGCTGTCCATAACAGTGACTTGTTTTTTTATTCCATTTACACATGAACAAAAATGTTGCTAAATTATTCTGAATGAATGGATGTTGTTCAGTGTGAAACTCTCCAACTGAAGAGGATAAATGAAAATAATTTGGTTGTGCAGGGCGCAATGCCCACCGCAGTGCTCTCTGGCACACTGTCCAGGCTGAAAAAAGATGAGAGGAACTCTTGCTCCCGGATGCATGTGAACTCCAGCTGGCCCAGGACCTGCTCGATCACCTGTAGAACCCAAGGAGAACAGGTGAGGGACACCAACAGCCGCTGCATCGCAGCACTCAGCCATATCCCTGCAGCCGTCCCTAAGGGAAGGCAATGCTTGCTGAGCTCTGAAGTGGTTGGGCTAAAACAGGACACTGTGAGCTGTAACCTTCAGCAAAAAACCTAACTACAACTATATCAGGTATACAGCAGTGGAGGGGGAGAGTGGGAAGAAGTACATTTGTGCAAAATGTCCGTCTGAGTGACTGCACTGCTCCCACCTCACTTACGACACTGGCCCTGCTGTCTGTGCCAGATGGAGCCAAGCCGCTGCTGGACAGACTGCTCTTGTTGCTGGAAGCACTGGCCATGGAGTCCAGGAATCCTGGAAGAACATGTGTGGAAGTAACACTGTGATGACTTGTCAGCAGTTACCAACGGGTCCAAGATGGCTCACTCATTACATGAGCCGATTTAAAGAACCCAAGCACAGGACTGGATTTTGGGTTTATCTTGCAGTGGGCAGCAAACTCACTACCTTTCTTTGCCTCTTTCGTTCTGCTCAACTGGAACCTTGCCGACTCAAAAAGCTCCTTTGTTTGCGTCTCATAAAGCTGGCTTATGTTTTCAGCATACACCTGCACGGAAGACAAAAGTTCATTCAAACGCCATCTCCCATGTTTCTTCCTTGGGGAGACATGAAGACTGGATTCAGAAGCGCTGTTTTATCAAACGCAGTCACCGAAGCATGGAGTCTGCGAAATTGGGAAACCTCCAAGGCACATTTTACCCCATTTATCTAAGCAAACAGAGCCAGATGAAACCCTGTGAGGAGTCAACATCTCCGGCAGATGGCAGCCGCACCCCTGTACTGTCTTTACATCCATTTCAAATGCTGACAGAAAATGTGGTGGGGACCATATAGGAAAGGGCATCTGAGGTTCCATCTGATGACAAACAGTCATAACCAAATTAAATGATCATAACTGATCCACGGGCAGTCCATTAGGGCAACAGTGATCGCTTGAGGGCACTTTTATTGCTTTAAAGTTGATTCCAGTATCTGGAAACTGTGCGGAGTACCGACAAAATAGAATAAAACACAGTAAATCCATCCATTACTGTTAACTGCTTAATTCTGAGCAGAGTTGTTGCAATTCAGAGCCAATCCGGGAATCAGTGGGCGCTGGGCAATGAAACAGACCTTGGATGGGACATCAAGGAACCCCTTATAGAAAAGCAGTGCCTGGCTCACTTTCTATCAAAGCAAATTTTTAATGTTCACTAGAATCACTGAAATGGCACCCTGGGAGGTTAACAAATGTTTAGTTGGCATCATCCATGGTCACAGTTTTCAAATTTAAACATGAATACAGGGTAACAGGGAAGTGAAATGACTAAATTATGAACACAATGTGAACATGTAATAAATTTTACAAATGTTTTTACACCATTATATGCGTACCTTGCATAACTTACAGCAGCAGCTTTAAATAATTCAGACTTAGCAAAGTTATATAGTAAGGAAAAATGACCAAAAATACAGTTCTGTGGGTAAGAAAAGGCTACCTGCTGAGACTATTATAACAAATTCTAAATATAGTAGGGTTTGTGGGTATTACATATCCAATGCTGTGAAAATGTAAACCTTTGCAGTCTTATGCATTTTTGCAGTTTTTAGACTGTAAATGCGATGTGATCTTTTTGTCAGTTGTTGTAATAAAACAAGAGAATCTGTGAGAAGAAAAAGTAGTGCAAAAATATCCAAAAGGTGCAATACCAGAGTAGACTGGAATGGGGCAGCTGCACTGCTCTCGCCCCCTTGGATGCCCTGTTCCACTACTGTTCTTGTATTTTCTTGTACTTCTAAAAGGTGATTAGGAATTTAATTTATTTTTGCAGGTTGCCCACTGCTGTGGAAACTGCATGATTCAACAACCCTGTTAACTGCAAAGTTTCAGGCAGACAGGTTTCAGCCTTTGATGTTTCTCAAGCTAACAGAAAGTCAGGCTAGAAGACGGGTGACGCATCAGGAGTGCCTGGTTCCTACGTTCAGAGCCAGGACTGTCTGCGGGTGCCTGACATCTGGCTCTGACCTTGGCAAGGTGCTGGAACATAAGGGGGCTGCTCTCCTGGAGCCAATCCATCAGAGGTTTGTACTGCAGCAGCTCTGCGTGGAAACATGGGGCACTCCAGCGCTCAGCCTCTCCGCTGCTCTCGCTCCCTCTGAGGCCCTGTTGGTGCGGGTGGAGGAACTTGGTTAGTGTGACAGCCCACTGGGCTTTAGGTGACCTCACTGCTCACTGATATTGAATGAGACTTTGGTTAATTATTGATAAGACATGGGTGGTGGGTGGGCTGTACTTCCCTATCCCCACCCTCATGATCACCTGCAGGGTCACGATGCTGGTGATGTGCTGACACACTCGCTGTTCAAAGGTCTGACGCACGTTTTCAAATTTGATGAGCTGCTCTGCTACTCCATGTAGCCTGCGCTGGCCTGTCTCACATACACACACACACACACACACACACGTTAGAAAACACTCTGCAGCTATGTAGTCTCTTTCTTTGTTCCTGTCCCTGTTTTGCATCTTTCTAACTGATTCAGAATGACAAATGGAGTGGAAACTTCAGAGCGACACCAGATTTTTCAGCAGTTTCAAAATAAAGTTGGTTTTCTGGCTCTTCCATTACAATGTCAAAGCTTTATTCTATTTTGTTTCCCTGTTTAGAAAACTGCAGGGTATGCAGTACGCAAGTTGTCTTGTCAGCAAAACATAAACAGAAACCCTGCCAGTTTCAGGAAGTGGACCGGAAGATGTACCGAGATACACCAGCGTTGAGCATCTTCACTAACATTAGCCTTTTGGGTGTTGGAATGTCTGCTTAATTTCTACTGCACATAAAAAATGGACTTTTTTCCTCCAACAGCCGTCATAATCTAAAGAGAAAGGGACCATTTTTTCAAATGCAGTCGTTTTCTGCAACAGAAAATGTTACGTTGGCTAAATTTGAAAATAAATCTGTGCATGTTTATTTAGCCGTTCAGATGCTCAGAACTTTTCTTGTAATGTAAGACAACGTCAAAGCCACAGGCTTTGATGAAGCAATAAAACAGCACATCCAGATCCAGGGAGGCATCTAAAAAAAAGAGTGTTTGGGGAAATGCTTGTTTTCCTTAGTTGTGCTATGGTGTCTTCCTTGGTTCCTTGGAAGGCTTTGCGTTGCTGCACTGTGTGTACCCGCAGTGAGTGGCATCCTATGGCACTGGGACAGCTTTTGGACCGCGCTGATTGAAGCTTTCAGCTGAGCTTCATCCTTCAGGTCCCCCTCGGTCAAAACACGAATGTGGTCCTCACTCAGTGACAGCCCATCCTGCAACACAGACACCACGGGTGTATGTTCTTCTGACAGAGTTGACAGTTTGCGCCATCCAAACCAAATGCTATGTTTACTCAGGGATCCTTTTTACCACCACCTGTCGCAGAGCTGAATAATTTTGCATTCAAACTGTGCACTCAGGCTGGTTGTATAACATCCCAGTCTTCATAACTGCTTATCCAAAGTCAGAGCTCTGAGTTCACCCTGGACAAGACAGTCACCAAACCACCTGAAACACACATCCTTGGACTGTTGAAGGAAGACGGCACACCTGGAGCAAACATGGATGGCTTGCGAGCTCCGTACACACCAAGTGGGGACTAAACCTATAACCTGTCGTACAGCCACGGTGCTCTGATTTTAAAATAACTTTGTGTAAAGTTATGAGAAGTGAACACGCAAAGAGCAAAATGCACAGCTAGCAGTGGATTTACAGAACAAGGCTGGTCAGGGGTTGCAGGTCACTGATAGGGTGGCAGGGCCGTCACTAGCGGGGCAAATGACTGAGGACGACTCAGGAAGCCCACATTTGGGAAGGCCCCCCACAAAGGCTTTATTTATTTTCTTTAAACGGGGGGTGGGCAGGATTCCTCACTACTCCCCTGTTTACTGAGACAGTAGATGGAGAATTAATCACTGCAACACAATCACATTCACCGACGCCGTGCATCCTCACCACCAGGTGGCAGAGCTCTGAGCGCAGTCGGCCATGGTTGCGGTCGATGTTCTGCAGCCAGTCGCTGAGGGTGTGGAGGAGCTCCACCTGCTTCTGTGCGCGAAGCAGCAAGCCATCGTAGCGGGAGAGCACCTCCTCAATGTGCTCCACCTCTGCCAGGGCTTCGTCCAAGAGGCTCAGGAGTTGCTCCCCCTGGCACTCGGTCTCCATCAGAGCTTCCAGGTTCTCCTGTGTGCGTATTCAGCAGCACAGCATATTGGACTGTTGTTGGGAATCTATTCACGATGGCCTCACTGTAAAGCTGCTTTAGTCTGAAACAGAACTTTGGCCATCACATATTATTGTTGCTCTTGTCATTGTGTGGCTATGTAAACAAGAACGGCATCCATAACCTGCTTAGTGCATCCAGGGAGTTTCCTTGGAATAAAGGAATCAGAAAGACAATCAGGGTGTTTTTGCGCCAGTGGTGTGGAACGGATTGCAGATGCAAAGAAATGCGAGCCCATGCTTGCTGAAGGCCATCTGTTCCCAGAGAGCCGTTCAGCTCTTTGCCAGTCTTGTATGTGATGGGTGTGCCTGTGCGCTGCGCCCTGCTACCCAGGAAAATCCAGCTCAGCCATGGGCATCAGCTGTGTGTCATGAGGATGGGTGCTGACAGGTCTGTCTGGTTGAGTACGCCTGACCTGATGTCTGGCTTTGCAAACACAGCTGGGGTTTATTGATCAGACGAGGTTAGAACTAAAAATGCTGACATTTAAATTTAATACTCTGTCTCTCACCTGGTCCAGGCTTGCTAAGTTTGCATGCAAGGCCTGGGTGAAGGCCTTGGCGTCACACAAAGCCACGTCGCTCTGCTCCATCAGCCGCTCCACGTCGGCTGCCTCCCGCTCGGAGAGCTCCCGAAAGCCGTCCTCCTCAGCCTCTTGCAGCTCCTGCATCTCGGCTGCGCCTCCTTGCTGCCATGGAAACATCTCTGCAAACAATGACAGGAGCAGATGACACTAAAAGACGGTGCACGTTCATTCAAACGCACAAAAATGGGAACTTTTGTTCAGGTTGATGCGTTTCCAAAGACCCATTTACAAACATCTGTGCTCCTGCACGGTTTCTATGTGTGCTTCTGCTTTGTGCGCAAACCAATTTGCAAACACATTGCAATGGGAAAATAAACTCACGCAGAGAGCAAGCAAGGCCTCCCATTATTTATTTTTTCGTTTTATTCGTACATCATCATAGTAATTCATATAGAGTTATTTATGTGGCTCAATAATCAAATGAATGAAGTACTACACGAATCAATGTTACTTCCTAACACTACTTTTGGGGCACAGACTAACTGTACAGAGAATAAAATACACAAATGTTGTAAATGTTATAGGTGCTTTGAAATATGCAAATGAGGAGAGTCCGTTTTGTAATGCAAGTCAAAGTTTTCACAGCCGGTGAGTAGGAGCTGCTGAGAAGCTCGACTCTGATGACCACTACCATCTGTAGGTGTTGACCAGCAGATGTGTGTCTTTACGAGGAAATTTACATCCATTTCCACACAGCGATCTTGCATGCATGTGGGCCTGAGAGAGTGCGGGAGAGGCGCCTGTGTGTGGAGAAGGAGGAACCGCTGAAGATCGTGTGTCTGCAGCCCCATCTTTGGCAGCAGCATCCCAGAATCTGTGACTGCTTTTCACAATTTTCCTCTTCCTCTTCTTTCTGCCCTCTTTATTAGGAGCAAAATACTTATTTGCAGAGCAGCTCAGAAAAGCTGGGAATTCTGTCTTATTAAAGATCTTTTTCCTACACCCAGCTGGCACCGCAAGCTGAGTATGTTTATGACAAACCCTTCGTAACAATGGGACTCGCTGACTGATTTCACGCTCAGGTCCCTCCGGGCTGAATGGATGAACAGGCTGCTGCTGCATGTTTGAGTCGCAGCCCCGCTGTAATGCGACACCCCAGAGGATAAAATGTCTTTCATCTGTGCCACTTCATTTCTGCCGCTACTTCATGTGCAACCGACTTTTTTTAGGCAAACGACAAGCAAAGTGCTTCAAGTTCTCAACTTTGTCTCGTTTTTGTTTGAGTTTTAAGTCAACCTATACAAACAGGGGCAACGGTGTCATTTCAGATTTACAGCCTGACATGCTGCCATCTCAGCTGAGGCCGCAACATCTAAAGCAAGAAAACTGGGTGAAGTACTGGCAGTTTGAAAAAGCAGAATTAGAAAAGGAGAACTTAAAGGAACAGCTCAGGTGTAACATGGCCATAAAATACGATTTTCATCTGCTGTGAGCGATCCTGCGAGTGATTTCCCTTCACCGTTCACAGATCTTCGTTCCCGTCACCATCGCACATATGACAAGCACTACACAGGGCCTACGGTCACCAAATGAAAGGGAAGCTTTATAAGCGCAGCAGCAGAATGTGACCCTGAACTCCGGTCACCTGCTCTCCAAATCCGTCACCTGGATTTCTACGGAGATTGACGCGAATGTGCCTTAGTCCTCTGAGTCAAGCAAACGTGAGCCTGTATCAGCAGAAAGGTCTGAGGAAGTTTTGTTAACATTTTGATGTGAGAATTCTGCTGACTCCAGTTTCGCTGTTTTTCGGTTTTGGCCGATCTGCACTCTGCTCAGACACACTCGTGTACTGTGGTGTTTGCTTGTCAGTCTGTCTCACCCTGACACCGCCTATATCTCTCTAGGGATCCCACTTAGCAGTAGTGGGAAGGTTCTTGAGGAAAGCCCTACCTGGTCTTTAGGTCAATGATGTGATAGCGATAAGTACCACCTACCTGCTTCTTCTCACCACACATCAGAAAACAGCAGAGACTTGAAGAAATCAGTTGCCCCCATATTTTTAAAAAAAAAACCTTATGATTCACACCATGCACTGGGCAAGGACAGTGCTGTAATCCTCAGTTCTTCCGTACCTTCTAAGATCGCAGGTCCGATGTTGATAAACTTGGCTTTGTTCTGCAAGTAGCGGTGGTTGATCTTCCAAAGACAGGTGACAAAGGCAGTCTTCTCTCCAGCACTGCTGGACACCCACCTGTACACCTTGTCCAGGTGTAGGTCAAACTCCGGGGTTTCCTACTTGGCCAGAGGAAAAGAGAGAGAGAGCAATAAGGAGCACACGTGTGAGCAATGAGGCTTGTGTGAGTGCCTGCAATGTCTTCCAAGGGTTTCGACCTATTCTCTCCACTCCAAACCCCCTTCATACTCTGGGAGTAACAATGAAGCCAAGGCTATGTCACGCAATCGTTCACCCAAGAAAAGAGCTGTAAGATATAATAATTCTGAGAAATGTTCAACAACTGTGGGCGCATCGCAAAGAAAAAGTCTGTTCTGGTTTACAAATCGCAAAAATATAATGAATCTACAATTCTTCAAGTGTGGGAAGAAGGTCATTACTATCTCTCTGGCAACCGGTGCCTCTGCATCTCAGCGTGTGTTCTGCGGAGGAGGATTGGATATGGTTGCTGACTTGCAGTCAATGATAGTCGGTGCCTTTTGGCCATTTGCCCCCGGCCTCCCGCCTGGTGTGGAGGTGCACAGATAAGGTGGTGGTTAAAGAAGCAGGACACACTGTTCCCACAACCCAAGTCCCCTACAGCCCTGCCAGCCCCTCAGGGGAACATCTCTCACAGATCCAGCTTCATCCCCGCCACCCACGCAATGTACCAGGAACACTTGACGTTCCAGTTCCTACCGGCTGGACTTCAATAGCAACCAAATCCTCAGGAAGGATAAATAAAACAGTAAATCGAAACCAAACAGACACACGTATCCCAGCAGAATACGTCTGGCTCTTTCTGTGTTCGGCATCTTTAATAAATCTTAAATGATACGCTTCTCTTTTCTCCCCTGTGCTTTACACATCGGTGATGTTGTGTGACAGGCACGAAGCAAAGCTTCCTCACAGGACTTTCTGCAGTGAACTTCAGCTTGATAGGACTGCTGAGATGTTCCATGGTGACTAGCACTGTGCTGCAAATAACATCAAGTTTAGTCCGATTCCCGAGTTCAGGTTTTAAACCAAAAAGTTAACCGGCTTCGGGGTCTCCTCACCTTGACTCCATCTTTCCCATCGACGAGTTTGAGCTCAGTTGCCGGCCAGATATCACCGAGCTTGTAGTGGCCCTTCACTGCCTTCACTGTCACCAGAACTACCTGGTCAGGTGTCTGCTGCTCGGAACTCACTGCAAAGAGATGCGGGGAGAAACAGACAGATGGACAGATCTGGTTAGAGATGGAGACACAGGGGCTGAGAAGAAAAGCAACAGAGATGCAGCCAGTGGGGAGAAGAAGTAAAAAAGTACAGCACAACAGCGTTCACACAGCGCTTCAGCACTCGAGGATCAAAAAGTATTTGCATCTATTTGCACAGGAAACATTGGCCTGACATTTGCAATGACCTGCAATTGCTCTGGACAAACAGCTTCATGATACCAAGAAGCAGTGGATTGAGGGAGACCTCCGTGTTCTGCTTTGAAACAGGTTGAGCTCTTAATCTTGCCATTGCTTTAGAGAACTCTAGGGCTGCACTGTTGTTATTGGAAATGGTAAAATGTTACCTACTGTACATGTGCCTTTGCATTGAACTATGAAGTCTGTCGCCTCTCCGTTAGTGTGGACCTATGTGCAGCCAGGAGATGCGTGAAAGCCAAAGCACAAAAGCTAGATGAAGGAATAGAAAATAACTGTTTTGTTGTTCACAAGTGAATTTTGCACTGTCGTACATATGGTGTGGAGGAAGAGCTCATGAGCCGCAGCGTTGACTACAGAAGATGCGCTTGGATGCTTCTGTCACTACTTCAGAGACCACAGTTCATGGAAACATTTGAGAAAGAAACAAGCGTCTCTTTATACACACAGTCAAGCTAAACACGCCAGGGGTCCCACACACTTGCTCAGATGACAGCAGCTTTCCTGGTCCACAAACACCCATGGGCCTTCTCTGCGATAGAGAAAATCCCAATGAGGCACAAGTGTCAAGTCTGTGTTTTTTGGATGGGCTCATGCAAGCAGTCCTTCAGAAGGACAACTATTTGTTTCTGGGGGAAGTGAAGGAGCACTTAAACTTGAAAAGGTGAGCTGAAGGTGGAAGGTGAAACCGAGTGTCCATAACTAATTGAGATTTTCGTGATTCATTTGTCTTTCGTTTTTACTGTAGCGCTGCAGCTGTAAGCAGTAAGAAGTCATCGCAGTTGGGGGGCCGCGTGATGCACTTGACCGATGCTGCGATCCTTTCTATGCTATTTACCTGCCGCACACAAGATGGAACCCTTCCTCTTCCTGCTGGCCTTCCACACAAAAGACGCACCCAACAGCCGCTCCTCTCTGGGGGTGAAGATCTCTCGCTGGAGGATGCAGCGCAGGGAAAAATGCGCCATGCTGTGACAGGAAAGAAGCCACTACCATCAGCTTGCTGAGGAAACCGTATTTCATTCTCATTTCCCTCACGGCCTCTCTCCAGTCCACGCTGGACCAACTACAAATGCCCTCAAAGCGCTGCTTTGCACAAAAAAGAGGCCCGACACCCTGGCTGTCAGCTGCTACCTCGCCCTCACCTTGCATAAGCAGGGAAATGCACCCTTTGCCAAACAGAGCAGGAAGTACCTACCTGGACTTTCTTCTCCGTGCCTGCTTGTGTTTCACTTCCAGGTTGAATGATCTCTAGAGCAGGTTCTGCAATTCAGTAGCCTTGCATGTGGCTCAGACTGGATCAGCCATTTTGCACAGCGTGGCTGAAGGAGACTCAGTTTCAGCACAGGATGTGGTTACTGCTGCAGGCCTGCTTTTGGTGCTCTCAGCGCACAGCGTGGGGATGTAGGCGAGCTTTTCGAAAACACTAATCCTCCCCTCTTAACATCCTTCTACGTCTTTATCCTCCAAAATCAGACCATGACAAACTGCAAACAGTCAGCCTGAACTAAAAATGTCCAGTGTTTCTGCTGTATGATGTCCATTCAGAACTTAATTTACATCTGCACACCTGTGTGCTCTTTGCACCCAAAATAATTTTGCTGTTGAATAACAAATTCAGCTCATGTTGCAATTGAGAATAACAGTAAATATCATTTTATAAAAGCAAAAGCTTTTACATGTTGTAAAAATGTAGGTCCAATACTGCATGGTTGACTGCCTGGTGTTGAGGAGCCAGAAATGATTTGCAGTAGTGTTTCATTGAGATGCATTTAAATATGGAAGAAACATTAAACTTGTTTTAAAACTCCTCTCTATAGCTGCAGTTATGTTTCCATGAAGAAAACAAAGTGTTAGTTGTACCCTATTTTTATAATTGTTCTATATGAATCCAAAATGACCATAGTTGTAACTGAAATGGTGTTACATTTCTTTTGATGCTGAACAGTTTCAGACGATGAATTTGACCGAAATGAGGAACCAGCAACGAGCCTTCTTACACAAGGTCAGTGGAGCTCTGGTCCCTGTCCAGCCATCACCTCCAAACTGCTGGGTGCTGACTTGGTGAGGAATGATGGACCTGCTGACTGCCCGTTCGAGGAACTGAATTGTTTTGGCCGCCAGGTGTCGCTGTTTCCCCACTAAACGCCTCCCAATTCTGCCGGTTCGACCTCCCTGTCAAGTGGACCTAGTCACACTGTACTGTAAAAAATAAGTAATATTTACCTCTAAAGTAGCAGCTGCTGTAAATAGAACTGTTTTACATTATTATTAATAACCGACAAAATCGGCAACACCTTTGCCACTGAAATGGTGCGGAAAAGTAACGACAACCGTACAGTCGTCAGTTAGGGTGACTGGATATGAAATAAAATGCCGCAAAACAAAGTCGGGTTTTAAAACAAGAAAATGTAAGGTTTTCTCAATAAAATGAAATGGATGCGGCGACTCAGAGAGCGTCTTTCAACGTGGCCCGCCTCGACGCGCGGCTTCGGAGCGCAGTTTGCGCGCTGAGCCTCGGGACCGCAAATAAGACTCGGCTGACACACTGTGGACCGCATGAAACGGAGCGCAGGTTCGGCTGCAGTCGGGGGGGAAGCGCAGACAGGGATCCGGCGGTGAGCGGGACGTCAGCGGTGCGGAGGAGGAGGAGGGGTCCGCAAGGAGCAGCAAAAGCGCTATTAAAGCGGCGTGAGCGCGCCGATCGCCAGAGTGTCGGGGACATGGACGGCGGAGACACACCGGGACAGCAGTCCACTTTCCCCTAGGTGGGCTTACCGAACCGGACTTTTTTATTATAATAATTTTTTATTATTATTATTATTATTATTAGCAGCAGCAGCAGTACAGGAGAGGAGCTGTGGACGCGCCGGGACTGAGCGCCACCGTCGACTCTCCTTTCTCCAAGTATTTATTTTCTTTTATGGCTGCACATGGCCATTTTTTAAAAATCTAATTTGTATTTACAGTTAAAAACGACTGCCTTTCAAAGTTGCGTCTTTTTTTCTCACACTGCAGTCACCTGCGTTTAGTCTTTGGTCTGTAAAGGAGCGGAGGGGATTTTTTTTTTGTCTCCTCTCTACGCCGAGCAGCCTGGTTGTTTGCGCAAGTGGGCGGCGGATCGTCTCACCTGCGCGCCTCGGCACTCTCGTGGATATTTTTTTACCTGCGGGGGGTGCGGCTGAGGTTTTTGTCCGCAAAGCATCCTAAAGCCACGCACGCGTGTTGCGGAGACTTTGACGTTCGGTTTGCGAGCGCCGTGCAAATTGTGCGTTTTAAAAGCAGGGCGAATGCTTATGCTGGGTTGCGGAAAGGTGGTGGAAAACGGGTCTCTTGTCAACAGTTGTTCTTAGCCTTGGAGGTTAAAGCCCCAAACTGGTACGTCTGCTTAAACAAAAGCGACATTTACATGGTGTGCACGCCAGGTGATGGTGATAAACGTGGTATTAGGGACCCACGAAGGCAGTGAAGCAGTAATGCAGGTTTATTCATGCAGTGTTGTTGCATTTCCTATCGTACTGCAGGAAACTGAGCAAAGATAAGAGTCGCACTTGGCCTCGAAACATCACGCTTTGTGTGGTTTGCGTAACAACCGTTCTTCTTCTCTCTGCAGACAACAGGTAGCTGTGCGAAGAGCTGTGAAAAGGTTTTGAGTCCTCTTCAGGCCTGCAAAGAGACCGCAAGACGGAGAGGTGGGTGCTTCGGCTTCCCTGGACGCAACACCATGGCTTTGCCTGACAACCCTGGCGGCTTTCCTGGTGAGGAGCCGCCCTTCCCAGAGATTGTGGAGCTGAATGTGGGTGGCCAGGTATACATCACCCGCTACACCACGCTCACCAGCATGCCTGACTCCCTTCTGGGCGAAATGTTCATACGACAAAGTGCCAAAGGGCTGGCACGAGACAACAAGGGTCGATTCTTCGTCGACCGAGATGGCTTCCTATTCCGCTACATCCTGGACTATTTGCGTGACCAACAGTTGGTGCTTCCAGACCACTTCCCAGAGCGGGGACGCCTTCAGCGAGAGGCTGAGTTCTTCAATTTGCCTGAACTCGTCAAGCTTTTGGCTCCCCGGATCAGCAAGCAGAACTCCCTCGGGGATGAAGGTTGCCAAAGCGACCCAGAGGATTCATCACCCAACACTGACAGTGCACGCAACTTGGCAACACTGGGCGCAGCCTGTGCCAGCCTGGCACAGGGGGGCAGCGGGGATGGCAAGCGCTCCGGCTTCATCACCGTTGGCTACCGGGGATCCTACACGTTGGGCCGCGACAGTCAGACCGACGCCAAGTTCCGGCGGGTGGCCCGAATCATGGTGTGCGGGAAGACGTCTCTGGCTAAGGAGGTCTTTGGCGACACCCTGAACGAGAGCCGGGATCCGGACCGCCCCCCCGAGCGCTACACGTCCCGCTACTATCTCAAGTTCACCTTCTTGGAGCAGGCCTTCGACAAGCTGGCTGATGCCGGCTTCCACATGGTGGCCTGCAACTCCACCGGGACTTGTGCCTTTGCCCATGAACAGACAGATGACAAGATCTGGACGAGCTACACAGAATATGTGTTCTACCGTGAGTGATCTAAGACCTCCCTCCCCAAGCCTCCCACCAGCCTCTTGCTACTCCCTGTGATGGCTCTGTCGTGGTAGATCTATAGACGCTTCCTGTCCACCCCTCCATCTCTATCCAGCCATCACCTCCAAACTGTGCCCTTCCTGGTGTCAGAGCCTTGCACCCTCTCTTGAATCGACAGCTCCCACAGTCAGAGACTCCCTGCCATCACCTGTCGATCACAGCTTCCTCCGCCCAGTCGGAAAACCAATTGCCTCTGCTCTCATCCTCCCTTTCCCGTCCTTCCCCCTATGAAGTGTACAGTGCAGTGATGGAGCGCTTGTGTTGCGGTGTTCAGTGCCATGTTGTGTGTGACTGTAACGTTAAACACAGGGCCCCTCGGTCGCCGGTTCTGTGGAGCCCTTTGTAGCGCTGGCTGATCGCCGCCAGGTATCCGGACAACCCATCACCTTTGTGGAATATAAACCCCACAAAAGAAACAAGGAGTGGTAATGCCCAGCCCCAACTTCTCAGTTAGGTTTTAAAATGTCATTGCAAAAACAGTCAACAGGTTGTGAGTTTTAAGAAGAAAAATATCCATAGTAACACCTTTCATTACTATGGCCTGTCTGGTTGTTACCGTACAGCTCTTGGATGAGGCTCCTGCTTCGAGGACAGGATTTAAAGCAGGCTTTTGATGGACAAGGTACCTTTGCTATGACTCTGTGGTGGCTGTTCTGAAGGCCTTCTTTGGACTCAATCTGATGTCGGCATCAACACAAGCTCATCTGGTAGAGAGGTAGGAGGTGGTTAGGCGGTAGCCACATACAAAAGATACCGTGGATTTCTTGGTCTGTGAAAATAATTGTGAGGTTCCGTGACCTGTAGCTGAACATTATACAGCTCAGTGTTTGGTCACCATATAATCACCATACTTCCTACCCAGGTTGAGAGAATGTGGTGCAGTAACTTGCATACATATTTATTTCATTCTGGAACTTTTTTGCAGCTGACAATTCTCAGTGTAATTCTAACAGTTTAATGAACTGCTGTCCGTGGCTTTGTTGCATACAGCTGGCCAGGAGCGTCTGTGGCTTTTGGAGATCGATTTCAGAGCAACAAGAAAAAGTGCGAAAACTTCCCCTTTGTGGTTCTCTGCTATCATCTTGTCAGCTCACCACATATAATTAATAATATTAAAACGGCCAAATATCATTGAGAGAACACAGGACAATGGGCAAAAAAAACAAATGTTGTTTTCTGTTTACTGTTTTTACTGCAATGCTCTATTGCAATTACGATGTTTTCCTTTCGGAGAGACCTTTCGTTTGCAGAGATTTATTTAGATTTTTGTTTAGCTTTACTATGTGTACTCTTAATTCCCAAAGACACGTTGCCGACTGTAAGAAATGGGAAAATGTTTTTTTGCCGCGTCTGCGGACCCTGCTGTGTAACATTACAACGCGGTTGCTAAGGCACAACAAGGGCGCGCGAGCTGTTCATAAATCCAGGCCTATAGCTGGTCAGGCAGAGTGTGTTGCTCACCAAGATTCTTCAGGTTTACCCTCAGGACAGCAGTCTGGACTATAAGCACAGTATTATTTACCTCGTGAAGATGAAACTTTTTAAAGATTCATATGGGTTCCCCACTTGGAGTAGCACAGTAGTTTTTAGACGTAAAGAGATGAAATAGCAGATACAAATGGAAGAGAAAGATTTAACAACTTCGCAAGAGCCAGATCTTGTTTACGTTGTGCTTGAAGAAGTTCTGGTTTCATTGCACATCAATATTTTCTAGCTGTCCAAAAATAATCCAGAAATACTGAATGATGCCTCGGTCTCTCTCAAACATGCCAGCTTTCTCGGCATAGCAAAATCTGGCAGTTCTGCAGCAGTCCACAGAAGGTGCAAACAGTCAGATATGCGCCGATTAGAAAGGAATATATTTTGGCCGCGTGTGTAGCGTTCAGAGCGCAGAATCCCGGCTGCGTGTCCCTTGCACTCGGTTTGCATGATGCCACTCACACAGCAAAGTGCTGCATGGCGAGCCGCGTGTGCCAGCACTTGTGGCGCTCAGATATTTCCGTGCTGCATGTGGGTCCGTTCGGTTTCCTAAAAATAAGCAGTGGATTGCATCTTAATAGAGGCTCGGTGAAAAACCAAGCTTCTGCTTTCTCTTTATTATGAAATTTCACACGCATGCCCATGTTTCGACAATGTAATTTAAGCACAATTCATATCGAACCCCTCAAATAATCTTTTGGCCTATTTATTAAAAATGCAGTTTGAGATGAAAAAAATGACAAAAAATAAAGCTCACGGGATTAATTTTATTTTTCGTAATACTGCTTAATAAACCATTTCATTATTACAGTTAAAAAATTGCTTGTACCTGACAGTACTGTCATGTTTATATTAGTCAGCGAGAGGGTTGAACTCATACCCTTTACTTTCAAAGAGGTTTTACTCATTTTTTTTGTAATACCTTTTGATAGCTGTATTGCACTGGGTATCAGATTCCATTTTACGGGCACCCAGTGCTTGTTTCTCCTCTTGAGATGTTTGTGTGAGCTACAGTAGGACAGACCAAAGGATGAAGAGCTGCCTAGCAGACTAGGAGCTGCCTAAACCCAGACCTTCTGCAGAGAGATCCTCCATTTCTACCCTCTGTGGAGCCATGGACCGCAGCATCCGGAATAGAAACAAGGGCAAACTCTTAACTGGCTCAGTTAAAGCAGATTACCGTCCTCTGCGTTGTTGTAGCTAATCTAGCAAATTAGGATAAAGATTAAAATATCCAGAAGTTGAAGTAATGCATCTACATGCTGCCGTCTTAAAGCTCAGTCAGTACGTCGGTTTGAATTTTCTGCTTTATAGAAAAGTACTGTATGTGTTTGAGAGAAGCCACAGGATCACGCTGAAGTTGTGTAGAACTGCACAAATCTGGTCAAGTAGATGAAGATGCCACCCTGTGGGAAGCTGACTGTGATCTTCAGGAAGTGCGAATGCATCACATCTTAGAAGCCCCGATTGTTTGAACAGCTAATTGATGCCAACAGTGACGGCTGGAGTTATGGTAATGCCCATATTGTGGCACTTTGGGCTTTTTGATCTGTCTTTCACAGAGAAAGTAAAGTGCTGCAGTGTTTGCCATGATGCAAGCAAATGAGTATAGACACCATTTTTGCAAACCGCAACGCTGGAAGAACCTTGAAAGAGCGTCTAGCTTGTATGTCCACTATCTACGCATGTAGCCCATCATTACAAGCATCTGCAGAGGTGCTCATGTACAAGGAAGGAACACCCCAGCCCTGAAGGACAGGCTCACCCAGTGGCTGGTGTGTAACAGGAGCATGGGAAGGTGTTACTGGATTCCCCAATATGGCCCAAATGGCTGCTCACCAAGGTTTCAGAGGAACTATGTATCAATGAGCTTCATGTGTGCTGCATTTCAGAGGGATGCAGAGGACCAAGTTCCACTGTTGCTGACTTTTGTTGAGAAAAAAAACTTCATCTTAAACTCTAGAGTGTAACTGGAGTTTTTTTTCTCAGAAGTGTCATGCTTAAGCTTGTCAGATAGTATCCGGTAGGGACTCCAGCTATGTGTCATGCTATGTCCATGGAAGCACTCCCCAGAATGTGGTACAGCTGCTAGGCTCGGTGCCCTTGTCCCAGGGTGCAGAAATGGTGAGAGCAGAAGGTAAGCTTCTACGCTCTCAGCTTCTCATGCTTTGGGTGGTTTGTCTGTGAAAGGCAAGGGAGATCTGTGAGGTGCAGCTTCCTGGAGGTTCCTGGCATCTCCTCATGCTTGAACACAGGGTGTGTCCCAGGATTTTAGTTGTCCTCGAAGCACTGCAGCTTCAACCACAAACTAATCCCAAAAGATCTCTCCCAGCTACAGGAAAGCAAGGGATAGATTTGGCCATGAGAGCACAAGAGCAAATGCCAGAGGAGCTGCAATGGCTCAAAAAGTTACTTTGTCTGGTGCCACCATCCAAGCATTTCAATGCCCTAAATCAAGGCTTCTGAAGCCCGCTTTAAACATTAGTTGTACGAGAATCGGCTTAACTGAATGGGATGAAGGGTGGGGAGGGAACCTAGCTCCTGTCGGAGAACAGCTAGCTCCCTTTTTTTAGGGTGAAATGAAACTACGGATTGCTATTTAACGCTGTGTCGTGGTATCCTGGCTAAACGTTTAGCATGCATGACCATGTTCCAAATAGTGGGTGGATTCACGTTCTAAATCCATGTCTATGGAATAGTACAGCTACTGTGACCAGAGTCAGACAAATAAAGATATTTTGTGACAAACCCCTTATAATCTGGTCCTGATGTGACATTCTTGAACTGGAGCTGTGTTTTCTGTGTATTTCTGTGTAGATATACTTCTGTACACACACATACGTGCGCACACACACACACACACACACACACACACACACACACACACACTCAGATGTTATAGTGTTCTACTCATATTGCTCTGTTGGCCATTACAGTTTCATCACTCTGTGCCAGTCTTTTCCTCGCTACTAAGTCACAGCGTTCTCACGGTCTCCGAAAGCCCAGTCCCTTCAGCTCTATTTGATGACCGTCCACTATGGCTCCAGCTTTGCTCTTAGGCGTGAAATGACTCATTGGTTCAGGCTCTGTCCTTATGATTTACACTTTTCTCCATTATTTAAGCTCAGTCCCTTAAAACTTTACATACGTGTGCACATTCTTAGCCTGAGCCCAACAGGTTAAACGGTTTCGATGACAGAAGGATGGATGAACACAGGCTGTGAAGTGGTGGTAAGGGGATGCTGTTCGGGGGTTCTGGGACCCAAGTTAGGGCAAACACACTTGGAAGAATTGGCATTGAATTTTGATTGAATTGAATTTAAACCACCTTTTGTAATTTAGGGAAAAACATAATAATTCCAAGAATCAACACATCTTGTAGGCATCATAACAGGATATCAATTTTACAAACTATTCAAACTATTTTTTCAAAAAGTCCTTTTTTCATGAAGCATGCACAGTTTATGAATTTTCTAAGCAACACTTTCCAGCTTATTTTTTTATTTCAAATTATATTTGTCTCACTGATCTGTTTTCCACATTTTCTTTGCTGTGACATTTTCCTCTGCACACCTAACTGCAGTGACCTTTACCTTCCTAAAATTGGCCCACGGTAATATGGTATAACATGGTAATAACATGAAATGAATAGAATCATTTTAAATGCTGAATTTACAGCTACTGTCTGATGTTGGTGGTCAGCAATAAGAGGAGGAACATCACACAAATCTTTCAGCAGTCAGTGCTGAACATGATTTTGTGGAGTTTTTTTTTACTTTTACCTAAGTTTAAAAAAAAATTAAAATGATATGCTTACACCATGCTTTTTAATTCTCATAGCTGTGTCCCTGAACCTTCTCAGCTTGTAAATGCAAACAACAGCATATAATTTATTCAAGCAGTATTATGCGACCCCGTAGCACAGCACCAACACACCCTGTCACCCTGTAAGAACCAACTACAGCACAAATGTTTCCCTCCCCATGAATAAACTCTGGGGGAAACAATAAAATCTCTTATATTTATGCTCACAGCGCTGGAAGGTGGCTGTAAGTCATTTCCGACAGACCCACAGAATATGATCTGGAGATTATCGACCACCGAACAGGGCTGTTTGGAAGCCGCGAGGGAAGCAACAGCTCTCCCAGTTCTGGAACAGCATTGGGTGGTGATGTGCTGATTCCCCCCCTCCCCATTTAACCGAGATGTGATCTGATCCCAGTTCAGAGATGTATCTGGATATCAGACGGGGCATAGGGTACTACCAGACAGCCGGAAGTGAATTATTGATTAAATGTAAGAATTAGAGGAACAAAGTCCAGGGTCCTGACTGTATGGAATTTTGCTCTCAATAGATCATCAGTATCTTTTTTGATGCCAGTATCCATCTATCCCGTGCAGCTTGTGGTATTCTCTTATAACCTTGATCATCTTCTAGTCTTCTCCACTTGTTCAGCTGAATCCACATTGCAAGAAGGAGGGTCCCTTAGTTTTTTTTTCAGACTTTTGTCTATGAGTTTCTCCCACAGTCTTGCTGCTGTGGGGACTAACGTGTGGGTTACCGTTGTATGCTCAAATATGAAAGGATACGAGGTACAAGGTATGGTTCCTCTGCAAAGGTTAACGCTCCCAGTAGCGAGAGCTCCCGCACCTCAAAAAAATCCTTGTTAAATCCCAAGGTACATTCCCTGCAAGGATGCGGTAAAAATTACCCAGCTGTCTGAATGGGTAAATCAGTGTAAATATCGTGACAAAGTCATTTCAGAGACAAGCATCAGCTACAAGCACCCAGGCAGCACAGCTCGGCGTCTGGCTTCCCCTTTGTCCGGTGTCAAATCTGCAGGCAGTGTAGGTGCTGCTGTGAAAGAAGTCGCCCACTCAAAAGAATTGCGTATCCAATAGATGTTACCCTGCGCGTGGCCCAGGCAGGGGTGGCCAGCGCCTTCAGAACACAAACCAGCAGACCTGCTGCACTTTCACAACCGCAGTGGACCAAGATGCCCTGCAGTCAGGTCCCAAGGGCTTCTTCGCTTGCTCTGTCAGCTCAGCTGCTGAGCTTCTTGCTTTCTCCTCACTGGGGCCCCTTATGCCAGGCTGTACATCCCATCCCACAGGATCGTCCGTCGGGTTATTTATAGATGCACGGGCATCGGGCCAGAGCTGCGCTGCAGTAGCGGCAGTGCCAGGCGGCCACAGAGAGCAGCTTGGGGCTGCGGAGAACTGGTGGTGTGGATGAGCAGGGGAACCACTCATACTGAAGAGATGGCACCACCTTAGCTGGAAAAAGTGGGGAAACTGCAGAGATCTGCACCTTCCTTCCAGCCTCACTGCCATTCACACCCACAGCAGGGTGCGTAGTTGCTTTTTAACTCGCAGGTTACAGGTTTGAATACCTCCCCATAGTGAAGTACCCTTTAGCAAAGCATTTACACTTAATAACACATCCAGTAAAAACTACCCAGCTTTATATTAGGGTAAATCACTGTAATGAGCCGAACACTGTTGCCAATATTGCTTTGGCACAAAGCCTCGGTTAGATAAATAAATGCAAATGGAAAGAGATCCCAGCCTGGCATAGGCCCACAGGTAGCAGTCCCCCCAGGGGCAGCATACGGCCACAACCATCTGGACGAGAGCCTGTAACTGCTCTGATCCCAGTGCCAAAGAGCTGTAATTGCGGAGTGGCCATTAGTAGCCCGATAACAACCCTCCCCTTTCATCTGAAGGACATCAGCAGGTCACGGTGTCACAAGGCCGAAGGGACGAGGGAGTGGGCTTGCAGGCATCTCGGCCATCTGGAGATGCTGGGGTCTAATCCCTTCGCTAATTGTCAATAATCTGAGGAGAACCTCATCCTGGGGCCTTGGCCTATTTGGAATTAAGGAGGTGATTAAGAAGATGATCTGGCAACTCTTTGCTGAGCGCTGCCACGTGGTGGGGCAAGACTGCCCGTAAACGTGGACCTGCAGGTCGATGCGGTCGCCACAGCTGATCATACATATCTATGGATCCTTAGAAAGCTGTTAATTTGTGGGTTGGAGCCCCCAGGATTGTCCAAAGAGCAATGGAATTACACAGGGATTTCGCAGCTCAGACGAAGTTACATTTAGGGCTTTGCTGCAAATTGAGCCGGAATCATCCGTGCTTCCGGGGTGGGAAAGTGGTGGATGTGTAGGCAAGAAGCAGCACTTGAGTACAGCGCAAACCCAAGGCCTCATTTAGAGGAAAACTTTAGAAGAAATCAACCATTTTCCAGCAATTAAAGGGGAAATGAAGCTGTTAATTCTACAAATGGGACATAAAATCATCTACTCATGAACAAGGGTAGAACAAGGAATGTTTATTCAAGACTTCTTTCATTCCTTATAGACAGAACACGTGCAAAGCCTGGTATGGCAGGCTGTATGAATGTGGCACAATTACATGAATTAGATTCAACAATACCCTTGCAGGCTGTGTAAAAAGAGTTTAGAGGAAGCTTTGATGAAATAAACAAATCACATATCTGGTTTATTAAATTTGCATGTTATTGACAGCGACGCGCTCCCACCCAGTTAGGCCGCGGGACCGTTTGGCAGGGGTTTTTCTACTAACAGACGGATGCAGAATAAACCCTTCTGCTGCTGATCCTGTGGCCTCAACATCTCTCGATATCCCGCGTACGGAAAAATGGGAGCAGAGATCCGATGCCTGTATTCCAGCGCTGCTTCTCCTTGCTGGCTGAGAAAAGGCCCTGGTTAGGATGATACACAAGAGCACCAGCAGATCACTTACTATTAGAAATAAACCATTAATGTATTTGATTGGCTGTGTCAATGTGGGGGGGGGGGGGCAAGCTCATGTGAAGAAGAGCAGCTCATCTGCAGCAAGTGTGAGCGCACGGTTCTTGCCGGAATGCATAATGTGATCGCAACTTGTTTTACTTATGTTTTATTGCCCCCGGTGTGCCTACCATATCAAAAGAATAGTAATGATGATCTTCAACTCTATGGTATTTTACCATAGTAATAATACACCGGTTCTGGTTCATCTGTGGTGGCGTAGTACGCCACCACCACCTAAACTAAGCAACAAGAAGCCCCCTCGATCGCCAGTAGGAAGGCAGATGTCCCAGATCTCCATGGCACCCTCATCAACGTGTGTGGGATAATGACCAATAAAGACTGTTCTAGAAATGCCTCTGTTAGATAGAATGCCCAGTGGGGGCTGGGTGGTCTTTTGGCCTTGGAACCCCTGCAGATTTTGTTTTCTTCTCCAGTCCACCTAGAGTTTTGTTTTTTTCTGTCCTCCCAGCCTTTAGACCCTACTTACTCATCTTTACAACCTCATTTCCAGTCTGGCCTCTTACAATATTCCTGTTCATCATTTTCTCTTTACTCTTGTCTTCTGTTTCTTTCGTATTGTTGTCTCTTTCACCTTGTAAAGCACTTTGAGCTACAGACCACTGTACGAAAGGTGCTACACAAATAAAATGTTGTTGTTGTTGTTGTTGTTGTTGTTGTTGTACACTGCCCGGCCAAAAATAAAGTCACACACTTTAATATTTTGTTGGACCGCCTTTAGCTTTGATTACAGCATACATTCGCCGTTGCATCGTTTCGATAATCTTATGCAATGTCACAACATTTATTTCCAGAGTTGCATTAATTTTTTTGCCAAGATCTTGTATTGTCTTCTCCAGCACATCCCAAAGATTCTCAGTGGGGTTAAGATCTAGACTCTGTGGGGACCAATCCATGTGTGAAAATGATGTCTCTCTCATGCTCCCTGAAGCATTCTTTCACAAAATGAAATCCTGGCATTGTCATCTTGGAATATGCGCGTGCCATCAGGGAAGAAAAAATTTATTGATGGAAAAACCTGATCATTCAGTATGTTCGGGTAGTCAGCTCACTTCATTTTTTGGGCACACAACATTGCTGAACCTAGACCTGACCAACTGAAGCAACCCCAAATCATAACACGAAGTTAAATCTAGGTGGTGACTTTTTTTTGGCTGGGCAGTGTAATGTGTAGTACTGAGGTGTTGTGCGAATTGGCATCCTGTCCAGGGTGTCTTTTCTTCATCTCAGTGATTTTGGGATAGAATCCCATCTGCCTTGACCCTGCCGAGCAGTAGCAGTTGCTATAAATGAATGGATGGATGGATGGATGGATAGATGGATGGATGGAGTACCGCCACATGATCAGTCTGTATGTGAGGATACCAATTATGATTCTGATGGAGCATTTTAAAAGGTTTTTAAAAGTAGTTGTTTTCTTTCTCAATTTGAATCGATAGGGTTATTTTATTGTTTTATCTTTCATATTTCATAGCTGGGAGAAAAAAGTGGTTGTTGGGCATCTTCTTCCACAGAAACAACAGGTGCTCCTCACTGACCCCGCTTCCAGCTTCTTCCAGCGTTATGCGACCGATTCTTTCTGATCTGAATCCTGCTATAGGGGAGACCATTGGGCAGGCAGCCAGCAAGGGGAGAGAGTGGAAAGGGTTGCAGCCCTCAGTCAAATTGGCACAGAATGTGGACCACATTTTACACACAACAGTCTTACATTCACCCCTCACACTCAAGAATGACACATAACAAAACCGTTCCTGGAAGACGGTAAACAGCACAAAAATGGATGATCTCACAGACAGAATTTTTATGCAATCCATCCTTCCACTATGGAGGGCTTCACAAAGCAGGTCCCATAGGTACGATTATAGGTGCAATCATCCAAAAGATGAAAAAGCAGCTGATCTTCAGTTTATCTGGAGATGTTGTGGTCGTTCCAGTGGAAAGATCTTCTCTAAGTTCCCAGCATCTATCTTGTGGGATGCACAAAGCTTTCTCTTGCATGGTTTACACCATTTACTTTGTTAAGCAGACAATGGGTTTACTGGAGCAGGAGCCACCTGTCAGCTAATCTGGCCGAGTTTAATTTGCGACTGTGCCCTGGAGGAAGGCAGGGTTTCCTGCCATGTTGAGCTAAAGTTTAACAGCAACATTTATCACATGTTGCAAAACGGGAGCCAGAATGACACGTTAGTTGCGGGACTAATGGTGCTATTAGCAGTAATGATGGCAAAGCGGAGACGTGCGAGTGAACAGATGGGTTGCGAAGGGAAAGAAGCGGCGCTGTGCTTGGACAGAGCGGCGTGGAAACGGGAGCGAGTTTTCCCTTCCTTCTCTTAAGCCTTGATGGAGATACTGTGCAAAGCCCATCCCCGGCTGATAATCCTATGGCACTCAAACGCCCACATGCCCACACAAAAATGCATACGAACTCAGCTCATCCACTCATCTCACCTTTTTACACAAACTCATGCAAACACTGTACACAGGAGTACTATTTGATGCACATATGCACACACCCTGCTTGTGGCTGCTTACCTTCACCTGAGCTTCTGAGGTTAAGGTAAGGTGCACACACACAAGGAAAAATATAAAAATAGAAAGACATATGTATCTATAAATGAAAATGTATTAAACACATTTTATTAAAGAAGAAAAAATATATCTCTATACTTTTTTGTGCATTTGCACGTAGTCAAAGCCATGAATGTAAGTCCTCCTCTTCATCATTGTACGTTTGCCAGAAGCTCCTTGGTACGGCGAGCGGCTTTTACAGCACTAAACGGTTATATAACCCGGGTTACTATGTTGCTGTGTTTCACTAGAGTGGGAGCTTAAGTTCTGACAGTGGTTGCATACGCTAACATGCTCATGCAAGTGTGTGTGTGTGTGTGTGTGTGTGTGTGTGTGTGTGTGTGTGTGTGTGTGTGTGTGTGGAGTGCAAACACATGTTGGACAGAGGGCCTCTGACAAATTGTGGAACCAACCACTGCAAATATAAGGGGCAAAGTGCTCTCTGTTCACACGATGCTGAATACTGTGCCAGCCACCGAGATCCAGAGGACAAACAACAGTGACGACACAGCTTGACACCATAACCTCCTGAGCAGAAAAAGAAAAATAAATAAAAATCACCAGCAGGCTGGCTGGACCCAGCAACAACCACCCAGGTGAAGCACAGCCTCTGTCATTAAGTTTAGAGGGGTTACCCTGCTGTACCTCTTCCAGCCTGCCCCCTGCAGAGCAATAATTTTTATCAAGGAATTTTTTATGTTTGTTTCAACTGAATGGTCTGTTGTTCTGCTAAAAGGCGGTCATTTTCTTTGTCCGTTCTTGGCTGAAATTCTTTTCTGTGTATGGTGCGCTCCACCTACCCCCACAGATTGCAAATAACCTTTGTGGCTCTCAAGTTACTTCTTTTTCTAATTTTGGGAGAATGTAGGTGGGACTCCCCTTGTCAAATTCCTGTTTTGCTTGGTCTGTTTATACTTATTTCTGATTGGTTTGCTCTGTTCCTACACGTGTCACACTTTAACACCTTACAGTATGTAAGGGCCACTCGTACCCAGAATAGGCCGAATCCGAAACATTTCCAGTTAAATTACTGGTTGTGCTGCATAATTAGAGTATAAATTAAGGTAAAAGTTTGTTATTTAGCAATGAAATTTATCGACATCCCTTCTTCCTCCTTTCCCTTCCCTCCCAGTTTGTGCCCTTCATTTGCCCATTTTCTGGAGGCCACCCGCTGAAGGCCACCGTGTCTATCGGTTTCTTCTGTGCAAATTCACAGCTGTGGACATGTGGTCTGTCCTCATACCAGCACATAAGTGCCACAGTAAGGCAAATTCCTAAAGCATTCTCTTTTGAAGCGCTCCAGCACCAGTAAATCAGATGGTTCCCCACAGAGATCAGGTACTGACCACAGCATGCACAAGATCACATACAGGCAGAAGATCAACGCTGGTGGTTGGTAGTAGTGTGCATCCATTTCTAAACTGCAGATTCACATCCATGAGCCGGAGCCTAAAGAGTTACACTAGACGGGTAACTATTGCAGCTCAAGCCAAGAATGTTGGGTAAAAAACAAAAAAATACTGCATCAATGGAATAAAAGGAAAATATCGATTCCTGCTGAAGATGTAGTAACGCAGCAAGATAGATCTTCTTTGAGGCTGTAATAATGGCTGTTTACTAGCAAGGAGACAGGCAGAACATCTCAGCTGCCATAGGAAAATAAATATTATATTTTCCCCTCTCTCCTGTTTGTCGTGATGATGTTCAGTATTTACAGGGTGCACCCTGTTGCTCTCCTGCTTTCACATTGCTCGCAGCATGTTGACCCCCAGACTCTCCTGTGTCTGTCTGCTGTCTGCCTTGTACAGGAGGTGGATTCACACCCTCCACACCCGCTGGTGAGCAGTGCTCTGCTGTTGCTCTAGATGATTTGCTGATGCCCGAGCTGAGTGCAGCTGACATCTTCGCTCAGGCAGAATGCAGCCCAGCTTTGGATCTGCGGAACGGAGCCTCCGTGGGATCTCCTGCCCTACCTACTTTGCATTCTCTACCTCGCAGCCCTGAACCATTGCCTCCTTCTCCTCCTGCCTTGAGCCCTGGCCCTTCAGTAGGCTTTGACTTCTCCTCTTCACTACCATTCAACAAGCCACCACCACTGGTACTCAACCCTCACCCTGCACTGGTGCTTGGCACACAATTTCTGCAAGCCCCCAGCACACCTCCTCTTCTGGCTCTTAATACCCCACCTCCTAGGGCTCCAGGCCCACCTCGACTGCTATCCCTCGACAACACACCTTCTCAAACATCTAGTACACCTCCACTGCTACCCATTAACACACCTCCACAAGCACCCATTTCACCTCCTCCACAAGCATGCAGCCCATCTCCTCCAGAAGCCCCCAGTCCACCTCCTCCACAAGCACCCAGCCCATCTTCTTCACAAGCCCCTAGCACACCACCTCTGCTAGGCCTTAACATTATGCTTCCACAACCTCTTCTACCAGTCCTCAACTTAAACCCTCCACAAGAATCCTACGTATTTCAACCACAAGAACCTACCATGTCCTCACCACCACTATTCCCCACCCTTGATTCTCCACCACCCTTGCTTCCAACATCTCCACCTCCCTTGTCACATGTCAGCCCCCCTAGACCCAACACACTGGCCCTACAAACTTTGCCTCGCTTGCCAAGCAAAGAGAATGGTGCTCCTCCAAGTGCTGACCCTGAGGAGGAGGAAAAGAAATTATTGGAACGAGAGCTGAGGAAGTGCATAGAGGATTTCAAGAAGATCCATATCCCAAAGTTCTTTCCCAACCGCAAGAGGCACTGGCAGAGTGACCTGCTCAAGAAGTACAATGTTTAGAGCTAAAGTTCTGTGCACCAGTGCACCCCCCCTTATGAAGACCTTGTGTTGATCTCCCCTACAGATAACTGCGAGTAGACTCAATGTGTCACTGCAAACCACTTAAAACCTTCTACCACAAACCAGAAAAGATATATTTTTTAGCATTGAGATATCTTGCATCGTCAAGGCAAAAAATTTGTCTTCCTAGGCCAGTTGCAGACAGGGTTTCTTCTTGGATTCAGTTGTAGGGGGCGAGAGGTTTTTTGAAAGTGGGGGTCGTCTACAAAAGGTAAAGTAAGAAGCAAGAACTGGCTGCTGGCCAAGGAACCCGTGGGCAGATCTGACACAACCTACGCCGGCAACTAAGGAATTTTAGCTCATCTAATGGGTTTTAAGGCCCACACGCAGCCGAAGCACCTGAGCGATTATGGAGTTTGTTTTATTATTTACAAACCATAGTAATGAGCAGTTAATGAAAAAACAGCATAATTCCATCAAAAGCTAAAGAGAATCTGAGTGGTTTTATCATTACTGTGACTGTTGTGTTTTAATGTACATAGAGGAAACCCTTATAAAACTAAAACTTTATTTCTAGAACATTTCAAAAGTAGAAGCTGAGAAGAGTCAAATGAATAAAATGCTTTATTAGGTTTTAATTTAAGAAGGCTAGATGCTCCTCTGAAAAGGTACACAGATGTGGTCTTAAATCAGAAGTAAATATTATTAAAAGGAAGGGTTTTTTTTATTAGATTGTGGCTTTTGTGTGATTTTAATCAATAAACATTTATGTTTAAATAAACCCCCAGATGTCTGTTTCTTTCAAGAACTAACAAAAATGGGTAAGCCCTAAAGCCTTTAACGTGAACAAATCCACATATTGCCATGAAGTGACACAGACACAGATATTGATCCTAGACTCCTGCTGACACATATGTGTAAGTGCACGGGTGTCTCACCTGGAGCAGGTTAGCGTGAGATGGTAACTGGTTGTCATACTGGCTGCTAAGCAGAACACAGCACAGCCAACAAAGTGAAGCACAGATGTTTATGCTGCACTAAGTGAATGCACAATATGCAGCCTTCCCCTGGATAATGAATGTTCACATTACAAGGGCTAATACTTCTCTGCAAATGTGATTTGAAACCTCTTACAAGAAGAGAGACTTCAGTTCAAAATGCAAGCCGAAATGCAAAATGCAAATGTGTGATGTTTGGGGCAGCTTTCTCGCCTGTACAATAGCGTGGCTCCCGCTGTATCTCAGCTTCCTAATAGCCATGTGCCTGCTTCCAAGCATCACCCATAAATGTAATGACTGGAAAATATATATTTTTTTTTACTTTTTCTAACTTGAGTGGAATTTTAGCTGATTTTACAGGAAGTGCCGAAAGGTTGCACTTAAACAGACAAATGCACAGGAATTCCTGATCTGTTGGCAGGTTACATGTTTGGGCAGACATGTAAGACCACTGCACGCTCCTTGACTCACACGTCTGCATACTATTCACCATTTAGGGTCACCACTTCGCATGAACCGTATCTGTGGACTGTGGAAGGAAAGCAGAGCTTCCGGAAGAAATCCGAGCGCAAGCCAAATTCAGGCCTGTGTATGAGCCCACGCTATGGTGTGCTGCCATTGAACAGCAGAGTAGAAGAACAGCAGAAAAAGATGACAGCACAAATGATGAGTGGAAAAAATTGAAGAAGCTTCTGATCATTTGCGCTATTTTGCATTGGGGTTTCGAATCACGTTGCCTCCTTTTTTGTTTCTCTGTATTTTTCTGACCCCTGCGGTTGTGGGTGTTTCATCGTGGTCATCATTCCAAAGAGTCTGTTATGCAGACTACTTAGCTGTGACTCTAATGCTAAAAGCAGACCAGTAATCGTTGCTTTCAAATGTAGAAAATGCTCTACAAAACTGGATCACAACTAGATGTGAATGTCCCTTGATCCTGTGATGAAATTATTCTCAGAACTAATTGAACTGTAATGGGTAGAGCGATCAGCCCAGTTTGATCATAATGTTGATTATAATGTTCCTGAAAATCCATCACCGACCCATGTGTCTTACCCTGCATTACTTTGTTTGACCTGATTTGAGCTCTTGGAATGAGCTGGGGGGCAACACGGTGGTGCGCTGAGTAGCTGTTTGCATGGGCTTTTCTGGCATGGGTTTTTTCCAGGTGCTCTGGTGTTCTCCCACAGTCCACAGACATGTTTCAGGATGATTGGTTACTCTAAACTGCCCACAGCTTGTGGATGTGTGTGGCCACCATGTGATGGACTCATTTCCCGGCTGGGGTGTGGTTTCCTAACCGAAATGAGCAATGACTCCGGGATGGATCCTAACTAGGTTTGCCGTGACGCTAACCAGGACAAAGCAGTTAAGGATAAATGAATGAGTAGATGAACGAGTTGGAGAGCCACTTTTATTCCCTTTCACAGGGCAAACTCTGTCCCTCCATCTCTCCATGTGCACAGCACCTATGGGAAAGTGGGGGTGCATCTGCATGTAGCAGGGCAGCCCGAGAGCTTAGCCTCCTCCCTTTGCAGATCACACTCTAATCCCGCGCTGGATAGTGGATTTGTCTGGGCTCGTGTGGCACGAAAAGGAATGAACAACGGAATCATAAACAGAGCACAGCTTTTCTTTACCAGCTCAATTTATATTAAAGTCTCAGTCATGTCAGGCTGCCCATGTCCTGCAGTTTCAGGGCAGGGAGGTCACGGCAGTTATTATGTTATTATATTCATATTATTAATGTACACATTTTTCTAGTCAGGACCTGGACTGGTTACTGACCTCGTGAATTCTACTGGAACCAGAAGCCTGTGCCAAACTCGTGTTGTTTAAAAATGTAACGTCACATTTTCCACAAATGCAGAACCAATAAATGTTTAGTAACACAGATTTCCCTCGGTTTATTCTCTGGTTATGTTCTGTAAAAACATCACATAGTGCTGTGCTTCACGAAACTTTCTGGAAAACAGAAAGTTAATTTTTTAACTTTCTTTGAAAAACAATAAAACATTTTAAATCACTGTCATCTGAATGACCTCATCAGCGGCTGTGGTGGCCGAACAGTTAATACGATTAGAAAATTGACGGTTCTGAACACTTTAGTTTGGTCTCTAGTCTACGAATGAAAGAGCTGATAATACAGCAGTCCTTGATTTATTAACAGGTTAGACTGTGTATCTGATGAAGCTTTAATATGTTCAAATGATCTTTATAAATATATTTTAGCATTTCTGTGAACTAGCATCAAATAAAAATGTCTTTTTAACTTCTGTTTAACACCAATCGTTGGGCATTTTGTATCATTAAAAAATATCCAGTGTCCATTAATCCTTTTATTCATCACCAACACTTAGGACCACCAGGCATGAGCTGTAAAACACCGTGGAAGGGAGTTGAATGAAGATGGCTCAACACACCAATACTTTTTTTCTGCCAGCTGAGGACTATAGCAGAAATGCGGGCTACTTTTACTCAACAACAGAAAGAAATTCTAGAAAATGCTATTAAAAAAATCCACAGCGTGACTGGATTACGTGGAAAAAAAAAACTGGGTTATTCAAGTGAACCTCATTCAGTCGATGCCACTGCGAACATCTCAAAACAGTGCAGATGTATCATAGCAACTCTACACCTTGAGGCACATCGCACCATCAAAACAGATTTAAATTAATCTTTCTTTTACTTCATTTCATTTTTGAAAATAGCACGGATTGAGATGATCAGACATCACCTCATTTTGCGCAACTCGTGACGCAAAAACACTTTGGACCGATCTGAGCAGAAGCTTAAACAAAGAAAATGGAGTGTATTGGGAAGAGGGCAGAATAGATTTTGCCATTTATTTGTTGATATCTGTGGGGAAATTCACGCGCACAGCTGTTGAACACATGGGATGCATAAGAGCAGATAAGAATTCACAGCTTCTCCTGCTAAGTACAGTTTGGAGAGATAGTTATCCACGTCTGCACGGTGCATTTCCTTACGGGGGAAACATCTTTGAGGCCGAGAAACAATCCACCTCATTTATAATTTAATAGGAGGTTCTTTTTATGTGCATGATACCATAATTGCCTGTTTAAATGACCTTGGTGGAGGAAAATCAAACGGAGGCCATGAAACAGAGGAGAAACGGTCTCCTCTCAGCCTGATAAAATAGCAAAATGCATTTTTTGCAAAAGTTTCAGCTCTAAATGATAGCGGGACACCTTGAGGCTGTTTCCCATGTAGTCTGAACAAATGGTTTCAGACTGAACCCAGGGGTTCAGTTCTCTTCATGGGCAAGAGTTCTAGGGGGTGTTGATATGGACAAACTGAGCCGAGGTTCATGCTTAGCCCAAAATATGTACCATCGCAATGGCAACGAGCCACAAATACAGTTTGTACCGTCGTTTCACACCCAGCGAAGCCGCTCATTTAAAACAAACCCGTCTCGTGCAAAAAGATGTGGTTTTTGGGGAATGGCTGCTAATTTATTGATAGCGTTTGCTGGAAGTGGAAAATACCGGATTCACCCCCTCTCATTGGATTAGTTGGTTCTGCATGATGTGCCACCCCTCCTCCAGCAAGGCGACTGCAGAGAGGAAATGCAATGACTTGATTCAATAGTTTGCCTCTAATTACCGCTTCATCGAGACTCCCTCCCCTGCGCCCACCGTGCGCCTGTGGTCCCACCAGGATTCCCCGCCTGCATTCGGGAGCAGCGAGCCCGCAGGGGACGGCACCCCTCACGCGCGCCATCCCGGCACCTCTGCTGGAGGGTGTACGAGCCGGGAGCAGCAGTCGCACACATTTAAACGCAAAAACGTCTGTTACCAACAGCGCGGCGTTTAACGTCTCCGGGAAACATTCCTTGCGTTCGCCCCAGTGTGTTTGGCCTTGCGGTATTAAATGTGTGAAGAGAAAAGGCCACAGCCACAACCAGGCAGAAGATGGAACAGATCCAGCAGGATGGTGTCGATGCCAGGCGTTTAAGGAACTGAAATGTAGCATCCTGAGCAAACCGCACGTTTTCATGTTTTGTGCTTAGCTTTATTTCAAAGCACAATGCGATGTTACGCCGTCGGCTTTCAAAAAGGGCGTCCGAATTCCCTTTTTATCTCTGCGTACCGATGCAAACTGAATACTGGGCCTGTTTTGCACCGTTGGGGTGTAGATGCTCAGCCAGGTTGTGCTATGTTTGCACAGGGTGTTAATGGTGTGTGTGCATCAGCGCTTCGCAGGGATCTGACCTCTTGCGGAGGGTGCGGGACGGGCAGGGCGTTCACAAGGAGGGATCCTGGGTGGCCTGCTGTTACTGGGTATTGAAGATGAAGAAGGAGGGGGAACGCGTGGCCCCCGCTGCCAGGTCACCTCCCCGGATTACTCACCCTGCTGCAGACACGATGCACCATCTGCTGCCATTAGCACACTGTTTACCCACCACAAGTCCTGTTTGGTGTCACCACACCCATTCGCTCAAGCAGTCCCACATTCTGTCTGAGGGAATATTTAACTGCAAAGTTTAACTGCAATCCATATACACTTAAAATGTCGGCAGGCTATGATTAAGTTAGTTTAAAAGAATTCTAATTGGATTATATTATACATTACTTTTTTGTGAGTTAAAACTAAACCTTATTCACATGAACGCAGTGTTACAAGCTAGAAACCTTCGGGGTTTATATACGCGGCTTCGACATGGGAGTGCAATGTGACAGAGCATTAAACGTCAGCGAGGAAATCTATTTGGCGTCCCGATGGTTTAAACTGGAATTTCTAATTGTGACCCCCACACCTGTATCCTCAGACCACAAGGAAAGGACAAATCAGTCATGTAAAAGGTAGGAAACTATATCATCCAGCAGTGAGAAAAGCGTGGTTCTAAGCACTGAGCAGGAGCTCCGGGGTTCCGGGTTTCTCACGGCGTGATAAAATATCTTGAAAAAAGATATGGCCACAAACATAAACTGTCTCCACTTTAATGCTCCCCAGAAAAGGATGTCTTCTGCACAGATTATGACAATTTCTCCCCCTGCGTATGAATGCATTATTCGGGTAATGAGCGATTGGAAAAATACGGTCTTTAAATTTTACACGGGATTAGCCTTTGATAGAGCACGAGGGAGAATGCAGCAGGGGAAATTTCAGGCGCATCTTAAACAAGCCCAGATGTTGCTTTAGTTATGAAATCTAATGGGGGACATTATTTTTATGCAAATGAGGACACATCAAAGTAAGCATTTACATGAAACATTGATATTCGTGTCACAGAATACACTGTCCTAATCTGCTTGATAATAATTGGCTGTTTCCAGATATTTCAGAACTTTTTTTTTCTGTAATACGGGATTCATAATGAACTTCAGCCACGAGTGAAAACAAAACGGCCACCTGAGAAGTTAAGCAAAAGGGAATAAATGGAGGAAGTGTGGATCTTCCTGACATCCTTGAGCGGGTAATTTCCTTAAATGTGACCTGGGTTGAAAACAGCTGGATTAAACCTTAAACCTAAATTAAACCAAGCCACCATCCTGCTTGTTAGCCAGCTGTTGGGCTATTGTGGTTACGTTTCTGCATCCTTACAAAACCATCGCATTTTGAATTTTCTGTTCGCTGAAGCACGCATCTGTGAAAAAAAAATACAAGTAATATAAACTAAGCGACTCTTTAACCGTAGGTTGATTCTGAGAAAGACACTCATCTGTCATGACCCTTGATGCACATGAAGCTGTGGTCCTTCCTGGTCATAATCCTGCAGAACATCTGATCAGATCATCATTCCTTGGTTTTGGAAGAGTAACCAAAAGGCCACTGTGGACAGTTTTCAGTTGCAAGAAAATGATGTGTCTGCATCTACAGTGTTGAAAGATCAAACGCTTTGATTCAGCCCTTAGTTGACATTCCCCAAGCTGCACACTTTTATTGTACCAGGAAGACTACAAGATCTACGATCAGAATCTGCAATCCCTCCTGCATGATTTAGCTTTTCGTGTGAAGCTGAGAAAAGAGTAAAAGGTGTTACAGAATCCCCAGGTCATCATCACCATCTTCTTCTGTGCCGAAAGCGCTCATATTTCATCATATTTTAAATGAAAATGTGGGCATGCGTGACTGACAAGCAGGCTTCCATGGCACAGCAAAAGAATTAATTTTATCAGAAAATTGCAAGGTGTTAAATCACGACCCAACCGACAGCTGACCCACAATGTGCAGCATTGAAATGAACAGGAAGTCTTAGTGGTCGTTCATGACGGAAGAATCGCTTCACCTTGAATTATTCGTTCTGATGTTGACCGGACACAACTGGGCACAAAACATAAGGAAGAGTGGCGGTGTGGCTGGAGGGAAGGGCATGTAGATCCCGTGTTAATGTCCAGCAGGAGGGACAGGGTCTGCGGAAAGGAAACCAGTGGTCAGCGACTGCCGAGAGGGGGCCGCAACGTCGCAGGCCTGGCAGCAGATACTTCACAGACAGCCTCTGTCCCTTCATCCTCACAACTTAGAGCATCTAGTTGCCCGTATGCTAAGCTGCTGTTGCTGCTGGAAACCTCTAGAACAGGAGCACACGGTGTAATTCAATTGCAGTTCTTATTAAACCATTATTAGGATGGGAAGGGGAAGATTAGGCTGGGCAGCAGACAACATCACAGATCAAGATAAGAATTACAGGTTGCGAACAAGCACAAGGCAGATCTCACATCTCTACGCTGCTCCAAAGCTGGAGGACAGACTTTTTTCTGGCGGGGTGAGAGCATAAAATTTACATTAAAGAGAACTTTCAACTTGTTCCAGAGCCAACGTGCAACAAGATTAAATCTTAGCCCTGTTTTTTTGCTATTTCATCCTGCAAATAAATAAATCAATAAATGTGCAGCTCATCGTATATCTGTTAGTTCTGCACTAGTGCGGACGTTCATCCTTTGCACCCTTTTCGGCAAACAACTGGACAAAAGCTGACGGAGACGTTGGTTCCGGAAATCTCAGTGAAACATTTTCATTTGTGAAATAATTAAGATTATGAAGAGAAACAAAAAAACGGTCATTTTTTTGTGTTCACAATCCTAAAAGAATGTCTCCTTTATTGTCTCCTAAGTACTTTGACTTTCCTTGCCTGCACTGTACATCTGATGTTCTTTATGGTCAGAAGTTTGGCGAACGGAAAAGATGCTGAAATATAGTTTAGGCCTTAAATGACACATTTTTCTGTAAATGATTCCAGACCTGCAGGCGTCCAGCCCAGGTGGTCAAGGGTCCATTCTGGAGAAGGACATCTAGGAACATCACTTGGATGCTGAGCTGACCTGATCAAGATCTCGTGTGGCTGGTCTATCCTGCTAAGCCCAACCACCTCCCCCAGTCCTCCAGTTGCACTATGCTGGGACTGCGCTGGCTGCCCGCTGGGCACTCCCTCCTGGTACCAAAGGGTCAGTTAGTGTAATTGCGGCTGCGGTTCCCTGGTGGTTCCACCGCGGTCGCTCTGTCTTCGGTTTCGGTTAATTAGCGAGAGATGTGAACCCAGCGGCCTTTCTGCTGCTCCCCACCTGCTGGAGAAGAAAGGGAGAGAGGATTTGGCTGTGCGGATTTCATGCTAGCGTGCCTGTGTCTGAATACGTTTGCGCGTGGGATGTATGTTTTTCTGCCCGTGTGTGTCATATTAGTACATGTATTTGTGCATATTAATATTTTAATATTTTGATAAACATGTGTCCCTGTCCATGTGTTTGAGTTTTTATATGTGGCTGCAAGGTGTGCATGTTTGTGGCAACATGAGCACTTCTGTGTGTGTGTGTGCGTGTGTGTGTATGTGTGTATTATGTCTTTTTTGTTCCTGTGTACTTGGTACACTTTTGGGTTCCCATTCGTGTTAATGCCACTTGACTGGCAGCCAGATCAGAAACTGCTTGTCTAGCAGGTAAACAGGGAGGATGGTGTCATGGGGAAGAGAAAGGAGAAGCCAAGACCCTCTCCTCCCGTCTCCTTTTTCTCGCGTCTCCTTTCCCCGCTGCATTTCCATTCCCATTTCCATTAGAAAAGCCTGCACCTCTAATCCCGCGCTGCCACTTTAATCTCCTAATTCAACTCTCCCCTGCACCTCATCAATCAGCCACCTTTATCACAGCCACTTCAGAATCATTGCCTGCAGCAGTGCTCCCTCCACCATCTCTCTTTCTCTCTCTCTCTCTCTCACACACACACACACACACACACACACACACACTTATGCAGAGTACAGACACTGAGTTTGCTCTTGATGTTGAGGAGCAGCTCGGTCCTGCCAGCCTGGATATGCACATTGACTAAGTCTCGGTGCTGAGGAGACTGTGCTACCAAGGCGTGCAGTCAGGTCCCAGTATGAAGGTCAACAGCCAGCCAAGGTTCATTAATCTGTGCCTTATCTACTAATACATCTATCCATCTATCCATCCATCTATCTATCCATCCATCCATCCACGTATCTGTGCATTAATCGTACGTGCATTCATCCTGGTCTGGGTGGTGGTGGTCCAGAGCCAATCGCAGAATCATTGGACAGGAGACCATGAAACAACATGCTGGGTAGAATGCCAGGCCACAGCAAGGTGGCCACAAACAAAACAGGCAGTTTAGAGCAACCACTTAACCAGTTAACCATAATATTTCTGAACTGTGGGTGGAAACCAAAGCACCCACAGAGAAAACTCATGCTATAACAGCCTATACACTGCACTACTCTGTACTACTGTGCCCCTACATAAACAGTCTGAAGAATTAGTGAAAATTCTGTCCAAAGCATTTTGCTAAAGGGAGGAAAATACGTGCCTTTCCACCACATAGAACCTAAGACCGTTTAGTCATCAGTGGATCCCTGAACTTCTGCACATCTGCTGTATTTCCATACTGACGACATCAGCTATGTTGACCTTGACAACTGCCCACACCTCACTGTTGCTAAAGAAACCTTCTTTGGAGCTCAGTTAAAATGATAAGCTGGTTTTTTGTTTTCTTTTCTTTTCAGAAATCTTGAGCAGAACCAGTTGTCTGTGGTCCAGAATGGTCTCCTTGATAGCCATCAGCCTGGATTCCAGACTGGATGATCACTCCACCTAGACTGCACTCCTGGTAGTAAAATAAACTTTTCAGTTGGCTGGTCTGCCTCTCCTTAGTCTCAGTTCTCTTGCACTCACCTGTGGTATCTGACATTTTAAAACACTGGACCCTAATTTCCTACGAAGTACAGGTTGGCTTCACCATTGAAATATCACTGCCAGGTAGATCTAACCTCCAGGCTTGACTTGGTTCCCCAGCTCTTCCTCTCCTTATCTTACTCCATTGATCTCCTGTCGCTGCCTGTATCAAGCTGAAGACTCTGTTTATGCTCCACTAGACACTGGAGAGATCTCCCTGATACCTACATGAATCTCCTGTCTCTGACTGCTTGGAGTTCCACCTCACGGTCAAGAGGTCCAAACCTGAGTGTCCACAGGTTGTTGACTAGGACTCCAAAGCAGGAGATGAAGCTGCCTTGTATATCCAAGATCTCCCATTCCCATCTCTTTTAGACATCTAAAAGTCTTCTCCCAACCTCCTAAAGCTCCACAAGTTTTCTTTACAACATTTATCCCAACCTCCTTTGGGAACCACATCCCCATCAGACTCAGTTCTATAGACAGCTGCTTGCGTAATGTGCTGTGGTGAAAACAGTGATGTTGGTCAAACTGGCTGTGAATCGAAAACTCTTTTTCCTAATGTGAAATTAACTTTTTAACTCTGAGATGTACATTATTTAGCACAGAGGTATTTGCTAAATGAGAACATGTAGATGCAAATTTCTCATTGCCTGTCAGTGAACGCTAACCGTCGAGGCTTGAATGACAAGTCACAATAACCCACTAAATCCCTGACTACCAGCAACATAAAATGATCTTTTTTGGAAGATTGATTTCCATGTTTGTGCAACTCTCAGGTGCAAAGACAATTCAGAGTTCTAGAAATATTTCTCTTCTTTTTCATTCTGACAACATTTCAAATTTGTAGAACTCAGGATAGTTATGTGGAGACTTATATACATTAAATTACCCCCACACTGATAGGTTTTTGTAAATGAAATGTTCATTTTGTAAATATCACCTTTTGTGTGAGTCTTTAAGCTGCCTGTTGAAGCTGTGTGGCCCATTCCCTTCCATACACCCTCAATGGAAACACAGATACTGTCAGCTCAGAGAGTTGGTTGTAGTACAGGGCTTTAATGGTGTTAGTGTCTTGCAGATCACCGCATCCATCTCTTCTTGGCTCTAGCATCTGGCAGTGCTCCAGGGGGTCTCTAAGGCCACAAGCCGCTGACACGTTTATGCTGAAGGTACAAACCCATACAGCACCAGGAATTCGGCTCACTGACTCCACACACAGCTGTGCACCTGTGTACTCAACTTCATCACTCTCAACGTGGAGCACAATGGGAGTACCTAAGTGTACTGTGGTAAAGCCAGGAAAAAACCCTCGATATGAAAAACGAGGCACATTTGATCTCAGGATGTATCTGATCCTCAGACGAGTACTTGGGTACACAAAGAGGTTTACAGATTTTCTCAGGATTATTGCGTTTTGTTGCGTTTCTGCATTTGCGTCAGTAAATATCAGCCCCCGAGGTAGAAGGAACGTATCCTCTGACACCCTGTCTTTGTCCGACGTTCATGTCGACACTCAAACTAATCTGGGTGGAGACAGTAAACAAACGCAGTCATATGTACGCATAGCTGGAGATACCAACGGCATTGCCTCAAATATAATTTGAGCCATCTGACCACAATTGCTTTTCAGAAATCTTTGGAACTTCACGTTAGGCAACAAAAAACCACAGACCCTGAGAAGTGTTGGGTTCTGTGGATGAAAGCCCAGTATATTTTAATGCTGAGCAAACAGATTCATCTCAGTCCCCCATGTTGGGTATCAGAGCATCAGCAATGAGGCAGAGTTATCCGACATTCTGTGCTTGAAACTGTAGACCGAGGGGGTTAGCTTAAATTGCGATCCCCCATGTGTCGCACTGAGCCTCACCTCTGATGTGCACGCTTTGAATCGGCAGCGTGTGTGTGGGAGTGTGTGTCTCCTGACAGCCTACCCTGCTTCGCGCACGTGTCACAGAGCCTAATCCTAGAGCTGAGTCCTAGCGTTCCCACGCACCCCTTCCGCAGGAGAGCCAGTGGACGTCCACATGCACCAAACCGATTTTGCAAACCCTGTCTTCTCACACTCGTAGTCTGTAGGTAGTTTGGCAACAGCGATTTGACACAAGTGCCTCATGTTAATGTCAAAAGCACACATTTGCTGAAGCTGAGTGAGTTTTCTACACGCTGTGTACTTCACGAGGACTTCAAGCATGCGGTGTGTCTGCTGTGTGGACAGCCTCCCATTTATCCAATAAAAGTTCAACGGATACACAAGCGTTCTAGGGGTCCATCTTAGTCGGGCTGCAATGATGAAATAAAGTGCAGCTGAAGGGCGGCGGCTAAGCAGCCATTGATCGACACCCTGAGTCAGCAGATCATTGGCGTTCATGGTTAATCGCGGGCAACCTAATGGCGGAAGTCCGACATAAATCATACGGTGGCGCTTAAGTCGGACAGCAAAACCGCAAGCCCCCGATGGGGCCACGTCTCGCCTTTGAGAAGAGGAGACTTGGAGAGAACTGGACAACATCTACTGCGGATATGTATTTACCCACAGCTGCAGCTCAGTGTCCTCTGAACCTTTGCAGGAAGCTGTGCAGAATCGCAGGGTGAATGGAGGCCTGCCAAAGATAATTGTTTCCACAGTCCTTGTTTGTTCCACTTCACTGGAGCACAGCATATGTTTTCAGCAACTGCACCAGCCCTCTAGCTGTCTCTGCTGTCAGGCAAAGTTAAATCCTTGTGCGTCCATATCCCTTTGCGGATGCAGTCTTAGGCACAGAGACAAAGAAACATCGCCAGGTGAAGCTGTTTGTGTCCCATTAAAAATATAATGACTGCAGGTGGAAAGGGAGCACAGCAGACATAATAATCTTGGTTTAAAAAATGCACATCATACCTAAGTCTGAGACTGTTGCAAACCTTCATGCCAAGTGCTCGCCTGTACTTATTACCCCTCTCACTGAAGATTGTCAGGAGACCAACGCAAACACTTTGTGCTGCAGGTGTAAAAACTGTGTAGCCCAGGGGGTGGGCAGCCAGCTGGTCTTTGACCTCCACGGGCTCTTTTCAAGTATGTCAGAGTCACTTGTGGAGAAGGAAAAGGGAGACAATAAAAGGGGGCGAAGAGAAGGTCAAGGTGATCGGCAGCCTTCTGAGGCCCTGTGATTTGAGAGACGTACACGGAAAATGTGCTAGAAGATGTCTGCTAAAAGTCCTGAATTAGCATTTTAAAGATCAGTCAGCATTACCAGAAGAGCTGCTCACTGGGAAGGAGCTCCACAGAATGTGTAGATGGTCCAGGAAGCACAGCTTATAATGTAGAAATCAGTTTTGGAAAAGGTAAATGGGTGTCCTGAAATATAGAATTTAACAGTGGCGAAAACAACAAAATCACCTCTACGAAAATTGTATGAACAATATAGCAAGATATTTATTTAAGGCTTTTTTGTTTTAAAACCGAATGTTTTAAAACAAAACTATTACGGCGCTTCAGCTTTCCCCATCAACATGAAAAAAGTTAAGATACGATGGATTGTAAAACACGCACTCAGCGTGCAGCTGTACTGCTGTGACTGTTTTATCTTCCTCTTCTGCTAGAAAGTCACCGCGATGATGGACTAAGCAGGTGTCTCTCGAGAATCATGAGGTCCAATTAAAAGCTGTGGAAGGAGTGTAAGGCGCAGTCAGGTGCAGTCTAATGCTTCTCCACGTGTCCCGCAAGCTGACCCAAGGGCGACGAGGACGGACCTGATATCAGGAATTCATCACCCGGTCTGCGCTGGTATACATACCCAAGCAAGTCATCGCTGATGCCATGTGACACGGCAGAGCACAGACAAAGCGTGGGAATGCAGCCCATCCATCATCGTCGCTGTCCTCCCAGCTCCCCACTCTCTCGGGAATCTCAGGAGGCTTTACTGCAGGCTGTTTGACAATAAACACACTGCGGCAATTGCAGAGACCCAGCTCCCCCCTCCCCAGCAACGCACCCAAACAATGTAAAACAAAAGAATCCAGTGCCCCCTGTCCACAGCACAACAGCTACCCTAAAATAAGACTTATATTTAGATGTTTCCACATGAATCCAACTCTGCAAAACGCAGAAGTCATTTCTCCTTTTGAAAGCCACCTGAAAGTGAAATGAATAGCTTTGCAATGTCCAGGAAATAAAATTCCAGTCACAGACAGCATTTTATTGCAGACGCTGGGATTCAAGAGACTGTGAGTGGGAAGCGCGGAAGAGGAAGAAAAAAGTCGGAGGAGATACTAAAGCCCTGCAGGGTTGCAAGGTAGTGGCATGGATGCAAGGAGGACATTCGTCAGCCTCCTGACGGAACCTGTAAGCGCTTGCAGATCACAGGCTGTTCCAGTGTTTGCCAAGCAGAGAAGCAGGGGAACCCTCTCCATCTCTCCCAGTGCCCAACTGTTTGATGCTCTCCTGTTGTGGCAGCTGCGGGAAGGCTCAATATGGTGCATCATGGGTAATTACCTGCCCAATTAAGCCACGCAACAAACCTCAGCATCCCCGGTCTTAGCGCCGCGTCCCGCTTGGAGGGAGAGGACGACTCGGAGAGGCAGCTTTGAGGTGAGATTAACGCAAGCTGAGGAGCAGCGGTCTGCTTCCTCCAGCCTCTTGTCACTCGCTATTACATTACATTCCTGAGCACAGTCGTGTCCCCCCTTGCTGAGATGAATACATAAATGGAAAAAGTCTGGATTTTGCATTCTTAAAAAGAAAATAAAGTCGAGGAGTCAGTGGAACCGTGCTGGCACAGTGACGCTTGAGAACCATAAGTACGAGCAGCGGCAGTTGCGCAACGAAGATGGGAAACATTTCATATTTATTAGCTCACTTAAAAGGTACAAAATTAAAAATGTGTCAAGACCCATATTAAAATTTTGTTCAAAATGAATATATATCAGTTCTGAGGGAAGTTTTTTGTGTGCTGCTGACTTTCAACAAGTTTGGTATTTTAGCCAGAGTTTGGTTCCCATGTGACTCTGGCTTCCTGTGAACTCCCAAAAGTATGTAACAGTACATTACTGCGGTACAGACCCCACTGGGTTTGCGTGGGGCGGAGGCCGCAAGTCAGCCCTTTATTTACCACAGTTTTCTTCATTAAATCCGCGATCCTCTTTAACAGCTCAATCCATAGCTGCATCTGCTTTACGTTCACCTGTTATCAGCTACCACTTAATCCTGGTCAGGGTCGCAGAGGCCTGGAGCTAAACCCACAACCAATGTGGGTTCACCTGGATTTCTACGTCAAGTTGGACGAGCATGTGAAGATGACTTCCCAGTTCTGCTGTAACCGCCCCAGCCGTCTTCCTCTACTTGCCATATCCAAGGTCGCCATATATGCACCTTTTAACTGTCTGGGGGCAATGATGGTTCTGGACCCACCCTGCAACAAGGTGGCTCTGTCAAACAGCTCTGTGTGCTGCCTACAATTTTCAAGTCCTATCAGAGAGCCAATTATCTAAACAGTTTGTGCTGGAAAGCCCTGTCAGAACGTGTCAGGCCAACACACTGAGGAGTGCCTCTTAACAGCATCCACATCTTGTCCTGCATTTCAGGTTTCACAAATTCTTTTTTTTCCTCTCTTTCGCACTCATTCTGTGTCCTTGCCATTGCATAAAACATTTCCAGAACCACGTTTCACAGTTTTAACACTGGGATGCAGTGATTGCGGGAGCTGTTTTTCATTTATTCATGTCTTCCTTTGTAGGGCCGGTCTCTGTGCAACATGAGAGGGATTTGCACAAAAAAGAGGGGAGCAAAAGTTCTTCCAGATAAAATCGGCTCACCTACTGAGTGCTCGGAAACCACCTCTCCCATGAGTCAGAGAGCCAGAACTTGAGAATCAAAAATGCAGAACTTTCTCATGTCCCGAGGGAGGAAAAGGCAGAGGTTTCTCCACTCCTCTTCCTTGTCCCAAACCATTAAAAAAGTCCGTTTGTGAGCAACAAAAGAATGTACGAGATTTACTGAGGGAAAGAAATATCAAAGCAGGACTTGGGCCAGATAAATGAGATAAGTAATGCAAATGACAGATTTTGAGAGAAGAGAAGTTGAGAAATGGAACTGGAATGTGACATTAATGTGGAGGTACCGGTCTCCTAATGGAACTGCACTTCATGATAGACATGGGACTGGTGAGAAACTTCACAGAAATGAAGCCTGAAAGGAGATGGGTCATGCTGGACTGGTTCTGTCCTACAGCTGTTTAAGCGCTTGCCAAATATGAAGGTTACGCAGAACATTGAAATTGTAATGCTTCTCTTTAACAGCCACCCTTCTGCAATGTATGGGATGTCACTTGTCAAAGTGCTTATTAAGCAAACAGATCCTGCATAATGCGTCACATTAGCTGTGCTGGCGCCGCTCTTCCCTTACAAGCCAAAATTTTCCGTTTTGGCTGTTTTCCATCGCACGTTTTCATATGAATGGCAGGACCTTGTTAGGCTCATTACCTGCTGGATCCCAAAGCAGCTGTGTGTGTCATGCACAATGAAACGCAAAGCCGGTGCTGGGAACGAAATGGATCCTGGGAAAGTGCAACAGCCAGGTGGGTTTATGGCTGATCAGCTCGAAGGCTATGAGGGATCTAAATGAGTGACGGCGGCTTTTTCAAAGGTAAATGCAAGTGCAATACTCACTCAACGCGTATTACCTCAGCATGGTGTGCATCTGCAAAAATCAAAAGTAAAAGCACAAAGGAACACAGGGAAAAGATCTGGAATTTGGTTCATCTCGAACTGCTTGGCCTGGTTGAGGAGCATCTGCCTAGTTGTGTTGGAAGCCTAACAATAAGTGGAGGCTGAATTACTAATCGGTCTCTACTAATATAGAAACAAAACCCCTACAAGCCTAGACAATGTGGGCACTCTTCATTGTTCTGACAAAAGATCCCCGTTTGTGGTGGGAAAAAACACATGAGGATGCTGGATGATGGAGTGGTGAGCATGAGCTTGGCTGCTCTCTATGGTACAGCAACAATACTTCACAAAAGTGCCAGAGTCATTTTCTTTCCATGCTGCTGAACTGTTCAAAGCAATGAGCTGGATTATCGTGCATCTTCTCTGTTCTCTATTGAACTGCCCTAAGGGATGGGCCAAGATGCTCTCCGTGGTGCTGACGTATCTCCAGCAAACGCCCAGTGTTGCTTGCTCTCCATGGTTCTTGCGTTTCCCAGATCACATAAATTCTCGCAAGAATGACAAAGAAAAATCCGACTTCCTGCCGTTTTATAAAGGTAATTTGTTTTTCAACAACTCTTCACAGGGGGAACTCTCGGAATCAAGAACACAATTATCACCTTTTTGAATAGTAAAAATATCCATGGGTTCCTGACATTCGCAACTGATACCATTTATAAAAGAACATTAAAAAGAAGACAGTTGCTTCAGTAGCTAACAACAGTGATCATAACAAATCAGAACAAAGCACTTTTCCTTTATCAATTACTCTATAATCCTGTTTGTCTGTCTACCTGCACTCCTACAGCTCGTACCCATCCTTTAAAGCTTTGTTATTCTTCTTCATACGTCCTGCGGTTTATAAAGGGTTTGTTTATAAAATCAGTCACTGAAGCATCTCACATGACTCCAACGTGCTGATGTTCCCAGATCTGAATACACGATTTAAAACACAGTCACTCATACATTGACAAAGACGTCAATCTTTGCCTTGATGCTGGAAGCTGTGATGTTTTTCGAAATATAAATGTCCCACAGTTTAAACTTTTGCAATTTAAATGTTGGTTAGATTTCATTTTTAAATATATCATTCAGAGCCGGAATTTAATCCGGACTGGTATTGATTTCGGTGAAAGAGCAGTCAAATAAACGGTGAGAAACGCGCTGGCGGTGCATTGAAAATCAGCCAAGGCTGCCGAATGTAAATTTGCAGATGAACTGATGGCTGCTATTGATCCCTTTGCTTAATTACACACGGCTGCTTTATAATGGCGTGAAAGCCGAAATTCATGGCGCATCAGTGTCTTCAGCATCGCGCCGAGTGTACAGTATTTCATTTTGCCACCCTGACGGCACTGAGAATATGTCTGCCCTAATGGACACAATCTTTTTCCTTTTCCAAGCTGTCAAGTGGCCCATTTCCACCAGGTTTCCATTTATCACTGAAAGTGGAACATTTCGCAGTGAAAACCTGATCATTTTGCTTGATAAAGTAGTTTATTACCTACTTCTGAATTCTCCCATATGTGTGTGTGTTTTTCCCCTTAAATATGTATAAGGACGCTTTGTTAGTAATTCAATATCAGACACAGAAGTGCATTTTTTTGTCCCAAGATTTTAGCTACTCTGTTTTCAATCCCCATTGTGCAAACATTTAAGGCTATTATTAATGGCAGCCGAAAGCACTGTGCTTTAGAACACAGGGTATACAGTAGTGCTGGGGAAGATGCCTGTTTGAACCCCTTTTGCTGATATTATGATACATAGAATGGCATACTTTAAGAAACTCTTAAAAACCCATTTCTTCACTTTGGCCTTTGCTCTACCACTGTCATAAATGCTTTTGTTATTATACTTCTATTCCTTAATAAACTGCATGGACTTGCTGCTGTTATTCTTGATCAAGGAACCATGCTAATCTTTACTAATCCCTGCTGTCTCTTTTCCGGTTCATCTGTGGTGGTGCACTATGCCACCACCACCAAAAACCAAGCTACAAGAATCTCCCTCAATCGCCAGTAGGACGGCAGATGTCCCAGATCTCCATGTTTCCCTCATCAACATATGTAACAGAGTGACCAATAAAGACTGTTCTAGAAATCTAATTGTTAGATAGAATGCCCAGTGGGGGCTGGGTGGTCTTTGGGCCTTAGAACCCCTGCAGATTTTGTTTTTTTCTCCAATCTACCTGGAGTGTTTTTTTTTTAGTTTTTTTCTGTCCTCCCAGCCTTTAGACCCTATTTACTGATCTGTACATCCTTCTTGTTTTATGATCTACATAACTTCAGTTGCAGTCTGAGATCTTTGCATACTCATATCTACCATTGCCCCTTTCTTTTTATGTACCGTTTCTTTCTTAGTGTTGTCTCTTTGTCCTTGTAAAGCACTTTAAGCTACAGACCACTGTGTGAAAGGTGCTATACAAATAAATGTTGTTGTTGTTGAGTGGAGCCATTTGGAGGTATGAGAATTTGGCTTTGATACACTGTATGGTCAAAAGTATGTGGACACCTGGCCATCACCCCCATAAGTGCTTTTTGAACCTCCTGTTCCAAACCCATGGGTATCCATATGAAGTTGTTTCCCCTTCACTGCTGTAAGAGCCCCCACTCTTCTGGGAAGGCTTTCCACCACATTTTGGGAATTTGTGCCCATTTGGCCACAGGACCATCAGTGAGGTCGGGCAGTTTTCATCCCTGTTCATTCCAAAGGGGTTCAGCGGGGTTGAGGTCAGTGCTCTGCGCAGCCACTCAGGTTCTTACACACTAACCTGAGCAAACCCTGTGTCTATGGAGCCTGCTTTGTGCATGGGGGGACACAGTCATACCAAAGCAGGAAAAAAGTTTCCTCCCCAGTCTGTGGCCACAAAGCTGGAAGTACACAGTTGTCTAGAATGAATTTGTATACTGTGTGGGTGCAGCTAAAACAGCTCAGCTCAGCTCAGTCATTAGAAGGGGTGGTCCACACACTTTCAGCCACATGGTGTACCATTAATACCACAGATTCATTTAATACACTTTCTGAAAAGTACACTGGCTTGTGGTACAACAAGAATGAGGGCTGCAGCTTTCAGTGGCTTCAGCTTTCAGTGCATACAGTCCCTCACCATGATGCCTCATCAGTCACCATTTCCTTAAATAACAAGAATAAAATGTACATTTCACATCCTCAGTCCTGCTGCCTGACAGAGCACACGCTGGTACACACTGGAATTATATAATTGATTTAAACCTTATGTCCATAGCTTATTTCTAAAACCAGGTTTGCATCCCATCTCCTGCTGCAGTGCCCTTGAGAAAGGTAGTTATCTTGAATTGGTACAGTAAAAAATTCCTAGCTGTAAATGGGTAAATCAGTCCATGTAGCTTAACAGTGTAAGTAACTTTAGAGAAAAGCATCAACTAATGATAATAATGATAATAATAACATGATGGGTATTAATGGTACTGTACTGAATGATAAGGCTGTTGTAAGAACAAAAGACTGCGTACAAGCTGCTGCAGCAAGTTTTCATTATTCAGCACCCTGTTTTGTGATGGATGAGTGTACAGTGCTACATGGATGGGTATATTTTTAATTCATCTTTGATAAAGTGCTGGCTGGGCAACAACTTAAACAAATGATAATAAAATGCCAAGTGGGGAAGTACAGTGGCACAGCAGGTAGCACTCACGTGCAAGCTCCCATCTAGTGCAGACTCTGTGGCGCTACCACGTTCTTCCTGTGTCTGTGTGGGCTTTCTTCATGTGCTCTGGTTTCCTCCCATGCTCCAGTGACATGTGTTTCAGGTGACATGGTGGATCTAAACTGCTGTGGTTTGTGAATGCTTGGGTGAACACGTGAGCCTGGGCTCCCGTGATGGACTGGTGTTCCTCTGATACCTAAGCAGGGTGCATCCTGGATGGAAACAAATGCCTGTGAAATGGCCTATAAAGCCTCTGCTGTGACACAGACTGTATCTTCTGTCATTTTCAGTCCACCTCAAAACTGACAAAATCTCACCCATCACATGTAATTAAGAGAGGCGCCCAGTACTGGCGTTGTGATACATGGGCATGCACTCAGTGTCACTTGTGCTCACCATCTTGTTATTTTTATGTCCCCTGTAGATTCTGAAATGCTTACAGAAGAGATTAAGCATCTCACCACATAATTAACACCGTTCATGGTCACCAGCTGAAGCTTTGTGGCCCTTTCTGTCTTATAAAATCATAAACTTCCTCTACATCATGTGAAAAAAGATTATGCCAGCCTGATGCATATATTTTTAAAATAAAAACAGCCCTGTGTTTGATATTTCCTACCCATTTTATCTAGCTGGTAGTCAACGGCATCACGTGTTCCATTTATGAAGAGCAGCATCTGAGCCTGAAAGACCAGTTCCTCTTTAATCTCTTATTGGCCGGTTCCCCCATTGATTTCAGAGTGATATTTTCATTGTCATAATGGATATTTTGATTCTTTGTGCCCGAGGATTTAAAATGAATCATTTGTCTGAGTCAGCCTGCAGCGCAGAGCACAGGTCGGTGAGTGGTGCCTGTTTGCAGAATAATGCTAAGTACATGAGCCAGCAGAACATCAGCGCTGACGTTCACAAGCCCTGTGCAGCTGGAGATGAGCAGCCACCCATCAGGTCAAGGGGCATTTCAGGTGCCAGTTCAAGGCTTTGGGTGCTAATATTCAGATGAAAGCTGGGAGGACAGAAAAGATTTCCTCAGTAAAACACAGACAGTCCACAACTTACGATGGGGTTACATTCCAGTAAACCTATCATAAGTCGAAAATGCATTTAATACACCTAACCTACTATCATGCCCATGTAGGCCTATCCCCCCATCTTCAGACTGAGCATTGATTGGCATAGGAACCAACCAGTCGTGGATTTAGTCCTACCGGGACTTCCTGTCAGTTTCCGCTGCCCCTTTTGAATGAACGCTCCTACAACCACTGTCTTGCTAAGACCTTGTATTTTGTTTATTTTGAATTGTGGCATCTTCTATTTTTGTTTACTGCCAATTGCTAATGTTCAGCACTAGCTCCCGGCTACTGGCAACACTCTTTGTCAGAAACGACACTAAGAGTTTAATGAAACTTAAACTTATTACCGTGGTGTCTCGGTATCAAAAAAAACACTGGCAACACAGAACACTGCACAATATCGGTTGTACACACTAGTGACCATGTAGCAGACTGGGAGATGTGGATTGCTGCTGCTGCCCAGCATCATGAGAGAGTATCATACTACATATTGCTTGCCCAGGAAAAAATCTAAATTCAAAATTCAAAGTACAGTTTCTATTGAATGCATATCGCACCATCGTAATGTTGAAAAATCATAAGTTGGACACGGTTGTGAACCATCAATGACATTTACATTCAGCCTGGAAAGATTGTGGTGGCTGTAACTTGTGGCAGCTTGAGTGGGAAGTGTAGGAACACGAGTGACTGAGACAACCATCATCCCGCAGAAACTCATCCACACGCCCTATGATGAACCAAAGTTCGCCTGAGTATCTCTCTAAGCTGCTGTTCATCAAGTAGCGATGGCTGCCCTTTCAGAAATGACTTTGAATCATAACCGAAACGGTGCCACAAAGAGACGCGTATTCTAAAAATTGGTCCCGTTTTTAGAATACACGTCTCTTTGTGGCACCTTAGCCAGAAAATGTGTCCAATTAATGGCCCAAGAGCTCTTTGGAGCCACCATTTGCTATGAAATCCTTCCTGGCATTTGCAGCCTGTGCTCAGCCATCCACTGCAGTCCAAGCTTTGCACCCCCTGCGGACACAGAGAGTTGGATTTGTGTCCCTCCGTATGCTTTGGACAGCAATGGGAACGGAAATGTGCTATTCTCATCAGGATCACCCTGTAGTTCTGCAGGCTCTGACCTGCAAAGCTAATTCACAGTGAGCACCAAAAAAAAGGCCGCACTGCGAATTGCATAATAATTATGGCAAATTGTGGGAAAGTGGCTAAATTTTACAAAGAACTTTAACTAAAGAAATGGCCGAAGAGAAGGACGGCAGGTGAGGTACGCGTGTTCATGCAGAGGTTTTCAGATGCTTACATTAAACATCACCCATGCAAATGCACGCAAGTGGACACAACTTATCTGTTTGTTGAGGTAATCCAGAATTTATTATTAAATAACTGACATTTAAGGAGTTTAATGCAAAGGTGAATAGCACTCCTTTCCTTTTATAATGAACTTGGCACACTATTTAACTTTAAGCTGTGTTTTCCAAAACCTTTTATTTTATTAACCATTTTGCCTATTTATTTATTTATTTACTTATTTACTTACTTATTTATCTATTTGCTGCTTGTTTCTGTTTCTATTCTTCTTAGTGTTTGGATGTGTGTTTGCTTCATTTTCCATTATAGATTTTTCGCACAGTCATCCTGGTTCAGATCGGAGCACATTTCAACACATGGTACACAACCATGTGCTTGACAAATAAACTCTTTTGACTTTTGACTTTTTTATCTGGAAAAAAAAAGACTGATCCAGCTAATATTGTAAAACGTAACTAATACAAAAATGACAACACATCAAAATGGCATTTAAAAATTAATCATCTTCATAAAGAGTGAAATTATCAAGTTTAATTTTTCATTTGTCTGAATGGGTTTTATTGTATTGATGGCGTCAGAGCATTTGCGCAGAAACTCTGTTTTGGGACTCCTCGTCTGTTAATTCCGCAGGTCGTAGATGAATGGAAACATCCGGAAAGTTATGCTCTACCAGCAGAGCATCCATGCACACCCACACCAGAGGCACCACTACAACAGCAACAGCCGCGTCTTACGAAAGAGGCTCACCTGAGCGTTAGCAAGAGGCAGAAATATAGAAAACACAGTTAAAAACAACACAAAAGCTGACGGCAACCTTCTCCGTTGCAACCTTGAGCCAAGAGTGAGAAATACAGCATTTGGTTCAGGTGAGGAGCACAGAATGAGGTAGCGGCGCATCTTCCAAAAAGGAGGTAAATAAACATCGAAAGAAAAATGCTGAAAATTATATAAACATTACATAATCCAAGTGCTGCCTGCCAAAACTTTGTGAATCAGCACTGAGCTTAACTGTAGATGCATAAAGATGTGTAAAGATTCTGAAGTGAGCACTTTAGAAACAAACAGGAAAGTGTAAACAGACAACAGTGGGCAGGAATTTTTGGCAGTTCTTCATGGGGTTGTGGAAATGACAAGCTGTTAGGGTGACGTACAAACAGAAGGCCCTAGAAGGCAGCGTAAGGTGGTAAACTGTGCTGCACACCATTGAGAAAAGTGGCATCTGGAGATAATGGATGTTTCTCACAGAGTACCAACTTTTAATGTCATTTACAGAATTGCACACCCTGATCAGTGATATAAGGTGGACATCCACTGAGCAAGTGACATAAATGGGGTACTATGGTAAGGTGAGGTAATCTGGGTAGCGCTCTACTGTCCACCCCATGCTGATTCAGAATCATGAAGACCAGTAGCTGACAGCTTAGGGAGTGCAGGAGGTCCTCATGTTTTATTTCAAAGTGCACTACATAATCTGGTATGAATTATGGCTATTTATTTTTTTGCATTTATTTTTCGCTTTTTAAATTGATTTGTTTGTGTTCCTTTCACCCTGTTTTGCTGAATTTGTTTTGTTGTTTTCAGGGGATTACTTGTGGTATTCGGTGGCTACATTTAGGAAAACCTGGCCATGCAGCCACCTCTGCTCCAAAGCGGTCCCAAAATTTATGACACTGTGTACACCTGCACATCATATATAAACCTTCATACTCAGAGAGAAAAAACACGATGGTACGTTTATTATTAATACTGCAAGGTATCCTTATAATAACAATAATTGTAGTTACATGCAAGTACAGAATTGTGTTCAGCGCAGTTCTCGTGCTTCTGCTTTTGCTTTACAATATAAATTTTGTTAATAGCGCCACTGTAACTTTGGGGGATCATTTAAGAACCCCCCTCAGGCAGGACATATGAGCTCTTTTCTGTTTTTAAACACGAGAGCCAGCAGGCAGATGCCTTGGAGCGTGTGTGCTGTCTGGAATGTCAAACACAGTGTATTTCACGGTACCTGCGGGTCCTTCAAGACCAATCAAAGCCGAATGCACGGTCCTGCCTCATGAGGTGTCTGGAGTCTCGATGTCTCCAGATCACTCACATCTTTATGAAGGAATTGTGCAACTCTGATGACTGGCATACAAAACAGGCAGTCGGAACCAAAGCACTGCAGTAATTAGGTGGTGTTTCACATGCTTCCACCTTTCTGGAAATGTACAGTTATGGGGCCCTCCACTAATACTGGCACCCTTACTAAATAAAAGTAAAACGGACTGGGAAAAATTTCGTTATTGGTTATCCTCTTAATCTTTTGTTCAAAATAAAATTATTATATTCGTAAAAGATGAATGGAGTATACAAATATACAGAGTATATTAAGCTTACTAATATTACTTTCTATGGGTGCCAGTAATTCTGGAACACCTAAATTTGAGAAAAATATTTGTTGAATTTCCTTTTCCTTTCAACAATTTCACCTCAGTTAAAGATCAGATTTTTGTTAATATTTTAAATGAAAGATCAACAGTAAAGACCTTTTTTCACAACACATTTTGCTTTGTAATAACTAACCACTTTATAAAAATTGTGAGTGTTTTAAAACAGTGCTCTAAGTTACTTTGTAGAAAAGCTCCAGCTAAATGTATGTGATCCACTGTGATTTGCTCTCAAGGAGACCTGCTCGACTCTTCTGCTTCGCCACACTTACCTGCAGCACAGGTGTTTTCTGATCTGACAGACGTTGCCATGACAACTAGAAATGGGGAAGGAATGAGCTGCCTTTGCGCCATTCCTTGTCCTTAAGATTTCTAGACAAATTTTACTTTTTAGATTTATTACTGCCATCAATGCTTTTTACTTTTATAAAGAAAAAACTTTAATTCTGCTGTTGTATTTCTATTTCTCCACATTCCTGAGTCTTGAAACCTTGCGTTTCAGCTTTTTCTCCTTAAAACCATTGTACATTTATGCCCTGTTAGACAAATATTTATATCATTGTGACAAGATAGTTGTACAAATCCAACACTCTCGAGTCATCCTGAGCAAAAGGGCCTGCTAATAAAGATTAATAATTAATGCACAGAGCTACACAACTGACTTTTCATTAGAAGTGTTTTATTAAACACCATGCTTGTGTCTTGTGTCTTACTTTAAGTAATGAAATGGCACTGAAATTTTTAGGTCAGGTCCCCAAAAGTTCAGCAAAGGTGTGGATAAAAATAAGCTTAAGCGGACTAACACATTAGCGATATCTTGAGTTTGCATCATTAATCTCGTTCGGCCTGCAGCAAACAAGACCGCAAGGCCTTTGAAGAAGGTTCAGAAGCTCTCTGGCAGCAGCAAGCATTGCTGCACTGACCCATGTGTGGGAGGGCTTTTATTTACCATGGAGCCATGGAGCTGCGCTGAAGGCCGTCTGCTTGGCACTGCGGTGCTGCAGCGCTTTCCTCTATCGGCAGTGATGAAGTGGTCTAATCAGATGGTGCTCTGCGGGAAATTGATCAGGGTGTCTACTGCACACACCAGAGACCAACAAACACACAGGCGGCAAACGCAGAGTGAGCGCACCGACACGGTGCAGTTTCATTCCAGTGTGTGCTAGATTTTATATCAGACCACTGGGTTGGGAGGGTTAGCAGCATAGGGTTGGGGTTAGAGTTTTGGGTGCAAGGTTGGGTTAGAAGTTGGGATACAGGTTGGAGAAAGAGTTTGAGGTTAGAGATTGGGTTAGAGGCAGAGTTAGAGGTTGGGTATAGAATGTCTACCGGTGGCACAAAGGAGAATCTTTTGCTCACAATGCAGGATGAGAGGTGGGGGGGGGGTTGGTTTAACACAACACTTACACTGCCTAGCCACAAAAAAGTCACACACTCTAATATTTTGTTGGACCGCCTTTAGCTTTAATTACGGCACACATTCGCTATGGCATCGTTTCAATAAGCTTATGCAATGTCACAACATTTATTTCAATCCAGAGTGCATAAATTTTTCACCAAGATCTTGTATTGATGACGGGAGAGTCGCACCGCTGTGTAAAGTCTTCTCCAGCACATCTCAAAGATTCTCAGTGGGGTTAAGATCTGGACTCTGTGGTGGCCAATCCATGTGTGAAAATGATGTCTCTCTCATGCTCCCTGAAGCACTCTTTCACAATTTGAGCCCCATGAATCCTGGCATTGTCATCTTGGAAGAAAAAAATCCATTGATGGAAAAACCTGCTCATTCAGTATATTCAGCTCACCTCATTTTTGGGTACATAACGTTGTTGAACCTAGACCTGACCAATTGAAGCAACCCCAGATCATAACACTAAGCTAAATTCAGGTGGTGACTTTTTTAGGCTGGGCAGTGTATATACATGTTTAATAAAAAAAAGTAATGTTTTGAATTAGCAAGATTGACAATAAGGGCACCAGGCTTGTGCTTCTAAGCACAGACCTGTCAGTGGGCAACACTTTGCATAAAAATAACAGAAAAGTGTGCAACCCTCACTGCACGCTTACACCAATTTGTGTTTTTTATGCCCTACTGGTCAATCAAGCCCATCCCAGCTGCTCACTCTGGTTACAAAATGGAAGTTAGCTAGACAGGAGAGTCCTCACCTGATATCTCCTCGGATGGAGCCAGCGCTTGTTTCCATCAGGTTACCCTTCCCCATAACCAGCACACTTCAGCACATACTCTGTCTTCCCACATTTTCTCTTGAAAGTTAGGGCCCGAGGGACAACAGAATTTTTTTTTGATAACTTCTAACTGAGATTATAAATCAGTTTTCTCATCATATGGAGAGGTTTTTTATTGTCACATCACCACCGGAGAAAAGCACCTCAGAACTCCAGAGATTCCGCAGCTGAGAGGTAACAAGAGAGCAGCCTGGGATGGGGGATAGATTACAGCTGCCTTGCATCTCAGATAAGAGCCTATTAAACCGCAGCACTCATTCCAGCGTTTCACTGCCTTATCTCTCCCTGTAATTGCAGCCAATGTTCCACTTTTCTGAGCTTCTGCCATTGGTTTTGCAAAGTGTTCGCAAATAGTTCCAATATGTAGTTATGGGAAAAAAACATCCATCTTCATGTAAAATGCAGTGGAGAAAGTGTAGACATTTTTATACTTGTAGTTTTAATTGCAGACAAAAAAATCCAGCCACAAGGGGATGCACAAACTAGTGTATTTATTTGTGCCGGTCCCAAGCCCGAATAAATGGAGAGGGTTGCATCAGGAAAGGTATCCGGCGTAAACATTTGCCAAACCAAATATGCAGACAAAAATACAAATTTCCATACCGGATCAGTCGAGCCCCGGGTTAACAACGACCGCCACCAGCACTGCTAGCCGACAGGGTGCTGGCGGAAACTGGGCTACTGTTGGCCGAAGAAAGAGAAGAGGCCGAAGGAAAAGAGGAGGAAGGATTTTGCAAAAAGGATGGACATGGCTGTGGTAAACACGTATTTTAAGAAGAGGGAGGAACACAGGGTGACATACAAGAGTGGAGGAAGATGCACACAGGTGGATTATATCTTATGCAGGAGGGCCAGACTGAAGGAGATTGTAGACTGCAAAGTGGTGGCTGGGGAAAGTGTAGTTAGGCAGCATAGGATGGTGGTTTGTAGGATGACATTGGAGATCAAAAAGAGAAGGAGAGTGAGGACAGAACCAAGGATCAAATGGTGGAAGTTGAAAAAGGAAAACTATAAGGTGGAGTTCAGGGAGGAATTAAGACAGGCATTGGGTGGGAGTGAAAAGTTACCAGTGAGCTGAGCATCTACAGCAGAAATGGTAAGGGAGACAGCTAGAAAGGTGCTTGGTGTGACATCTGGACAGAGGAAGGAGGACAAGGAAACCTGGTGGTGGAATGAGAAAGTACAGGAGAGTATACAGAGGAAGAGGCTGGCAAAGAAGAAGTGGGATAGACAGAGAGATGAAGAATGTAGACAGGAGTACAAGGAGATGAGGCACAGGGCGAAGAGAGAAGTGGCAAAGGCTAAAGAAAAGGCGTATGGTGAATTGTATGAGAGGTTGGACACTAAGGAGGGAGAAAAGGACCTGTACCGATTGGCTAGGCAGAGGGACCGAGCTGGGAAAGATGTGCAGCAGGTTAGAGTGATAAAGGATAGCGATGGAAACATACTCACAAGCGAGGAGAGTGTGTTGAGCAGACGGAAAGAGTACTTTGAGGGGCTGATGAATGAAGAGAATGAGAGACAGAGAAGGTTGGATGATGTAGGGTTTATGAATAGGGGAGTGCAGTGGATTAGCAAGGAGGAACTTAGGACAGCTATGAAGAGGATGAAGAATGGAAAGGCTGTTGGCCCAGATGACATACTTGTGGAAGCATGGAAGTATTTAGGAGAGACGGCAGTGGAGTTTTTAACTAGATTGTTTAATGTAATCCTTGAAAGTGAGACAATGCCTGAGGAGTGGAAAAAAGTGTACTGGTACCAATTTTTAAGAATAAGGGTGATGTGCAGAGCTGTAGTAAGTACAGAGGGATAAAATTGTTCAGCCACAGTATGAAGTTATGGGAAAGAGTAGTGGAAGCTAGGTTGAGAAGGGAGGTGACGATCAGTGAGCAGCAGTATGGCTTCATGCCGAGAAGGACTACTACAGATGCAATGTTTGCTCTGAGGGTGTTGATGGAGAAGTACCGAGAAGGTAAGAAGGAGTTGCATTGTCTTCATGGACTTAGAGAAACCATATGACAAGGTACCTAGAGAGGAGCTGTGGTATTGTATGAGGAAGTCGGGTGTGCCAGAGAAGTATGTAAGAGTGGTACAGGATATGTACAAGGACAGTGTGACAGTGGTGAGGTCTGCGGTAAGAGTGACGGATGCTTTCAAGGTGGGGGTAGGATTACACCAAGGATCAGCTTTGAGTCCTTTCTTGTTTGCAATGGTAATGGACAGGTTGACAGATGAGATCAGACAGGAGTCACCGTGGACTATGATGTTTGCAGATGACATTGTGATCTGTAGTGAGAGTAGGGAGCAGGTTGAGGAGACCCTGGAGAGGTGGAGATATGCTCTAGAGAGAAGAAGAATGAAGGTCAGTAGGACTAAGACAGAATACATGTGTATAAATGAGAGCGAGGACAGAGGAGTGGTGAGGATGCAGGGAATAGAGTTGGCGAAGGTAAATTAATTTAAATACTTGAGATCAACAGTTCAGAGTAACAGGGAGTGTGGAAGAGAGGTGAAAAAGAGAGTGCAGGCAGGGTGGAGTGGGTGGAGAAGAGTGTCAGGAGTGATTTGTGACAGAAGGGTACCAGCAAGAGTGAAAGGGAAGGTCTATAAGATGGTAGTGAGACCAGCTATGCTTTATGGGTTGGAGATGGTGGCACTGACCAAAAGACAGGAGGCAGAGCTAAAAATTTAAGATTTGCATTGGGTGTGACGAGGATGGACAGGATTAGGAATGAGTATATTAGAGGATTAGCACAGGTTAGACGGTTTGGAGACAAAGTCAGAGAGGCGAGTTTGCGTTGGTTTGGACATGTGCAGAGGAGAGATGTTGGATATATCGGGAGAAGGATGCTAGGGATGGAGCTGCCAGACAAGAGGAAGAGAGGAAGGCCTAAAAGGAGATTTATGGATGTGGTGAAGGAGGACATGCAAGTGGTGGGGGTGATGGAGAAAGATGCAGAGGACAGGAAGAAGTGGAAACAATTAATCTACTGTGGCGACCCCTAATGGGAGCAGCCAAAAGAAGAAGAAGCAGAAGTTTTAATTGCAGGCAATGCTCCACTTTTCATTTGTACTGCTGACCCCTCCATCTTCACCATAACTGGATGCTGCTCATATGGTCCAAGACACCATCCATACAGCATGGAGAAAATGTGTTTTTCTGAGATTTCTGCACTCTACACCAAATAATTCAAGGGCTTCTACTATTTATGCTCAAGGAGAAATTTAAAAAAAAAAAAAAAAACACTATGGTTCTTTTTTCCAACTTCATTCGAAAAGCAATAGTGGCCAAGCAGCTTTGGCATGTTAGCATGTTAGTCCTCAGTTGACATCTACTGCTTGGAGATAGAATACGCTGTGGCCAAAACACCTGACGCTTGCGCAAAGGTCTGTTGTAATGTTCAGCAGTGCATAATGCTCAACAGTGGGATCAGAAATGGAATTCAAGGGTTTTTGTTTATCCTTTGGTTTTGTGCTTGTCTAAGAAATGTGAGGGTTTCCTCTAGTCTGAGAATGGACCTCAGCTCTGGGTGTGGAAAATACGCATGTGGTGCCGATTTGCAGAATGGAATGCCTGTATTTGCAGGCGTATGTGTGAGTGAGCATGTACTGTATGTGGATAATAAAGTCCTCAAGGCTGCCTCAGTGAGCGAGGATCTTTCCTTGAAGACGATGGTATCATTTGTATAGCAGCAGATGAAGATGGAGATAATCAACGCAGACAGCATGAGCTATAAATCACAGATTGCACTAAACATGCTGACACCAGCAGCCACTTCCCCCTGCGTTTGTCACACCATATCTGGTTCTTTTTTCCAACCTTAATAAAATCTTTTTTTTTGGTTGCCCTGCAATGCGCTCTTATCACCTACAAACCATGCGTGGATTAGTCAAGTCAAGTGCTCTGTGCCAATTTTTATTAGATCTGTAGAGGAAGGGTTTAATGAAAGCATGAATACTTTATGCTGCTGGACTACTACCTCTTTTCATGGTTACAACACTGCTATGCTGTGTTGTTCACCCATGACAAATAAACCTTTGACTTTAGACAATCCAATAATGTTCCAAATAAACACTTTTTTTTGGTAAATACAAAAAAAAAAACCACCTGGACAAGCAGAGATAAGTGTGTCACTTTTGGAACATATGGCTGTATGTCATATAAATACCATTCAAATTTGGTTTTGAAGCTCTGAATTTCTTTTATTTTCTGTTTTAAAGAAAATGTGTAATTTACATGAATGCTTCCATGAGTGCCTATGCATTAATAAATTTGTCCACTACAAAATATACCATCACAATCCAAAAGCAAAGGAAGGGAGGATGGTGCAGAATGGAAGGATGAGATGACCCAGAATGTGAGAGGGACCTCATTTTTTCTCCTATATTCTGGCTCCTGTACTTTATCCTCTGGAAGAATTTATTCCACCTGACAGAAGTCCAAAGTTGCATGATTCATAGCTGCTCAGGTGTTGGTTTGGGCTCTGAGATGCAGAAGATAAAGGTGGAATGGGGGGTTGAGAGGAGTGGTTGGCATGGGTGAGGGGGTGCACATCTTGAACGGTTCCATGAAAACTCCTCATCGACTAAGATGTCAAGCACCCCAAACCCTGGGACCCCCATCTTTGTTGCTCCCAACCGGAGAAAGCATTAGGGGGCTGCCACTGTCCTTTCTCACTTTCTGGATACAGGATTTCCAGCCCTTTTACTGCTCCTTTCTGGAAAAACATACAACAACAGACTAGCACTTGGCTCCCATTTCTCATCCAAAGGCCCTTTTGAAAAGACAACATGCAAAACATAGGCTGCCCACTTAGGGCACAAAAGGAATGAGAAAAAGGTAGAAAAAAAACACACAGACTTGCTGCTGCGGACGATTTTACAGCACACATTGCTGTACTATGTACCGTGTTACCATTTCTACAGCTGAGTGGCTCTAAAAGAGACAAAATATATGACCCTGCCAGCCTGTAAAAATTTCTTTGCTTTCCACATGGAGAGGTGTTGACCAGGACATTTCTACTGTTCTCTCAGCACATTTCATTGTGAAATTGCTCTCCATGTCTTTGTCAGATAGCATTCTTGAGCACCTAAAGTAGAGTATTTTCTAGACATTCTGTGAACGGTGTATGTTTTTTAATTTTTTTCTCAGAGAAAGGAGAGGAATATATACAATTCTCAAATAACAATGAGGAGATGGACCACCACTTGCCTTTACAGGAGTTTTATGCCTTTTCAAAATGCAAATGCTTTGAAAAAGGGTATTTTCGTTCTTTGAAAGGACAGACTTTTGTCCTATCAGAGATAAAAGAGGTGGACATCTGCTCTGCATTCTGCACTCCAGAACTTCACACACGGCCTCCCTGATGCTAACATCTTATCATTGGAAAGAACATGGATTCTGGCCTCATTAAACCTCCTGGATTGTGTCTATGAGGGAGTCATTCTTCCGGAATATGAGAACATTGTGAGTAACCAGTGTTTACACAAAAAGGTGCATCTGAGCACCTAAAATGGCATCATAATCCCTGGCCCTTGTATGACACTGCAGAGCATTCACCAGATCTCCAAATAAGTGCCCATAAAATTAGATATTTAACAGTTGGCAGCAGATGATGTAGGTTGGCAGCCCCACCAAAAACACCATCTTTGTGCAGCTCATGAGCAGAGTTCTTACTGAAACTGGATCGCCAGTAATGTTGACTCCATTTTTCACAATGTTCATATTTGAGTAATTTAATGTGGCTTTTAGAACTTGTTAAACATCGGTTTATCCTTCTGGGGAAATCGTTATTTACAGCCAGTGTGTGGTCAGTAAATGATCCTTGAGTCTTACTGACCAATAAACAAGCAATTTTTGGCTCTGGCAGTTGGATCTCTCATGAGCTTATTTTAGTTTAAAATTTCACACAATAAAATACTGACTGTCAGACCTCCTTCAAAGCTGAAATACACTGGCAACAGAATTCAGCGTGATGACTATATTTTTCCATGCATTCCTTATACATCACTGCTCCTGTCTTGAATTTGATGTCATTTAAATGTTCCTTTAACAAATTTTACACTTTAGCTGCAAATGGAAGCACAGTGCAGTTATGTTTGTGTGCAACTGGTACATGCCTCCCCTGCACATCTTCCACATACGTCTATTTTAGGTGAATTGGTGGCTCTGCTTCAACTTTAGTGTTTCCTTGCAGTGGCACATTTATGTTGTGTGTTCCCATCCAGGATGTAACCAGCACTACCCCATGGGCTTCCGGGGTTTAGCCTTGGCTCCAGATCACTGCATCCCTGTATGGTACCTGGTTTGTGAAAATGAGTGGCATTGAGACACAGCTTGACTTTCATTTTGTCTTCATAATGTTTATGCATTCATTTAGACACGAACACACAAACCTTTGAGTCTGTAGCGATGAATATCAGGTCTGATGCTGGGCCATGGTGATGCACAGTGATTACAATCCGATTATTATAATTTTATTTCTGTACAAATGACATGACACACCTGTTCACAGTACTGTGGTCCTGTGCTTTTAACAAGGTCAAAGGATGGCGTATTATGCGTCCCACCCAAATTCTCATTTACTCTAAAATACCTGCCGCACACCAAAGACAAACTAGATGAGGAACAATATGGGGAAAAGTCGCTGAGCTTTTTTATTAATATGCACAGCACCATCATTCACCCTGTTTACGTACTATTCTAAGGTCAGTATCAGTATCAATAAAAGCAGGGACAAAAGCAGCCTATTAGCACCCAGGTGGAAAGAACCAGGGTTATCAGTTTTAATTTGGCCCTTGACTTGCAGTCGGGCTTAAGAATAAGTATCCGTATAGCAACATAAATAAAACAGCAAATGAAACCTGATTTGTTTTCCTGCTCAGGTTGCTCACCTTATCTGATATATCCTGCAAAAATAAATACACACAAAGGTGGCCCTCTTGACTTTAAAAAATTTAAGTACAGCTTTGCCTGCCAGTCAGTTTCCTTTATATCCAGCTAATCTACTTTACCACTATGTTACAAAGGCAATATGAAAAATGACATTTACTTTGCCTTAGACTAGGTAAGGCGTAGAGAAATGTTTTTTTGGTTGATGCAGTCATACGTTAAAGATGCTGGCTGGAATTTGCATTCAGTCTTCCCTGGTCTGCATCCACTTTCCTGTCTTGTCACAGTCATTTGTTCCCTGTGTGAGAAGCACAGCTGTGGCAACATGACAGCAGAACATTAAGAAACCCATCAGCCTGATTTAGGGGTCACCAGCAGGGGTGCACAGCTATATTCCAGTAAGACTTCCCTGGGACCTCCAGGAGCTCACTGTCTCTCTCCATTCATGGTGTCAGCGCACGGGTTTAGAGTTGTGAGTCCCAGGTGCAACACCTGTGAACAAGGTGCTTAACCTAGATCATGTTTGATATCCAGCTGTAGCAATGGGCGTCACTGCAGCTTTCTCTGGATGAAAGCATCGGCTAAATTAATATCTATCCATCCATCGGTCCACCCATCCATTTTCCTTAAGTGCATATTTTGGTCAGGGTCACAGTGGTCCAGAGTGGTCCAGAATCACTGGGCGCTAGACTACAGCTAATACTGTATAATAAATGAAGTAAATGATACTGTAGGATAGCTGGTGTTCTTGTAACTCTAGGCTTGTTTATATGTTGTGTGTTCATGTCCCATGGTGTGTATACTTGGAGGGACAGCACCTGTCCACACTGTCTTCAACCCCTCAGCCACTTGCAGCCCTGCGCTGCTGCACCTCCCGCCCCCCTGCCCTCCACAGGATGGCATCAATAATTGAGCCCCGGGCCGAAAGGACTGCAGAGCCTGTGTTGCTGCAGCGCTTTCATCAGAAGGGCACACGCCCTGGGGCTCATCCGCTGGCATTCATTAAACACCCCCCCTTCTCCCTGTCCCCCTCTAACTGTGGTGCTTGGCCCCACAGGGGGCTCAGTGTATTACCTTTCCTTGCCTTGTGGAACCCAGCTCAGTCTGATCCGCAGCTACAGGTAGGACTGCGGCACACTGCGTGCAAACACACAAGCATCTACACACACCGATCCACCTTTCGCACAAGTGAGGCTCTTTACCATTTTTCACTGATGCAAAAGTTATTCTTCAGTTTATGCAGGAAAGTAATTCTTTTAGTTCATGACAGATGAGAACTATTGTTAGTTCTTCCATTTATTGGAACAGCTTACCTGTGGGTCCACCAGGAGCAGAGATGCGAAGGAAGCAAGACAGCCTTTCTGGGACTGATGGAGGACCAAGAAACGTCAGCAGAGTATTTCATCTGATGAATTTCTTTATTTTGCTGCAACACCAGCAAAGGTACAAACACAGCAGAACGCAGTATTGATGTTCAATCATGAGCTCCTCTGGGCAAGGGAGATGCTCCCTCCCTCCCAACCCCTTACCTGCAGAGTAGACAGAATTGGACCTCTCAGCACTGCTGTTGCAGACTACCTTCTGGCAGAGATTATGCCACTTTTCCACTGTAACTCCACATGTGTCTATGGACACTGCTGTACCGCTCAGCTCTGTACTTCCTTTAAGTCCTACCGGGAGATGATGGACAGATGAATGACAGCTTCATGTTGTCTATTTGGCCCGTCGGTGTTTGTCTGCATGACGCTTTTCTCTGTCGTGAGAAGCAGCAACGAATCACTGATGAGTCTGAATCAGACTCGCAACCCAAGCTGTGGAGGGGAAAGACCCGGCAGTGAAGGTGTTTCCTGCATTAACAGCTCTTCTGCTGAGGTGTCAGTGCTGGTTCGTGCCAGAAGAGAGATATGCAGTGCACGTCCAACCCAGTGTCAAGGGAGGGAAAAGGTGGGCCAAGAATTCATCTTCTCTCTCCCCCCACTGCCTACTTTTGCTGCTGGCTGTATTGATTTAATGCTAGAGAGCAAAAAGACTGCAAAATATTCCTTTGCCTTGCATCATGAAGCACTGTGGAGGGAAGTTTCTAAATCACCTTGGCTGGAGCACTCGAAGAATTGAACAGTTTCTGGGTTCCGATTCCAGCCACCCACATTAAACAGACATTACGCAAAAAAAAAAAAAAAAAAAGACAAAAAGTGGCTACTGCATCAGACTCTCAACCATTTGTTTCCAACAAAAATCCAGTTTTTTATCAGTCTCTAAACAAACAGTTCAACTAGGAGTCAGCAACCAGCAGTTATCGGGGATGAATGGCTTTCCAGCCGGATTCATTTGTGCAGAATTTTTCCTTGTTGGTTCTTGTGTGGGCTGACCAATTACATCTATTCTAGCGTGAGAGAAGGAGGAAGACAGGCCACCCTGTGATTACTGTCGTCCACACTTGAGGGTCCCACTGAGACAGAAAGACTAGCACAGAGCAGGTAGGATGACGCGCACGGGCTCTCGGCTTTATCAGATGCACTTGCTGAATTATTCCGAGAGGCGAAATACAGAAGATCAAAAAAGAGGTTTCACATTTCCCATCCCGTGGTTACGCTGAGATCAACCTTCTCCAGCTGTGAGAATTCTGCACTCGCATCATGCTTCCTGCTCCTGCTTCCTGGTCATTTTCTGGAGGCCTCAAATATTATGTAGATTTGGGGTTCTTAAAAGTGTCTCTATTTCTCCAAGGAAGTTTGCTTCTGTGAATGACCAAAACCACCCCATGTGCACAGCGACCCCAGGAATCTGACAGATCATATGACTGGGCTTACTATTCTTTTACAGTAAAACTAAGCTTGCAGTTAAATCGATCTCTTTTATGACATTGCTATAATTATAAGTAAAAGGACTTGAATTTCTTTGAATATTGGAATTAAAGAAAACTAAAAAGTCGGCTTAATAGTGCACTGAATTTTTATCATGACCTGTGTTGGTCTTCTTTTTAGTTTTATTGTACAGATGTGGCCTTTATTAAAACTCTCATTTATATATGGATAACTGAACCAATTAATTCTCTTTTGTTGGATAACATTAAATTTAATCTACTAAGCTCACAAGAACTTTTTGAGGACAGCAGCGCTCCATCACTGTATTGCGGCTGAACCGTTCTTTCTCTTGCGCCGCCGTTATTTTTTTTTGTCTTTATGCTTCTGCTCTTTCTGACATTAAAAAGGGGGGGGAAAACTGCACCGTGTGACAGGTTTACGTTTTCTCCCTCAGTATTAATTCAAACGCCAAAAGAGCTTACAAATGTAATGTTAAAAAGCTGCAAATGTAGAGGAAATTGGAAAGGGGCAAATACCTTTCCACAACACTGTTGATGGAGACTTTGAGGCACAGCCGCAGCAATGTGTGTAGAATAGTCAATCTTCTCTTAAATCAGCACAGAGGAAGAACAGAATCATCTGAGTTGTAATAATGACTGTTTAAATAACAAACCATAGCTGTAACAATAATTTTGGGGCATAATACACCATCCTTTGTACTTTTGTAATGATTGCAGAATATGTAATGAAATGTCAATATCAATGTGTCTGGTTGGTAAACCTATCCTTTGGGTCCATGCTTTTTGGGGTCCACCAACTTGCGAGAGGGCAGCATCCCTAGCACTTGTCCATCATCCCCCCAGGTATCTGCTGAAAAGAAGGCCAACACCCACGAGTGCTGGCAGTTAGAATGAAGGTTTTTCAGCTTCAGCAGCAAGAAAGCTATATACTTTGCTCCTCTTTGCCTTTCAGCCATTCTGCTGTTCCACCCTGAGGTTTGTGTTTCTTTATCAGTTTGGGTTGAGCGCCTGATTTTGCTACACATTCATCTGCATAAAAGTACACAGAGGATATTTCAAACCCCAGCACAAGTCTTACTTCACCAAGCCTGGGATACTTACTTTCTGATATGATTTAGGCCATCTTCTCTTAAATACAGATGAGCAAAGGTGGTCCCAAATGGATCATTTCCAATACGCTTATTATATTTTTCCCCCGATTTTAATACGATACTCTGAGCCTTTTTTATTTTCTGTAACCCTGGATCTTGCTTGTTTTCTCAGGTTGCCTTTCGAAAATTATATCTGTGATGCTCTCCCCATAGGAGTGAGGATCATTCCCAGACAAGCTGGATAAACCCAGCTTGGGTGTGTGGTCAGTCCTGCTCCGCTCCCCTGGGGTGCCGTATTCTTTGTGCAGTTGGTGCCAACCTCCTCCGACTCCAACTGTTAGCGCTCATATTTTTGCAGTTCACTGTTGTCACTTGCCTTGCAGATGTTGCCAGTGGTTCAAACACAGCCTGGAGTGATGTCATTATGTGCACCAGGGTGGAGAAGTTAATTCTCTTTATAATGATGCTCACGTGAGGGGACTGCAGTAGTCTGTCTCTGGAGTGAACGTTTGCTACGGTTGTACCCATAGCTACCTCTGTTTTCTGCTGCAGTAGAGTAATGCTGGGAGCTGCAGGTGTCTCGCAGGTGAAGGGCCAAGAAAAATAACAGGCACATTGCAGGTAAGTGGTCACCTCCTCCTATGGGACAACGTTCCACTTGACAACATTATACATTCTGATCACAGGTCGTCTTCTTGACACCATATGAAAGTTAAACCAACTCGGGAATTGACAGATATCAGTGGCAGGCATGACCAAATTGCTGAGTGGGGTATTGCTCCAGTAGACCAAAAATACGGTCGTTTATTATCACAGTTTTTTCTATTCTCCAGTCAAGCAGCCGAATGCAATAACTTATTAGAATCCAAGTTCTGCTATGTGCTACAAGTGACCTTATCGGGTGGATCTACCAGGGTTGGGTCAACAGTCTGAGTACAGAAGCAGTGAAGTGTGACCTAAATCCTTCTCTCTCAGCCCCACTGAGATTTTACACAGAAATGAGAGAAAGAAAGGAAGGAAGGAAGGAAGGAAGCACCTATTAACTTGACTAAAAATTACTCTATTTGGAGATGAACACGGGATGACCTGAACCATGTTATAAAATGTCATAAAAGTTCCTTGTTCCGCCAAGTCATTCATCACTTTGTTTATATGTAATAGCTATAATAAAGCTTGTGAGCTTTTCATCAGACTCAAGAGGTGTCCAGGATCTTCATCCATCCATAATAGTCACAGTGGTCTGGAGCCTATCTGGGAATGACTGGGCTATAAAACTATATCTTGATGGGGCATCAGTCCATCACAGGATGACTACAGTCACACACTGCGGGCAGTTTACAGTGACCAATTAATGTGAAACACGCATCTTTGGACTCTGGGAGGAAACCAGAGCACTCAGAGGAAGCCCAGGCAGATGCCAGAGGAACGTTCCAACTCCACTCCACACAGACTGAGCCTTACTTCAACTCCCAACCAACTAACCAGCACTGTGAGAGAACAGCACTACTCACTGCACCGCTGGGATCTTCTTAATGTTTCCTAAAGTTAAGAAATCCATAAAGCAGCCCCAGTTCACATAATTTTCTTCAAAAGACTTTATTTTTCCAAATGCAGATTTAGGTTCATTTAGCATAAACTCATGAACAACAAAGCAGATCTTTGTCTTCACCAATTACTGTGTTCTACATGTGCACGGCTATTACACGCCGCTGATACTGTATATACACAGTATAGAAAAGTACAGTATAAAGTACTTTTCACAGACCATCTCGACAGCGGAGACAGAAAGCACACAGTTAATCACTTGGACGGACAAATACCTTTAACCATTTGCTTACAGAACTGCCCTCTCCTCCCATGCAACCAGAAGGGATTTATCCAAAGCAGCTCAGTACGGCCAATGACTGAGACCGTCTCAGCCGGTGCCGCAGCATCCATTAAAGTGATGAGCGATGTCCGGAGAGCCAGGGTCTCTGCAGATTACAGCAAAGGTATTAGAAACCAGCTAAACTCAAATCCAATGGGAATTAGGCCTTGAGAAATACTGGCAACAGCAAATTGCATAACATTCGATTTGATCTCTAACCATCCATTTTTTTTCCCTTTCAGACAGGTAGTGTGCAACAGTGCAAAAGGATGGGTGATGGAGTGAGGATGGAGTGAAGTGATGTGACAGGAGTGTGCAGGTTCCTGTGAGAATGCTGGGGGAGAAATATCTGACAACCGTGTGGTACTGTTCTGTTGTGCCATAACACTCCCATTAGAGTAATGGAGGCCTCCAATGCCTGTGTTGTGTCCAGTCCCTTCTCCATCCAAGCCCTTCTGAAGAACCCAGGCTACTGTGAAGATGGGTAGAGAAGAAGGTAAGCCGAACACCCATGCACCATGATATCTGTAAGCCATCACTAAAGTAAACAAAGAATGAGCCCAGCCAAGACTGAAGGCTCAAGATAGATGTCTTACAGGCCCTTTGGGGATAAACTAATAGCCACAATCCAAGAATGCCTGTTCCCATGGCAGCACTTCCCTACCCACTAACAGAAGCTAATATAAATAAATTTAGGCTTTTAACCTTTTATTTTACCACGTTGGCCACCGGCGAGTGGACTGTTGCAGAATAGTGAAACGAAGGGTCTCGGTCATTTCGGAAATGATAACCTCAGTTAACACCTTCCACTGAACACAGGGTCTCCTTTCAGCAGGGAAAACCTGTACCGTATTCCCTCGACATATTTATTTAAATTATATACACAATCTACATTGTTTGTACAGCTCAAGAAGAAGCTGACACTTTGTGTTAATATTTAAAACAGGTTTTTCATGTTAGCCCCAAAAGCTATGACTCATATTTAAGACAGATCTCTATTTGTGCCCAAAGGCATTCAGAAATGTTTTGGTTCAGTCCTTACTTATTCCATGCAGAGAGACAAATTGTAATTTTCCTGTTATCGTGACCCAGATGAGGTTCCTGGAAGGTATGAGTTACGTCTCAGCAACGGAGACTCAGAGTGCTTTGTGACGTGTGTGGGGAGTCAATGCCAGAAAGGGGAAATAGTGCTGTGTTTATATTTAATTTGTAATGTTTATTAAAAAGGTTATTTTAAAACGTATAATTGAACAGGAAATAGAGATTTTTGGTTACACATCTCACACTCTTTTACTATGGCAGAACTGTGACATCATAAGTCAATGTCTTAATTGGCAGCAAGTATTTGTAAAATTCACAACCGTGAATTAGGGGAGAAAAATCAATCTCTGGGGGCTCCAAGTCAGTGGTTGCTCACCCCTCCCGGGCTGTTCTACTGTGGGGATAGGGTGCCTGTGTGGAGTCCTGTACAGTAGACCAGTATGTCTAGCTGTCTGGACCCATAGTTCCCGTGTCGGGTACCCTTCACCCTATATGTACCATGACATGGGTATGGAGGTCATTCACCACGGTAACTCCAACCCCCAACAACCAAGCATCCCTCTCCGCAAATCTGACAGTCCTCTACCTGCCTGACAGATTACAGAGGCACTGTCTTTGTGCACAGTTGACCTGAATGCTGATGCAAGAGAAGTGGAACAATAAACACTGTCATTTAAATCGCTATCCATCCTGTTTACATCCCCACTCTTCTGCATACTCCGTCAGTGATTCGCCCAGGTGGAGACACCTCGACTCCTTTACTCCTTCACTCCCTTTCTCTGCGGGTTGTGTTTGGTCTGCGAGAAGAGAAGGCCATCCTGGCACAGCCCCTCAGCACACATCATGCCTTCAGACAGTCGTCCTCCGTCAAATTAACTTTTCCTCACAGAACGAAACTGAATCCGAAGTAGGGGAGTCGGATTCCTTCTGGGCTCTCGCTGGAGAGCTGCTTTTAACTTCAGCCTTTGTGGTTCCCTGCTTTCATAAAGATCCTCCCCCCATCACCCCCCAGTGAGGAGACACTGGGGGAATGGGCTCAGTGCTGCCCCCCTCTGGCCCACCACTGTGCTTCGTCACGAGGACTGGGGCTCTGCAGAGCTTCCTTGTGATCAGCAGAATGGAAATCAAATGCTCAGTGTCCGCAGCCCCTTTAAACAGAGATCCCTCACCTGGCTGGGTCTCTCTGCGTTATTGTTGTTTCCCTCCCTGCAGACTTCTACTCACAGGTGTGCGGTAAATAAATACAGTAACTAACAGTAAAAAGACAGGCTTGGTCCACAGAGTGTCTTTACTGCACATCACCGCCGACACTGAGATTTATTAATTCAGGAGACACTTTTCGGTAAAGTAGTGAACAGTGATTATTCACAGGTGTTTACCTAAAACCTTAACCCAAGATGACACAAGATAAACTGCGTACAGTCATTCACACATCTTTATAGCATGGTAGTGTAACACACACATACACACACTATATGGGTAATGTAGAGTGACTAATCCACTTGAAGCACATCTTTGGACTGTGGGAGGAAACAAGAGCACCAGAAGGAAACCTGTGTGAAGGCAGACATCTCATGCCAGCTCCACATAGACTGACTGGAGATCAAACCTGTGCCTGGGATCTTAAAAACGTGTATTATAAATAAATCAGGTTAATACTTCAGTTACATGAACCTTCTGCCCCCCTACAAATTAGTAAGACCAGTAATGACATAATTTAGCCCGAGGGACTACATTTGGGTTTTTACTTTTTTGATTTTTTTTTTTTTTTTTGATGAATATGTATTAATATTTTGCATGCACTTTGCAGTTGGAAATATTTCCACTGATAATGCAGGTTTGGATCAGGGGTGGACGTGTTCTCTGGTGTGGCTCTCCTGCCCCACAGTCTTGCCTGCCTTACTCGATTGACATCCACGTGGACCACGTGCTGAGAGTGTGGGCACACAACAGAGTCCTAGTCTAATGTAGTAAAAAATGTAGTATTGCCATATTGCCCTCACCTCCTGTACAGCTATGATGACTCTCTTTATACCGAAGAGAGTCACTGGCTTCCAGGAGGGCCTGAATGGACAGAATAGGTCAGAATTCCTCACAGAGACGGGTGGCTCGAGTAATACGACAGACCATTAACTCTAAATGGAGAGCCATGATTATGAAGGGCAAAGATTTTCTACAGGCTGAACAAACCAGGAGAGCGCAGCCTGGGACGAAGTGAAACTTTATCGCCATCCTGTGGACAAACACAACTGTGTGGCCATCACAGCACATCAAGGGTCTCAGATTGAGGATTCTGATCCCCATTGTTTTAACTCAAACTGCAGCATGAAATATCTACCGTGGATGTTTTTTTTTTTTTTTTTATTGTGCATGCAATCCACCGCAGTAAATTCAAACCATAAAACTGCCCTTACTGAAGAGCAAGAAATTTTGATGTTCTCAGAAGCAACGTGAGATTCCAGCACAACAGATCAATTTGAGCTGCTGGTGGCACTTCCTTGCTGGCTGAATACAAATCAGTTAGTGTTCTTATTAAGAAACAACAGCTTGGATGTTAGGAAATAATAAAATATTGAGAAAAAAGAGTCGGCTGGAGCAAGGATGAACTATTCCTGCGTTTTGGGATCGACACTACCCTTCAGGTAGAAACTGACACAAAGCAAATTGCTGAGGTTACACTGAATTACTGGGCTGCCACTGTGTGACTTTTACCAAACATCAAAGTGAAGTAACTAGGAGTTAATGGATTAGTAGGATATTCTCTGATATTATAGCCCATAAACAACGATTTTTTACCAGTAATGCATAAAAGACAGTTAATGCTGTTCTGGCATATACCACAGTAATTGAGAAGGTTGATGATACTTTCAAAAAAATAACTCCAGCACTGAATTTGGACTCCAGTTGAATTTGGACAGCAAGTTGTCAGTCTCACCCAGCAATTTGGGATTGTGTGTTACAAGCAGAAGTTACCACATGGTCCACACCTCCATCCCACCCATTGGGTTATCAGGGAGTCCTCTGTTCTCTGTGAAGGCACCACATCTTAATGCAGTATTTTTCCCAGCCTTTATCTAACCGGCAGAAACACAGCAGGAACACACCCAACCCCTGGTGTGTTCTTCAGATATCTGGTTTTTCACATCTGGGTAGGTCTAGAGGAAAACGTTAAACATGCCAGTCAAGGTGGAGAAGGCAAAGCATGTGCAAGTGACTCATAATCTGCAAAAACAAAAAAATGGAAGTGCTGAAGTGTACAAAAGTGATGAATGATGTTTTTCTTGTCTTAGGCTTGTTGAAAACCACAATGCAAACAGTTCATTCCAAGATCAAATAAAAGAGCTGAAAATCTCTGCTCTGCGATGTTTGTCTTTCTCAATACAGGGTTCACACATTACCACTAGTTTTATTTTAGAGCATATTTTTCCATGCTATTAGGCATGATTTAGGGTGACCTTATGATGGTCTTGGAATGGAATAAATTTTTGCAATATTTGCCTGCTTTACAGTATCGTATAAGGGCCGGTTAACAAAGGTTGTGCATTTTCATTGCTGTGCACTTCTTAAAATATCCAAAGCCTGACGCAAGGAGCCGCAAGGCGTTTTGTATCCTGGCCACACCGGCGGAGTGATGATCACCGCAACTCAGCTCCTCACAAGTGCTGAGGAATGAAGAAGTGTCTGCCAGGACACACAACTGCAACCTGCACATGCTTAGCCTGGCCTTTGTTGTGGCACGTACAGGAGAGCGAGCAGAAAGTGCCAGGTCTGGGCATGTATGTATGTGTGTGTGTGTGTGTCTGTACGGTGGTTGATAGCAGTACTTTCACACTTTACGTCCAACTCCAGATGTTCAAAAGCTGCATCCCCCCCCCCCAGAGTCATTTTCACACATAAATAGGTTGAATAAACTTACAGCACAACAAATTTTAAATGGAGCTTTATTCAGCATAATTTAAAAATCATTTTCAATTTTAGTTCTTTTATACAAATGTGGTATAAAAAAATGTACATATTAAGTCACCAGTGTAAAAAAAAAAAAAAAAAAAAATGTAGTACCGCATACCCAGCAGACTATGTGGGGGCAGCATTAATTCTTTACCCAGTGAAGCCTAGGTCACCTCTACAACTACACACTGAAGGGCAGTGTGACCACATATGTCTAATGGGACCAGAGCAACATACCGTCAGTTTCCCTTCACTAAATATAAAACAGTGGTAACCAAGTTCTTGACAACTAGACTAACATTTTTTCAGCGTTTTCCCCAAATCTGAAGCTGAACAGTAATGTTTCTAAAACCAAGTCTAAAACACTGGGCTCCACAAAAAGGCTCAGTGTTGTCACCACAAATCTCAGGCTGTGAAATCATTGAGGATTTCTGACTACAGGAGTAGCTTCTCACAAACTTCATTCCACAATTAATAAATGTGAACCTTTGTAAAACAGTGTTTAAAAATATCATCTATCATATTGGTACACTGAGCGTGAAGACAGTGGTTGTGTTCCAAGCCACTTCCAGCAGCACGAGCAGAGCCTCCCACAGACCACAAAGAAAAGGTGAAGAGAAGGGCTGTATGTCAGGCTTCACCTCCCCAAACTGTTACACCACAAATTCCTTTACTCAGCAGCCAGCTAAGGCACAGAAGTGAGGAGCAGCTGAAGAAGGCACTCAACGTTGTAAACGGCTGGTGACATCCATTACACTGGAGCAGCAGTAGACCAATACACTGATCCCAGGACCCCAGAACAGTACAAACACTGACAGACATTTCATCTGAGAGGTACACAAACCAACTTATTTGGAGGCCATCGCTGTGCATCATTACTTTTTGGCAGAAAATTTCCAAATTACGGTTTAAACCCAAAAAAAGTTTTTGGATTTTTCCAGGTTAAGACAAAACAAACATTCACTTTGATAAAGATTTCTATGCCGTATCTGCATGACACTGGCGTTCACCTCAATGACCTTAAAATGTATAATGAAAAGATTCCTTAGAGGAAATATAGTTGTTTACCATGAATAACTGATCAAATATGAAATCAAAGTCTAAAATCATGTTCATATACTTGCATGCCCCCCCCCCCATAGTCACTTCTTTTTAAAATTCTGCATATTTAAAAAAAGTTAAGAAATCTTATATATATTAATTTACCCCCCCCTAACCATGATGCCTTGCTGTACACCAGATACTCTAAAGACAACGCTATATCCACACGGTGTTGGGTCCCTGCAGACGGACAACTGCTCAGCTGTCACCGTGTGCTGGTGCCAAGGGACAGAACCATGGGAAGGAAATGGCATTCAGGCAACCAGCTTGTCAACTGTAGCCAATAATGGGACACACTGAAGAAAGGAAGAGTGACTATGGTAACAGCAAAGGACAACCAACTGTGTGGTGACACAGATGACTGCAGCCTGTCAACCCCAGGGCACTAAGCCCAGTTCAGAGAACACATGGGAGGGAGAATGAGACAGCACTCAGTCTATGCTGAAAAAGGAAGGCCCAATGTAATTGAAAGGCACAAGGTGACCTACACCGAAACTTAAAAACTGCTGTACTGAAGGTTGATTTCTTAATCCACAATTTTCACATCCATTTACAAAAACTGCTTTTCCCAACAGATCAAAATAAAACTTAAGTGGCAGGAGGCAAACACACATGCACACAACTCAAAGGCCAATCAAAACGATCGACCACCCTGTCAGTCTACAATCATAATCGCATTATTAAAAATAAAAAAAAATTTAAAAAAACATTTCAAAATGAAGCTAGCTACTGCCAACACATCTGAAGGAAAGTGGAACTGAGCAGAAAACTCTAGAAGAAAGGACAAAGGATGATTAACCATATCACCTGACTGGAAGCAGGACCCAGTCCTTATACAAAAGACCAGCCAGTAAGGAAAACGTCTTAAGTCCCACCAGTACTCTTCTGAGAATCAAAAGGCGTACAGTGGATGGGATGTATTTTATGAGGAGTTATTTTGCCCTGAAGAACAAAAAGACTTGTAATTTTTGCAATTTAAAATGATCCATCACAGATCAGTTCTGACATGTTGTGCTTAAACTTTAGTCTCAAACTGTCAGACCAAAGTAAGGATATTAATTCCCCAAGGTTTGGTTTTGCAGTTTAACAGTCATTGATACAAGTCCCCTAAACCATGTTAAAAACAGATGAGAAAGAAAAAAAATAAATAAATAAACCCTTGTCCAAACCCTGTAGATCTTGTAACTGTTTCGAGTAAAATTAATAATACATAACAGCATCTAAAGTCTGGGATTGACATTGCTTAGAATACAAAGTGTCGCTGCCCTGGGACAGTAACCTTACTACAAAACATTCCAGCATTCCATGGTTAAAATAAACTTGGCCTTTGTTGTGTTAAGTTTAAAAAACTCAAAAAGACCAACAACACAACAGTTGAAGATGTTGAGAGAGGTCATTCTACCAAGAAAAAGAATAAGCAGAAGCAAGGAGTAGCAAAGAGCCAATTCCTTCCAAGATCTGTAGTTCCTCCGTAAGGCCACCAAGTTGCAGGCCTGTTTTAAGCCCTTGAGTTAAGTCTTACTTGAGAAAGAAAGAAAAATAAGAACTGTTTCTTGCCCCGTCTCCCCCAGCTGCACCTACTGCATGTGTTTCGCATGGGGACATGTCTTAAACACCCACACTCCCACCTGGAATAAATTTCTAGAAATAAATCATTTTCCTTTTGCTCCAACCCCAACCATGTGTGCCCAACCACCTTTTCATGAAGACATGTTTTATATATAAAAAAAAAAAAAAAAATAAAAAAAAAATTTTTTTTTAAAAGTTTTGCCCTTTCTGCTACCTTGCTTCTGATTAGGACAGCAAGCTTAAATTTGTAAAAAGTAATGCAATAGTGAAAATAAAAAAAAAAAAAGTTGCACTCAACATAAATGATTTGTTGAGAGCGAGGCAGGAGATCATCAACAAAGCATTGCACTCAGTGGGGTGATGCAGTGAGACAGGAACTGCCTTAATTACAGTTTCCCTCTTTACTTTGGCTTTTGACTATGGCACATTTTTAATATTTAAAAAAATTTATAAAAAAAAAAAAAAAAACAACAATCCAGTTCAAAATGGCTGTTGACCAGTCATGAATCACCACAACAAAGGAAAGCACTGAACATCAAGTTTCTAGGTCCTGCAAGCAAGTTTCCTCCACTGCCTTATGTCCTTTCCATTGATACTACAACAGTACGCATTTCTTGGGATTCTTCTTGGTGACGGGGTACAGCACAGCACGCACAGCTTCAGCAAACACTTCACGTATGCCCTGCTGCAGAAGGGCCGAGCATTCCATGTATTTGACAGCGCCGATCTGCTTGGCTAATGCACCCCCCTGCTGCTGTGTAGTAGGTGCCAGGCCCTGCTCCTTCAGCTTCTTCACTGTCTCGGTATCGCTGCGCAGATCCCGCTTGGTGCCCACCAGGAGTATGGGTACATTAGGGCAGTGATGTGACACCTCCGGGTGCCACTTGTGTCGCACATTGGCATGTGAAGATGGGCTGCCGATGGAGAAGCAGATGACAAAGACGTTGGTCTGTGGGTAGGACAGCGTACGCAGTCGGTCATACTCCTCCTGGCCTGCTGTGTCCCACAGGTTAAGGCTGACTGTGCGCCCGTCAACGCTCATCTGGGCACTGTAGTTGTCGAACACAGTGGGGATGTATTCTTCTGGGAAAGCATTGGTCGTGTAGGAGATCAGCAGGCATGTCTTGCCAACTGCCCCATCACCCACCACCACACACTTTATAGTCTGCATTCTTACTTCATTCACAGACTACTGCACCTGCACAGAGACACGTCACAGGCCAGAGAAGAAAAAGGACACAGAGAAAATAATGAGTACATCAAATCAGAACATCATCCTTTTAGGTTTCTCTTGGCATCAACCTTTTGATACTAAAATTAGTGATCTTTAAACCTAATTCCTCCCCATTCATACAAAACACCAGGTTCTACACCATGACACTAGGGCCCTCAAAGAAGAAACATTAATGAGTTCATACTGAACCCATGTCCATCGTATATAACATAAACTGACAATAACTGGGGTAAACTTTAAAAGTCTTCAAAGGGAGGCAGGCCGCAGTCGTGACCGGGCCATTTCACAGCAACAAACTTGCTTGTTTACCTATAAGATCCCCCTACAACCAGCAAAAGCAAAAATCACCCATGTTTTATTAGTGCTGCTCTGTAAAAGTGTACAGTTGTACATGACTGGGAAAGCTTACAGTTAAAAATCAACTTCAGTAAACATGACCGTCTTTTAAGAGGCTGGCTGGGTGATATCACATGATCTGCATATAATCAGTAATATTTCAAGAAGTAACAACTGCAATATTACATCGAATGGCATTAACAGGCACAAATGAAGCTCTGAGGAATAAGCTCACTTCCTGGTCCAAGTGCAGCTGAGTGACTCACATCACCAATAAATAATCAAGATTAAAATTCTCAAAATGAAACAGCAATAGCATCACTTTAAACTACACAGATGAATGAGTTCAATTTTGGAATGTGCATTTTTGTAGGGAGGCTGGGACACAGCATGAACATTACTATTAACTTAACAAAAAGTACTAATTCTAATTTTCAGAACAAACAACAACAGATTGCGGCATTCTTATTAGCAAAATAACCCTTGTTTCAAAAATTGACAGTGATTTCATATCATGCAAAGCAGCATCAAAATAAGTCTACAATTAAGATTGAAGTTGGTGAGCTGAACACTTGGAACAGCCAAATACCAAACTGTCTAACGTGTTGTTTACTTCTATTAAGCTAAACAACTTCTTTAGAAACACTTCACAGGGGGGGGGGGGGGTAAAAAAATACACAAACCGCAAGCATCCCATTCACTCTGAACTGACTTCTTAAAACACAGCTGAACTTTCAACGAGAGCAAATAAGGAAGAACGTGAAGTGGAGGACAGGGATGATGAACCACTGACTTACTGTAACCCATTGGTTTAACCACCAAAAAAAGGCAAAATTCACGGAGCAACAACACACACAAGTCTAGAGGACAGAGTACAGGTCCACCACTGCGCACACTAACACCTGATTTGGAAATGAGTCTACTGGCAGGGAGATAGACACCTACATGGGGCGACAAAAGGCCCCGATGTTCTTACTTGTCTGGAAGAACCGTGCCTGTGACTCATACACACATGACCGACACGCAGTTTCCCTCTCACGGTCTCACACACATACACACAGTGCAGGCCTGTTTGGCACCCCATGAGAGACCCTTGTCCTTATGGCCAAGCAAGCCTCTCTTACGACTCCTGTGAACCCACATGAATCCCGCAAAGATGGGAATTACCTTCACAGGCACAGGTGAGCAGCTCAGTCACTTGGACAGAAGGCTGCTGCTGTGCCGGGTTTCAGCAGCAAGGGCCTCTCTGAGGCCGGCCGTGATTCTACTTTCGCTCTCTGGGTCTCCGGAGTTTTACACTCACATTCTGATGGGAGCACTGAGGCTCAGTGGCTCTCTCTCTCTCACACACACACACACACACACACACACACACACACACACACACAGTCTCCACTTTGTCTTAAACCCGCCGTACCAGCGGCCCTTCACCCAATTCTCAAACAGTCCTTCAGTAATTACATAACTAGCAATAATAGTCGGAAATACCAGCTGTAGCTTGCAAGCTAACTGAGGAGACAGCTTTGAATTTGAAAGAAACAATGTGCTGAGTTACGATGGAAATTTTCACTTTCCAAAAGGAGCCGACGCACCTCAGAAGTATCAATAAACAGAAGATAATACAACATTATGTTGGTTAAAGGTGAGTGGGGGGGAAACAAGAACCTCACCGCCTCTCCCGCGACTGGCGCGTTCCAGTTCCCGTTCAATCAGACAGATTCGATTCACCACGGCGTTGCATCCGGGAGCTGCCCAAAATAGCCCCTCGCGAGGCTTACCTGGCACCAATGCACGCCGGGTAACGTAGTTTTCTCTTCAAACGCAACGCCATTACCTTTCTTTGCGTAATACGAGGGTTGAGAAAAAAAAAATACTGATTTTACTTCCTTCTCAGAACTCTGTTGAACTGTACGATGACTTCTATATCGCTAAAAACAGAAAGTATTATAACTTAAGTGAACATGTAAAAAGAACTATAACATCACCACAAAATATTAATTAAAAAGCTACTTACTGTTCGTGTTATTGTCCACAAAACAGAACGAATGGTTTGAGTAGGATATCGTATTTTATATTTTAACTGGCACTGTTTTATTTGCTCACTATAGTTCATTTTACCCAAAATTAAATGGAACTTCAAAGATTAAAAAAAACGACCCAGAGATAAAAAGAGACTTAATGATAACTGGCAAAAAGTGCGATTAAGAAAAATGACTACTAATACCCGAAATAATACAAAGAATCAAATAGGTACGTAAAAAAAATTTTTTTTTTATTAAAAAAAAAAAAAAAACGTCTGGCCACAGTTTACACGATATTTTCCCCACTGAAACAGTGATTCTTCACCTTAAATCAGTTTGACGTGTTTTGAAATGGGTTTGCCCAGTCAACAGCTCAACAAAACATAATTAATAAAAACGAGTTACCGATTGAAATACTGCATGTCTGCAAACCAAGGGAACCGATCATGAAACAAACGTCCGTTAGATGGCGCTGCAGACTGGCATTAAATTGCTGTGTCCTGCAACGAGATGATCACTGAACTGATGCCGAATCAGACCTATTCATAATTCACATCACGTCCTCTTGGTGTCCTTTAGGTATTTTTCCACATTTCCATTTTAGATATCCCAGCTCTTGAATGCTGATTTTAGCAAAACCACAAAAATCCACGCTTAACATCAATACTATGCTATGTATCGCATTTAGAGTATTATGTCTGTCTGTCTGCTTTACTTTGTCAGGTAAGGCAGCTTTTTACTACCACTCATTCTGAGTCCTTTTCCTGAAGTAAAATGTCACATAAAGATAACTGACTAAATGTTCTGATGGGGAGGCACAGTGGCTGGGCTGGATGGATGTGTTTGCATATTTTTCCTACTTCTGCCTGGGTTTCCCCCTACAGTCCAAAGACAGGTGATTCAGGTTAATTGGTCACTCAAAATTACCCATAGAGTGTATGTATGTGTGGTCACCCTGTGATCCCATCCAGGGGCAATTTCACAGCGCGGTACCTGTTGTTTTCACAATAGGCTCTGGACTCCCGTGTCCCTGCTCAAGATACTGTAAGTGGTTGGTAAAAAAGGATGGATGAATGGATGTTCTTGTTGTGGGGGTGGCACAGCAAGTAGTGTGGACTTATAGCACCTGTGCTGTTCAGGTGTGGGTTCAAATTCAGCTCAGTCTGTGTGTGGTTTGCATGTTCTCCCCTGCCTGCATGAGTTTCCTCCCACAGTCCAAAGAGATGTGTTTCAGCTTAACTGATCACACCAATTTAGCCATAGTGTGCATCTGGGGCAAACTTGAAATGGACTGGTGTGCTATTCAATGATTCTGTGATAGGCTCTGGATCACCACGACCAGGATAAAGTGGTTGCAGATAATGGATGTTCTGATGACCATTTGGCTGGTCAAGAGGAACCACTGACTTTAAAAGCTTTCAAACATAGTATTAGAGAAGCACATACTTGAATGACATAGGTGGAATTTCCTGGGAAGGTTGGACATCCTTTTCAGAACCACAGTTTCACAGGCTCCTTTTCTCAAAGTTCAAACAGGCCCACCCCTCCTAGAATGTGAGTCTATAACCCTACCATCCTAAACACTATAATCTTTCCTGCTGCCAGAAAACAAAAATAATTCTAACTATATTGATGTCTGCTCATTTATTAATGTGGCTTTACTGATGGGTGAGAAGGTGTGAGGTTTACAGCTCTCACCCACACAACTCACCACAGGCTGTGAAAGTGGACAAGGGACTTGTAGGCACCAGCGTCACACACACATGCTGCCAATGGTTGTGTGGTTGCACCCGGCGACCCACACAACGAGACACTTTAAATAGGGCCAGTTTTATTGGTTTCCCGAGACTTCTAGCGTCACTACAGCTTATAAACAAAGCTTTCCCAGCAAGACCCTGCACCCCAGCCCATTCTGCACAGGGATTCCCATGGATGCCTTCAGCATCTCCATGATAACGCTTGCCTAAGGAGGGGAGGGGGGGTAGCTGTGTGTAACGAGAGGCCAGTGGGCTACATAGAGTTAGGGATGTCCTCAAAGGTACAACCTTAAGAATGAGCTGGAGTAGTCAACTAGCCGTCTACACAAATTACTGCAAACTGCTTCCATGTTGACATCTGTGGGTACATTATAGACTAAACATGGTAGAATGTCCAAGACCCTGTCAAGTTCAGGAAAAAATGAATTCCTGAGGAACAGAAAAACTAAGATCACAGCCATCGACAGAAGATATTGATTTTTGTACAATCGCACATTTAACATTTCTTCATTTAAGGACCAACTTCTAGTTCTTTTAAAATAAAAATTTAGTCTACCAGTACTAGTCTAGTACTTTCCATGTGTGTGTGTGTGTGGGTGTGTGTATTAGGAGAAATAAAGTGTTGAAGTATCAAAGTGTCATATTTGCCTTTTCTCCCCAATGTCAAAGGGAAAAAAGCTACCACTGCATGTTAAATTGCCAACAGAATTTTAAGATGCCTTTTACTGAGAATGTCTTAAATTAAATGACATTTCACCATATAGCAACTGTGACATACTGTATTCTCTTTATTTTCTCTTATTTACAGTACTGAATCTTACAAAAATTACGAAGTAACAATCATGTCATTTAAATTAAATTTCATTGCAATGCCTAAAAATGCATATTACAAAGAAGTACAAATACCCACCACTAATCCCTCAACAGCTGGTAAAGTGCAGAAAATGAGGTTTTACTGAGAGGGGCAGATGGATATCAGTTCAGCAAAGTGCTGAGCTGGGCCAGAATTCTAGGGGTAGAACTGGAATGTAAAAATCATAATTAACTATTAGAGCCCTGAAACACCATCACACAGCAGAGGGTTTATGACTCCTCTGTTAATAGCGTTGTACCAAATAATCCCGAGGGGTAAGACTTATTGGCTGGGTATTCACAAAGACACATCAAGGTTATTGCAGCTTCAAGAGGTAGGACGGGGTTAGGACAGGACGGCATGGGACCCAACCATGGTGTCATGCTGAGGGAATACCATTCTACATGCCACCTAAACGTAGAATAAGCAGGTCTTCACTAAAGAGACTGACACTAGAGTAACAAGTTGAAACCAAAATTGTTTCATTTGTCATTATAAAAATACTGTGATTTTGTACAATATACAAATTCTGAAAAAGCAAGAAGCTCCATTCTACATGGTTCAGGCATGAAAGAGTATGTTCCCTCAGGCTTAGGGTTTTTCACACCACACAAATACAAAAATACCTACCTAAGAAACCTCATCCTGTGTGTCTTAACCACTTACAATGAAACAGCTTTAAACAGAATGGTGGTACTTTGGACTGCTAGCATAAACAATGCTCACAAAGATTTGATAGCCATGTCAGAGGGCGCGCTGAGGGAACGCCATTCATCATGTCACCTCAAACATGTGGAATGGGCACGGCTTCAGAATAAAGCATGACTCTAAAAGGAAGGGTTTAATGCAAGTTTGTTCGATGCAATATGACCAGATAGTGTTCCAATAAATATGGAATTCTGCACATTGGGGCAGCATCTCAACTGTGTTTCCTCACCTTATGGGTTCTAAGTGCTCTTAAAGTCTATGAGGCATTTAAATGGACAGGGTAACATGTGAATTTGTTCCTTCTGTTTTACTGAAATTTCCACAGAACTTCAGCATTCTCCCATCCCCACACCTAGGGTGTTCAACTACACAGGTACATCTAATATCCCCCTCGTCTAATGACTAGAGGTAGTGACTTACACACATAAAGGCAGACAGGTTGTAAACAATACTTTCTTACCCTTCTCCATGTCAATGTTCATTTTGTACATACACAGTTAAGACAACTTGGTTGAGTCAACAATGCTCAGCTTGACAAAGTGAGGTATCATGGCTCACAAAAGCTCATGGATGCAAAGTACATTTGGACTCAGCGCCATCACTGCCTTTTCTGAGAATCCTGTCTGTAGTTCCTTCCACTCAGGACCAGACTCCTTGTAGCTACCCAGCGTCAAAGGCCGACATTCACTAACAGAACCAGACAAGGATTCCTGCTTTCAGGCTGGAAATCCAGCAAACAAACAGACCAGCTGCAATGGAAACCAAAGTCCTCAAAGGAATGCAAGTTCCAATGATATTGCTTTGATATTTTTCTGTACAGTCATCCACTTTTGTGAGCACATACAAAAAAGAAATATTTAACATAAATTAGAACTTGTGTCTAAACTGTGCAACTCCCATGAGAAGGTCAAAGTTCATTATTTCTACCCTCACCGCCACATGGGCTGGGCAGATGGACGGGCCATTTTGGGCCCAGGGAGCCGTGATCCTTGTGTCCTGGGGTTCCCAGACTCCAAAGCCTTAGCCACTTTGACTGCTGCTGCAGCTATGACCGATGTGCGGATGGTTTTGGCGGTGGTTGAGGAAGGGCTCGGTAGGGTTTGGGTGGAGGACTCTACATTAGGAGCCCCACGCCTAGACATGCGCATTGGGGAACCCCTGAGGAATGGAGTCTGGCTTGCAGGTGCCTTGTCCTTCTCCTGTTTGGTAACCTCTGAAGGGTGGCGGGTTGGTTTTCCAGCCTGGTCAGCTACCACACGGCCTTTCTCACCCATGCTACTTGCTCTCTTAATTTGCGGCTGGGTACTGGTGGGGCGCATGCTTGTTGCAGAGCGCGTGGAGGTGCTTCGGATGACAGGAATTCGGAGTTTGGAGGAGTTAGTTTCTTCAGGAGAAGGCAGATCTACCTTTGCACGAACCCTGGGGACACCGGCACTGGCAGATACCCCTTTCCTTAACGCCGGGCCCTTGCGAGACCCTCGGACAGGATCTTTCGCTACCCGAGGTTCATCCTTGCCTTGGAGAGGACCAGCTCCATCTTTTTCCCCCGCTTCCCTCTCCTTCCTCCACTTGGAGCAATGGCTAGGTGAAGATCGCTGCACCGACATGGTTAAGTTCTCGTAGGAGCGCAGCCCACGCACCAGCGTGAGGCACTCCAGGGTCTCACCAACACGTGAGTACGTTCGCTCCTTACCCGCAGTCGGCACAGAAGTGCCCTGGGTCTGTTCTAGTTCTTTCAAGTCTGAACACTCTTCCATCTTCACAGCAGCTGGGGCTACAGGGCTTTTCCGCGGAGACCATGCCGGACCTGCCGGCCGAACCAACATTCTCTCTGACACGAGCCTTAACAGCTGAGCGCTCCCTGGGCAAGTAGACCTATCAGCAGGTTGTGTACACAAGCCATCTGGGGGTTCAGCAGCTGGAAGAGAGCACTCCGTATGCTGTGAACTCTGTCTACAGCTTTTGAATAAAATGTCAGACTGCAGTGCCAGTGTTGTATCAGGGGTTTGCTCCTGCCTTCCTCCTGCATCACTCAAAGCTTTCTGGACAGTGTGGTGAGCACCAGTGAGAGCTCCATGTTGACTGAGCACACCATCAATACAAGCCTTAGGATGGCTGTCTGGAGCATCAGTGCTTTGACTAAATAGGTTGTGCATAGTTTCAAAACTGGACCCCTGTTCACCATCTGTGTTAATGAGGCCACGCTGAATATCTGTAATATTCTGTTCAGTTTGTAAGGGATTTAGGTCAGTTTTCAGTCCACGTTCCATTTGTGTGGCATCAACACCATGGTGGCAATTGTTTGTAGGGGCTGCATTCAACTCTTGCAGTTTTTGTTCAGCATCAGTTCTCAGCTCTTGTTTCCCATCCTTCGCATCAGTGCTCAGTCTCCTCAGTGAGGCATTTGCATTGTGGGAGAATCTCTGCGAAGCTCTTCGCTGCAGGGGAAAACTGAGCGTCCTCTCCAAAGCTCGCTCTAGCCCATTGTCACCCCGCCCGAGCTCCAGGTCCACACAAATGGCAATGGAGCGCCGTTTCTCCGCAATCTCTCGCTCCCTCTCGGCACGCCTCTGCTCCTTCAATTTCCGTTCTGCATTTTCCTAAAAGGGCAAGAGTTTCCAAAGAGACACCTGTTCAGATGGTGGCACTACAGTGTCTCAACATCAAATGCCACAAAGTAAGATAAAATTTTGTGATACTCTGAGAGCTGACCTGCACTGCTTTATGAAAGCGAAGACAGAAATTGTGGAAGACATTGCAGGCATCTTCCAGCTTGAAGGACCTCTCATCTTCACAGAAGAAATCCACCAGAGCCTGGCTGTCAGTCTGCAGGGCCTCCACCTCCACATCTGCCTCCCTCAGCTTCTCCTCTGCGGACTGTCAAGAGAGGTAAAAATACAGTATTTGTTTTCAGAAGATTCACAACACAAATTAATACAGGGCTTGATATCAATCATTTGTGTTTGGTTGTCTACAGGACAGGTATATTTTACCGGTCTGAAGTTTTGCACCTGTCCAATTTCAAAAAGCATAAAAGACAGAAAAATAAGTAAAGCTTCAATAAAATATCCCTGAAATTGTAAATAAGGGGAGGCAATTAGGGTGCCACATTACAATAAGGATAACTACCTAAATGACTGAAAAAAGAAGGGGCCCAAATAAAAAGACTGAGGCCATTTTACATTTCTTAATATCTTAATTTCTCGGTCATCTGTCTGTCAGACATGTATCAAAACAATCCTATCTGGCTGAACTGTTAATGTAAATCCCTGGGAGGAATAAATTACATTAAGAGTTTAAATGATGGCCTGTTGTACATCTCAGCATCTTCATCTGACAGGGCTGATTAGCAGAAACACACCTCTATAAACTTCTGTGTCTGCTGCTCAATTTCCGTCTCAGTTGCAATGCTGGTCTGCAGAGCAGCAAGTTGGCTGTGTAGCCTGGAGAGCTCTTCCTGCACCATTTCTTCAGACAGTCTGTGAAGATGGGTACATGTCAGAAGGTGACGCCCTGTGCCATTTCAGGAAATCATATAAAACCTCAGAACAACTTGTAATTGCACAGACTCCCGGAGAGCAGCAGTCAAAACCTTAAAAAACAGCAGTCATGGTGCAATCTGTTAATTCATCCAACAAAACACCAGTCAACACTCCAATTTATGTTGTATATGTGCTCTTGAGAAAAGGAGCACTTAATAAAACAGCCCTATGAAAGGTCATTAATACAGTATTTGTATTAAATATATTTAGCTTGAAATATGCACATGTGCAACAATACAAAATAACTGTACTTAAAAGTGGGGGGCTTTCATGGATAAAATTCAAAAAGGTTGTTTCAGAGTGTATTTGCAAAATTATGACAATTACCCAGCACAAACGGAGATAGTGATAATCGATATATTATTGCCTTTGGTTCTGGGGTAAGGGTACAAACCTAGAAGCTTCAGCCACATGTGCCAACTGGCTAGGAAAGGACAGCAATCCTTCGTCTTTCTTAACCGCTTCCTGGATAACCCAAAACATAAGAATAAAAATTATTTTTAACTTATCTACCACGTATAAAATAAAGTGCTTTATGAATGACAGCTGACAAAAAGATTATAGTTGGTTCTTTTCAAAGACCTGCTCAAACTCTTGTAGCCTTTTTTTTTTTTTGAGCGATCAGTTTTTGATGGCTAATTCAGCTACACAAAAAGCAGAAATCACTGCTGTTCACCTTTCAAGAGGGTACAGAAGAATCAAGAACGAGAACAAATGCTGACAGCCCTTACCATGGCCACAAAGTGAAGCAGATTCATGCCTGGCTTGTTGGCTTTGGTGTCAGCCAATTTGAGCAGTGAGGCGATGCGGAAACCAGCAGCGTTCCCAGCATAGCTGCCCTGTGAATATTCAAGCACAGAAAAGAGGGTTCTTTGCCCACTCAGTTCCATAGGGAAAAAGCCACAGTAGATGATTCACAAAAGAACTTGATTTTTAAGAAAAAGTTTTCCCAGTTTGGATTGGTCAAGATGCCTTGAACTAGATAATTGTTACCAACTGTAGATTGGATCCTCATGTTGCAAAAGTTAATTTAAATTTTAGCAGCATTTTCCCCTCACTTGCCTATTTTTAAAAGTTAGCATGCAGGAAAGCAAATATCACCTGGGCTTGCATGTTCAGCCATTAGTTAGCAGTAAAGAGCGTCCAAACAGTAGGAGCACAGGACCAAATTAACTCAAACCGATTTCCTTTCCACAGCGACTACAGCTACTGTCAGGTACTGCTGATCGGTAAGTTGCATGTTTCAGACTTGACTTTAAGTAGTAGCACTTGAGTAGGGGGTTTATGGATACAATTTACACTGTTATATAAATTAAGTTTTGATATTACTTTAGCACATCCAAAAAAAACAGAGGAATGTCTCTATTGTTGTGCTTTGATTATATAAATTGTGTTCTTAAATTGAGAAACCAGTGTTTACTGGCTCAGGATTTAACAAAATGTCTTGTAGGGTCAGCTAAAAATGTGATGCTGGGTTAACATAATTAATGTTTAGACCAAATGTGGCAGAACTATTGCAACTGAAACAAGTGATTTGCAAATGGCCAGACCACAGGCAAATGAGGCGTTACCTCCTACACTCAGTTCCCAGCTAGGGACCATTACAGCTGCATTCTTAAGATGCTTCACCTACCGCATTCATGTAATTGCCAGCCCTCAGTACCAGGCGCAGGATGGAATGCAACTCCGAACAGCTCCGCAGCTCTGGGAAATGAAAGGCAAGATTACACAATCTCAACTGTCATTGTTGGTATTTATTCATTAATTCAATTAGAAACACTGGCGAGCTTAGATATATGAACATCACATCTTTTCCCTTCTAGTGTCAGCCACATTATCCTAGTTAAATAGGCTTGGTATACATTTTAAAGTCTAGCACACCTTTACCCATTTGATCACTCATCACCTCTATCTGAAATGTAAAAATTCCCTACATGTTATGTCACTGTTTGATTTAGAAAGTGGGTAAATCAATGTACAGCTGCTTCACCACGTCTCACTTCTAACACCTCACCTCTAGCCGCCTCCCTTAGGCATCGGGCTGCCGCACACAGAGAGGTTACAGCAGGGTCGAACTCCTCCTTGAGGATCATGGCATCCAGACGCAGGCGAAAACTGCAAGGTGTAAAGAGAGTCATCGGTTCACTTTCCTTACGCAGGTCAAAAGTTTCAAATTTCAAATACACTGCAGGAAATTAAGATGTAAAATGATAGTGGAATCAGATATGATCAAGGCCAAAACAAAGTTCCACTGCCTAACAACAATAAAGTCATGTAATCTAGTTGTGTTTATGGCACCAAATGATATTTATTGACAACGGACTTCACTGTTATGGCAATTAAAGGAGACACCAAAAAAGTAGAGATGTTACAGGAGAGGAAAAGGAGTGTACAGCAGAGGGATATGGTGAGAACAGGGACTACTAGAATGGGGAGAGGATACAGGCTCTGAACTGATCCCATACAGAAATGTGAGTCAGCACTAAGTGAGCCAACGCCAAGGGAGAGTGTTCGAGAAGGAGGGAAGGAGGCACATCTGGCGAGAGGGGAGTGACGCAAGGCAGAGACCCCTCACACAAACTCTTGCTCACCACACACGCATACACCCATCAACATAGCTTCATCCGAAACCCCTGCCAGAAAGCACACTGTGGGTCATGGTGTTTTATGGGAAATGTCAGAGCACTACATTATATCAAGCCAAGTTAGGGACTTTTATGGCTGAAAAACATTGGACAGAGCATTGGGATTGATATGATAGAATTTGAATTAAGGACAGACTGCTCACCTTGGCAGCTCCACTAGAAGGAGCATGAAGAGATCAGGCTCCCCAAGTCGGCTACGTTCTCCCTGGAACGATCGCAGCCGCTTCTCCTGTGAAGCAGTCAAATTATTAGCCAGCCTACTGTGTGTCTGTGTGATCTAAAGTACATACCATTGGCTGATGGTGCTTAAGTTTAACACACTGACAATAGTGGGATTTTTATGGCCAGATTTTTATGCTATTTTTTTTTTTTTTTTTTTTTTTTAGCAAAAGGCTGCATGAAAATTACACATTAATGCCGGTTGGACAATCATACCTCCTCTCTATCAGGCAGCAGTTTGCAAAGCTCACTCAGTTTCTCAGCACCATAGTTTCCTCCTGACCCCTGCTTGATGTCTTCCACAATCTCTCTGGCTGCACTGTAGAAAAATGGTAACGCCCGGTTAAGCATTACATCACTCTCCATTGCGTACAAGCATGGCTTTGAGTATTGTGTGATGCAGATGCACTTACATGGTTATTACTTGAATGGAACAAATCTGAACTAGCTCTTTTTTAGCTCTATAATCTCCACACCCCACACGTTCTCCGTACCGTTTGAGCAAACCAGCTAAGCGGGTACTGTGGTTAAAAAATATGTATATCTCTTATCCCTGGATAAACATGATGTATGTCTCCAACCAGCTTTTCCTTTCTCACTTGTTGCCACTCCCTGTCTGTTGGCAGCTGTTCAGGAAGCCGTCTGCAGAGGTCAAAGAGCTCTAATCGCTTTGCATGTCTCCTTACAGCTCACTATAGGCAATGAGCAAATTGAGGGGTAAAGAATCCTACTCAAGCACAGTTATCAAGCTTCACAGGGTCACGGATAACAGGCCATAGGGACGCCAGCACGGCGACGTCCGACACCGAGCAAACAAAATCAGGCTCCTGGAAGTCACCCTGAGGCTGGAGGACTGGAGCATGAACAGGTTGAGGGAATGTTTCTCATAGTCTCCTTTCCCAAGGGTATCAGTGGCATCCACTTTCCACTCAAAACAAAGAAATCCAAACTGTACTCCATCCAAACATTTAGCTTTGTTCTAAGAACAATCTGTAAAATACCATGCTCTACCATATTCTATACAACCAATAATTAGTGGGTCTTAAGATGTGTACTGTCTGTGGACCTGGACTTGCATCAACTGCCAAATATATCAAATTTACATATTTTAGCCATTTATTTAACTACTGGGTTTGATGAAGGTGATGTACAAGTTTGGATGGGTACTAAGCAAATTATAATGATGTCCTCAAACTGGAGAAATTCAAGTCATAGATGATCACAGATAATACAGCAGGTGCTGGGATTAAATCCCAGGACCTTCAGATTACCCCCCCCAAAAAAAAAAAAAAAATTCCACCTCTTGTTTTTTCACACATTTACTATTTTTTTCTTGCCATCTTCCTCTTACCTTTCCCTACATTTCAAGTTAAACCTTTCCTAGCATTACATCACATCTCTTTTGCTTAGACAAACTACAAATGATAAAAGGAACTAAAAGCATGAGCAAACTCACAGGTGACTGATTATATTTACATTTCATTGTCATCTTTCCTTCAATAAGATTGCTCCAGTACAGAGTCTCTTTTGGTCCAGGTCATTTGTGTATTGGAACTGTTCTGTTGCAGTTAAACATATAAAATAATTTTTACAATGATGTTTAAAGAATTTGTATTTTATTTATAGATTATAAATGTGTATTTACATAGGAATACACACTTATGTATTATGAGATGCTCAGTACTCAGTTTTTGTAAAGAAAACATTTAAATCAGCCCCATGACTGATGGACAGATTAAACTGGGCCCCAAAGAAAGGTTCAGAGTTAGCACATAATGCCTCTCTGACAGCTTTCAGCACAAGCTGTCTGATAGATCTTAAATGTCTTGTCACACAGAATTAATTTGAAGCTCCCAAATTTTAAGAATTACTGGACAAACGAGTAGGAGGAAGCACTTAAGCATTAAAAAAAAGCATTTACACATCATTATGGTGAATCTTCCATGCAAGTTCTGACAGAAATTGACAGTTGTTTGGAAAGCAGCTCTTCATTTAAAGATGTACACAATTGCATTTGAGCTGGCGCGCACACACACAAAAACAAGTGTAGGCATGAAAATCATTCCAGCTTGGCATAAGGCTTGCCTTTCCACAGAAGAACCCGTACAAATAATTACAAGCTAGAACATACATTTCATGGAAAGTGATCCGTACTGGAAAACAATATAAAAGACAATGGAAAAAGCTAAAATGCTAACATGAGGATACAAGTAGATGATACCTGGGGCAGAGAGCAAAACGTCTTAATGAGCTCTGGGGCTTAATAAAGGTCTGGCTAAACAATGGAAAGGAAGAGAAGAGAAAGGGGTTTCCTCTGGTTTTCTCTGCAGGGAGTCGGGTACGTGCTCACAATGGCACTTGTACGTTCAAAGAAGATTTTAAGTCCAGTCCCCTCTATGATCATTAACCCCTATGGCCCATTTGTCCATTTGTCCTGCTTATCTGCACCTGTCTCACCACCCCATCATCCCCCTCCTTCTGCCTAGTCTTCATTCGCACACAAGTCTTTCATTGCACCCCAGCCTTCTTACTCAAATGTTTATTTTTTCCCTATCTATACAAAGTCAACTTTTCCATTCAAAACCAGTCCATTTAGTTTCTGCTTTCTGCCCTTTTATCCCCACTGAAATTACTTTTCTCCTTTTGATTCTTATTTTTCTTTGAAAGTAGAACTTCAATTTAGTGCATCTTTCACATTATTTTTAGAGTAATACCAGAATTTTTCTAAGAGTAGAAAAATGAGTCTTACCTCTTGAACTGACGTAGAAATATTCCCACATTCATACTGCGTTTGGCATCTAAAAGGAAAATCTACGAAAGACAGACACAAAAGTAAGGCAGTTATTAACTGCTTGAGTAAAATTACATTTGTATAAATGGGTAAATAATGGGATGTACATTGCAAGTTGCTCTGAAGGGTCACCTGAACAAATAAATGTAAATATTAGTCATGCAAATTGAGAAGCCTAAGCAAACACCTAAAAGTAATAAAAAGACTTTTTTTTTTTTTTAAAACCAAATCACCAAGCAAGTTATTGAAGGCCATGTGAAATAACCAGCAGGCCACAGGAAAAGCATCTACAGTCCAAAAACAGTCCCAGCCCAGAGCTACATCTGTGCTAGGATTAGGCCTCTTCCCAAAAAGAGGGTCAAGGGGGAATCATTTAGTGGATCTTTAACTGAAATTTCCAGTCAACCCCAGAAGATTTCATCATAGAGCTATAAAAAGCCTTTTATTGTTTCACTTTCTCAGAATCCAAAGGATATCAAATTCTCCTCTCCACAAACCCTGTGATTATCTCCACCTCCCCAACTCCTCATTGCCTTCACATGGTCAGAACCTTGAAGGTCTGACAAGTGTTGCCAAGACTTTCTCGCTACTGCAGTGTAAGAAACCCTGTACGCCAACCTGGTCAGCACTGGTATCCTGGGGTGGCCCGCTGCGCCTCAGGCTGCGCCGGACACTGCCGGTCTTCTGCTTGGATGCTGTGTCCCTCCGACCAAAGAGCTCATCCAGCGAACGTAGGTCTATGGAAAAGTCATCATCGGCAGCCAAGGCCCCACTCCACACGCTGCTGCGGCCCTCCACGCGCTCTTTTGGGATGCGCTCCCAGTTGAGGTTTCGCAGTTTGGAGTGACACACCAGGTCTGAGCATGTTAGGGGGACAGAGGGTGGAGGAGGAGGAGGAGGTGGAGGAGGAGGAGGAGGAGGGGGGGGTGGGGAAACTGGCAGTAGAGGGGACACAGAGAAGGCGTCCATGGCTGTCACTTCCATGACCGTGCCACAGGGGCCAACAGGCGATGCCCCATGGCAGGCCAGAATCTCCTTGGTAGACAGGCTTAAATTGATCAGCATAGAAGCAGGATCCCCAAGCCACTGCACTGCTCCTGGTCACACACGTTGTCCCACACACAGGAAAAGCCTATGATGAGCCACTCCACAGCCTGGAGAATAAGAATAGAGGACTTGTAAGTGTTCACTCAGATTCTCACTGCACCCACAAAACAATTTAAACATAATCATATACCATGACTTTAAAATGCATTTCAAAAACTACTTCTGCCCCTGCAGTGACTCACATCAGGAGGGAAATTAGGGGGGGGGAAAAAAAAAAAAAAAAAAAAAAAAAAAAACAATAAACCAGAACAATAAAGCATCATTACAATGCATTTTAAAATGACTTTGAATCAGATAAGATTCAACGTTGCCTTACAAAATGCATGCCAAGAGATAAGAAAGCTAAAAGATAAGTTATGGTCACGGCAACAACTGTATTCTGTAAACACTGAACAGCACACGTCACACACTCTGAAAGCTTTAATTACTTTTTACCTGACATGAACATTTAACACATCTCATTCAAAAAGATGACCATCCTGCAATTTATTTCTAGTTTGTCCATTATTTTGAACTAGTGCTTCAAGTAAGCCAGGACTCAGGGGTACTCAGTAATTGTACGTCTACCTGTCATTCTTTAAAGTACTGGGATTTTTTGGCATACCACTATTTCTCAGGAGCTCCTGGTGCTCTTTTCTGCTGCCAACTGACCACATTCTCTGGCTGAGCTGTTCTCCCAGTAAAACAGTGACGTAGTACTTGGCCATTATTGAGGAGAGCCATGATAGCTACATTTCAATACCCAGGGTGCATTAAGTTACACTACATTGCAGCTTTCCTGTCATTTTGTCAAAATTTGTACAAACTGCAATTTAAGAAACACACATTGTGAGCATGAGCATCATCCCCTTCCACCTTTTATCCAACACAGAAATTAAATATTTAATACTTAATAGTTTGTTGATATTAACCAACATTCACTCCAACATGCCAGTAAGAGGAGTACTTGTATTTATTTTCCCCCCTCATCAAGCATTGGGTTGAATGGCCTATTTAGGTCAAAAAGATTGTTTTAATACATTTGAGTCAGACTCCTAGTCACAGATATCACCAATAAATTGTGCTACTTTATTGCATTTGAACACTAGATTTACCAGATTACTGCCATAACCAACTGAACAGAACATGGCTGAAAGCATTCAGACTGAAGTGTTCTGTCCTCTGCTACTACCAGTACGTCGATGCTTTAAATAGCTGCATTTGTGGACAGGATAAACAATGTCAGCACGATGTACGGATATTCAAAGTCAGCTCTGAGATCCAAGTCTTGTGTTTACCAAACCTGGCACACATGCTGTTTAATTGAAGTGCCACAATCTGCAGAAAGCGGTGCGGGTACTTTAATTATCACCTCGCAGAAGAGATGGGGCCGCATGTGATGTGCACCTCCACCTCATCTAATCCAGCAGCCACTTGTCTGCCTCTCACATCCCCAGGTCCACCTTTGAGGTAAAGCTCAGCCTCTTCAGGGGCCCGACTGGGGTGCGATCCCTCCCTTTCTGAGCGTCCTGTCTGGTCCTGCCTGATCCCACTCTGCTCCACTCCACCTGCTTCTTTGTAACTTCAGGACCTCAAAGTGGTGGTGGTAGAACAAGGTGTTGGTGCTGTCAGTTGAACAGGGTGAAGACAGTCTCTGCAGCCTTGCCAGGGTTTCCTCATTCCTGGCATTAACTCAAACAATTTCTTCCAGTTGTATTCCCAGAGATCCAATGAATTCCCCAAATGTTAAATGCAAGGCCACAATATAAAAAAATAAAGGTCAGAAGTGATTGTTGGCCTGTTGCATCACGTCACATCAGAGCACCAACATCACACTTTCTTCTCCTTTAACATCTAACCTGTTAATGTTCATACCATTAAGAAAATGCACTTTTAAAGTCATGCATGCATAAAGTTGCCGCAGCGCAGGAGAAAACCAGGAAAATGAGCAGAGACGAGCTGGGAAACCAGGGGATCACAGCAGCGTCCTTTATCGTGAGAATACCTTCTAAGGCCTGGCAGGAACACAACTGCACTTGAGGAGCACAGAAACCTGAAGATTGTCAGTTCGAAGACTCTTCCTGCTACAATATCTTTCAGTAAGGTATTTACCCTCAGCTGACACAGTAAGAATATCCTGCTGTACAAGTGCGTAAACAATTATGAAGTTATCTATTATGAATGCAGAAGACCTGTTAAACATAAGTATTACATTTTATTAAGCAATAATAAGCAGTGGCTGTTTCACTTTATTAGTGCACCGTTAACCTGTAGACACGAAGCATTAACTGTATGGTCGGGGGGGGAATCGATGCCGGTAAAAGTGCGGTGGTCTTAATATGATAACCGGCGCAGTCACGCATCAACGCTCCTGAACTTCCAGGGCGTCAGGAAATAGCAGCGGGAGACGTTCGATTTTATATGTCGCGCAGAGAGCTGCGGGACTTCTCCAGCACCCGCAAGCTAGGCTCTGGGGGGGGGGAGAGTAATAACATTCACAGCGAGGGAAACAAAACACTGCGACTCCACACCGTGACACAGTACATAAAGTTTGAACACAAACAGAACATTTATTCAGTAAGGTAAAATGCGCCAAGCACCGACCCAAAAAGCCCGAAAATATGGAGAACACCGGATTATCCCATTTCACTGAAACACTTCACTGTACCTTTTCGTCCCCGCCGTCTGCCGTTTTGCACGGTAATAACTACAGAGAACTCGGAAGACAGCATCACACCCTAAAGTTGTCCTACTCGCCAAATTCTTTCTCTGTTGTTTCTTTTAATTAAGTAATTTGCTCCACTCCCTTTTCAAACGGCATTCATCGCCCCAGCACAAAGCTAACACAGCCAGTAAAGTCCAAAGCAAAGGAAACGTCGGCATTTCGCTCAGTTTAATGCGAAAAGGTTAATGAAGACTCCGAGAGCAGACTTTTAAAGTTGCGCGAGTTTGACTAAAAGTCAGCATAACATCACCGGGAAGACGGTGAGATGCAGAAAACACGTACAGTGTGTGTTACCGGAGTGTGTGTGTCGCTGTCCTCCATCAACTCCCCCGCTCTCCGTTCGCCCTCTTCTCCGCTCCCGCGTTCATATTTCACCCGAACAGCCAGCGCTCCCGCGCCCACCGACGCTCACAAACTGGAAGGCGCTGCGGGCGCGCTCTCGCTTTAAAACCGCCGCAGAGGGACTCGGGGGCGCGCTTGCGCGCGGCGTGCGCCACGCTCCCGAAGACCTGACGAGGAGCGGCCCTCGGCGTTGCTCTTAAAAACAGTACTAACTCTTGGGTTTTGTTAATAAAGACCAACTTTCACAGTTCGAGCAGTGTGTTGTGACGAGCACTCCTCAAAGAAAAAAAACGTTGTTTGTGGGTATGTATACATAATTGACCTGCAATGACATTTGTGAGGAATACTGGTTGTAGAGCAGCAGGTGGTGTAGTGGTTACAGCTGCCACCGTGCATTTGTAGGCCTCTGGCTCCAATCCTCATTGTAAACTGCTCTAGACAAAAGTGTCTGTTAAATGGGTTTATTTTGACAAGGAGATTATCTTGTCAGGGAGGGACCTTTTCCAGTGGATGTTGTCATCAGAAGTGCTTGACTTGTTGACACCTGACATTTCAAAAACGTCCAGCTGTTCAGACCCCCAGCAGTCCTCATAGTTTTATGACCTCCTATCTTGTATTTCTTTAATTCATCTTAAACTGGGCTGATGTTTCATGTAGTACAACTGAAATACTTCTCTACTTTCACACTTACAATATTATCAGATGCTTTCTCTTAAAAAAAAAAAAATCCTTATTCAGTCAGTGGCCATTGACAGAGAAATGTACTTCACCAGTGTTTATCACCTGGAAGGGATAGGAGAGTATTTCACACACAGGTCTGACTCATGACTCCTGGTGTGCCTGGACACCTTCCAGTTCCGTTGGTTCACTGTGTGTGTGACTGAGTATATGACTGTGTGGGACTTCCTGGAATTACCCATGTGTTTCTGCTACTAAAAGGAGTCTGATTCATATGACTGGAAGCCCCCGAGATGAAAGCTATCATCACACAGGCCCTCAAAGCCACTAGAGGCGTCCTTTATTGCCATCGTTGTCTGGCCTTTGTGTGGCCTCCTCGTGTTGCACGTACTGTACATTAGCACCAGCAGCTCGGAGCAGCTCCGCAAAAGTATCTGTGTGCCATCTGCATGCATGTCCGCAGAGGCATTGGAGTGTGGGAATGAGAACATGCGCCAAATGCAACTATCTGGGAAGAACCTGAACGAGGGGCCCACTCTACCCCCATTCGCGGGCAGCCCTGCTAGTGACCTGGCTATGAGTGGCACCTCAGGAGGTACCCATGGTACCAGATTATCACGGGGCCTCTTTGAAATCTTAATCTCTGCTCTTTGAAGTTCCTGCGCTCTGGGCTTAAAGCGAAGAGAAGAGCAGAGCGAGGGTCTCCGAACTTCCTGCTGTTGCTCGGCGCGGCTGCTGTTGACTTTATACCACGAGGGAAGGTGTCTCAGGTCCTCAAAGGTACAGGTTTGAATTCCATGTTTGCCTGCAGTGCCCTTGATCGAGCTAATTAACCCAATATTGCTCCAGTTAAAATGATCTGGGGTGAATCATTGTAAGCAAGATGGTATCCCCTTTAATTTTCGGTTACTTTTAAAAGATATGTAGGTAAGGTGAGCATTGTTGGCTGATTGTGTTTTTATAGAAAGGTAATTGTAAGTCTAAAGCCATGTTGTGTTTGTACAGAGAGGCACAGTTGCATTTTTTGATCCCTAAATGTTCTTCTTCTGGTCTTCTTCATACACCCTGCCATATTTCTACTGTCTTAATGTTTGCACAGCCTTTATGCAAGCAGCTAGTAACTGCAGTCAGATCACATTTCCTAAGTTCTTTGTTTGTGATGTGTTTGTTTAATTTAAACAGAGGCAATAGACAGAGCAACGTCAAGTTAATCCAGGCCCTGTAACACTAGGCCCACCTGAACAGAGCCAAAGACAACAAAGGTTAATGCTTCCAAGTGGAGATAATAGTTAAATCAAACATGCCAGCAATAGGACTAACTGAGGATTTTGTGTTCGTCTGCATGTTTTTTCCAGCTTTCTTGTTGCGTCAGAGTTCCTCAAAGCTTTTTTAAAAAAACCATGACCCAGGACAGCACAAACTGCAAAACTGGCACAAGTTCGTTCATAACCATCTATCACTGCCGAAAACCCCCATCTTTCCAGGCTGCTGCATATGTTCTCACTCTTAAGAGCTTCCAGAGGGGCATCAGTCATATGCTCACTTTGAGAGAAAATTTCTTTGCATGTGACAGTTTCACACTAAACACATACAAATGCAAGTAAATCTAAAAGAGCAAATATGAAAAATTTCCATTTAACATGTGTACGCACTTCAAATACCTATCAGTCATGGCTACAAATTGTGTATGCATAGTTTTTATAGATTTAAAATGATAATGTGAACATGTTATGAACCTCTTAGAAATTAAGAAAAACTGAAATGTTCACACACATGACTACTGTGAAATCCCCAAGTAAACTGCACAGTTACTTATTATTGTCTTTGTGCCTCAGGAAATCTGGATCTTTTGGGAATTTTGCAAAATCATATCTAACCCAAAGAAAAGGAAAATCCCCATTTTCTTCCACCAATTTCCCACTCATAAAACAGCAGTAGTTCTGCCAGAGGGGGGTCAAATTGTGTTGTGTGCAGCTTGACACCAATTGCTCTTATATTGCTGTAAAGGAATAAACCTGACAACTGCACCAACACACAGCCAGTGTTTAAATAATTAAATTCTTTATAATCGAGATTTTCGTCAGTCTTAATTCCAGGGATAGACCTGCACCCATTAAACCTACTCTATAGTAGTAACCTCATAACAAGCTATGACATGCACGCTATCCATCCTTGACATTTCATCAAATAAGTCACATCTAACAAAGAAGGAAAAAAAATCCCAAAAAACTCACAGTAAAAGAAGATGGGTAGAGTGTCGGAAGCTGTCTGAGTAAAGCTGAGCTCTGCCTTTTGCCTCGCTCCTACTTAAGTCTGCTTTTCTTGGCGGCCAGCCTTTACAGTTCATGACCGAAGGAGAAGAAGGTTCCTCACTTTAGCCGAAGTCAGTCATCTTTCAACATTTTATTCAGAGATTTCCTATGCAACCAAGACAGAAACTTAAATGGGGTCATCTGCAGATTCAGGTCTAGAGGTCCACCCTAAAACTGAGACAAGTAGTTGCCTGTTGTGTTGACAAAGAGTAAAAAAGAAAGCATTTCTAAATCCTGCAATGGCACAGAACAAAAAAAACATGATGTATGTCTTAGCCAAGTGTAGTGAAAACCATTCTCAGCACTCAAACAATCCATATAATAGACTTCCTCCTTTTGTGTTTTCTGCAGTAATGATTTTTTTCCTAGAAATTAGTTTGTCGTTCTTATATTTTAGACATGTGCAACTTCCTACATTTGCATGGTCAAAAGATCAACTACAATGATTAGGAAATAAAAAAATAAATGAGACCCCGAACACAAATAAAGCATTTCACACTGTACAATACCAGTGCTCTAATTGGACACATGACACTTATTCAAGTTATTAATTAAGAAATGTGGTGTGATGTCACATTAGAGGCAGGACATCTTTTCTTACTGTATATACAGTAGCGTGCGTGAAAGTGATCACACCTACTGTAGGTTCTGGAAATCTTCTCCGCTGAAAACCATTTTATTATAATAAACAATATGGCTATGCTTAAAGTACTTTGACATTATTAAACAAGAGTTAAAAATGTACACTCTGCAGGGGACTGTGAATTTCAGCTGTGGAGCTGCTCCATAATGTCTGTAGAACAGTGTAACCATGTGAGCAGGAGGTGTGGGACCACAGCTGGCTGGAGAGGGGCTTTAAGTGGCCTTGGGCTGCTCCCCAACCTCTGCTGCTCAGCTGGGGAAGAACGGCTGCATGGCGGCAGGGAGTCCATCTGGAGCTGGGTTTTCCTGGTGATGGCTGCCAAGACGTGAGGCTTGCAGGGAGCTTGGAGGAGGCTCCTTGTGTGGCCCTAGTGATCACACGGTTAATATTCACAGGCCTGCTCCTTGTTCAAGGGGGCTGGCTGAAAGAGGAACTGACAAAGCGCATCCGGCACACAATGGCCCATCACCAAATGGGCCGTGTTAATGGCAGAAAAGGGAAAAAGGGCCCTTTTTGGTGATGGGGGGGGGCTGGTCTATATGGTCTGCATGGGATCAGACTCCATTTGCCCTCTTCACACCTCTTTGTGTTTGCTTCTTCTTTTTGGGTCTGACCTTTTGCGTGTTTCTAATGATCCTGGATCCATAAACACAGACCTCATTTTATTCACATTTGTGGAATTCCATACCAGTCATTTTTCACTCCACACCCTCATTTTCTCATCTGCCTTCAGTCAGCGCATCTTCTTGCCATATTCACTTCCCCTCTGTCCAATTTGCTCCGTCCACGTCTTTATAGGTATTTTACAGGCCACTAATAAGGATAAAGGCATTTGGCAGAAGCATGTGATTTAATCCTAGATTAGGACAATTCGAGGTCTGTAGATACTGCCGTCTCATTAATACTCCCTTTCTCCTTTCACTTTCTTTATTCTTCCAAATCAGTTGTGTCACAGTGCTCTCTGTTGAGCAAATTCTTATTGTAAGGCTCACCATCTGCAGATAATATACTGCATACTTATAACCCGATATTCGAGCTGCTTAATTCCAGATTCATGATATAAGGAGCAGTAAATAATACCCAAGTCAAGAAGTCCCTGCATAACAAGTTTTGAGCGTAGCTGAACAAAAATTCTGAGAAATATTAAAAAAAGACGCATGACAGCCCTGTGCCCAGCATGTTTGTTCTCAGTCTCATGTGGCCTGTGTTCAGTTTGCGCTTCTGTGATTTCGTTTACTTTTGTTCAGTGGGTAAGTCCATTACAGTAGGTAAATTGTATTTTTTTCATTTTATATTTTTATGTCAATTTTTTTTAACATAATTTTGATAATCAAATGTTCTTTACTATTACTACTTATAATAAAGAACAAAACGAAATTGATTCTATTAATTGAAATCATTACCTGTTTGGTAATTAGGCAATTTATTTTTAAAGTGTTCATTTAACTGTTCATTTAACTGAATATTGATTATGCACCTTTACATTTTGTAAGTTTATGTTCATGAAGACATCATTTGATCATGGTCTATAATTGTAGTTTTATGTACTCAGGTCTGGTTCTCTTCCATGTTCAATCTGAATATGTGACACAAAGCACATCAAATTCACCAGTTACAAAGCTGACACACAAAGAGTCAAAAGAGTTTATTTGTCACGTACATGGTTACTGAGTATACCATGTAGTGAAATGTGCTCTGATTCACTCTGAAGACTTAAACTTTATTATTCCCTCTCCACACCCCCAACCTCATCTGTGCCAACCACTGATGTCATCTTTTAGAAGTTCAGGAGAAGCTGGCAGAGTGCCTTGGGTTTGGAGATGGGGGAGAGTTGGGCTGGACAAATTCTTGCTGGCCTTCATGTTGGCAGCCACAAAGATTAGAGTGCCCTGGCTCCCAGGCCCACCAAAAAGAATGGCTCTCCCAATTTACTGGCCTATCATTCAGAGGCGGTCACATTTAGCCTGAAAGAAAGACCCAGCAGGGTTGCAAGAGGGCCTGCGGAGATGTCTCCTGGGATTAACCTCCATCCCCTGTGTCCTCCTGCTCCTCTTTCCCTAATTTACTGGGCCTTTGCTGTCTTCACTGTATTACCAGTTGCCCCTGAGCTGTTACGTAACACTGGCACCCGCTTTTATTTTGCAGGCCTCAAAAATGTTGGTTAAACAAATCTTGCCTCTGCTTGGACAGTGCACAACGGTCTGGTTAGGCCTGCTTCCCCATTGCGTTCCATTACGTGCAAAAGCAAGCATAGCCTGGTTTCAGCACTACTGTGGAAACTGGGCAACAAATGAGAGCATAATTTGATCCTGGCTAGTGGCCACATGCCACTCTGTTTACCATCAGATAAACCACGTATGAAAAATCCCTGGGCAGGGATTCAGTCCAGGACAAGATTGGAGGTGTTCACTCACTGGGCGCTACTCACTGCTAGAAGAGGGGGCACCAGTTTTGGGTAAGAGTTTTAGTGATGCAAAGAATGTTTTTATTTCCAATTAATCTACCTTCTCATGACACTGTACAGTATGGAACTCTTGGTAAAATTCCAACCAATCAGTCAATCAGATGTAAAAATTGCTGTATTGGTGCTGAACTTGTAGTTTGGACCCTGTAGAATTCTCATGGTGGCCAGAGGTAGAATCATGGTATATAGCAGGGCTGCTGCTCCATAGTACTCCCATTACGCCAGTTTCTCCAAACCAACTACCAGCTATTGTACTTCTGCTCAAGTGAACAACTCAGTTGGTTATACGAGGCAGCTTCTTTGAATCTGGAAGGATAGTATGAGGGAAAGGAAGTGAAAGGAAGAACCACATGAGGTACGGTTCAATCGAATTTTTTTGTGAGGCATTTGTTCCTCTTCAGTTTAATTACATTTATTACAAGGGGCCACAGTTTAATAACAGCTTAATTCAGTTTGAAACTCCAGGTTGTTGTGTCCATCTGCCATGCTCATGTGGGCACCTTCAGCTCCCCAACAGCCACACTCCATGTACCTCCACATAACGTTCTGTGAGTGGGTAGAATTTCACTTTGAATAAAGTGTCATGTAGCTAATGTTTAATGTAAATACATTTTAAAAAGCGTTATTTTGTGACTATGTGAACTTAGTAACATACAAATTGGAACAAAAGGAAAGAGAGGTCATTATGCATATCAAACCAGGTGCTTGGTGGCCCTCGTCATACTTTGGCTTCAGGGGAAGGGGGACCACTATAGGGTCATGATGGACAGTACAGTTATTTGGGTGACAGCAAGTAAACTAGAGGTTCTGTTGCTAGGCTGTGCCTCTGGGAACAAAAGTGCAACCAAAAGGTAGTGAAGCGCATAAGCCCCATTTGCAAACAGAAAAAAGAACAATTCAATGCAGATGGCAGTTGCTTGCTTATTGATTATTAATACACAAATGGGACCCACGAAACTTCTTCAAGTTCTAAATTGAGAAATGTGGTGTGAGAAATTGAGGTGCATGGTCACAACATGATCCCAACTTTCTTTCTTGCTTCAGGTGCTATGGCAATCAGGATATTTCTGACATGGAGAAAAGATACACTGGAATGTGGTTACCAAACATGCTGGTAGACCATTTCTGGAATCTCAGTAAAGGAGGCCTCTGAATCCAGGAAAACAAAAGGCTGCTAGAAAGATTTTTGAAAGTGTGAGTAGTTATGAGCATTTTTTTTTACCTGTAATTGCATGTTTAAAATATATTACAGACCATTTTTAGCTTTATACTTATTGTCTGTAGGCTGGAATTGGAAAAGAACATATTTATATGCATTTGGCACTTTTAAGTACTATTAAAATTTATTAAGTATATCTGTAGCAATTTTTTGATTAAAAAAGACATTTAGGTGATGCAAAATTGAGGTGATGCAAAATTTTGGATTTCGTTAAAAGTCACCCATTTTTTTTATAAGTTTAATTTTGTTCATGTTTTAATTTTTGTTGTGTTATAATATAAATTATGGGATTCACTGCTCTGTGAAAATATAGCAACATGTCTACAAACTATAAGTATGATTTTCTGGTGTCACACAGCAATGGCCTTGGGGTTTTGTGGTGCTTTCCACCGGACAGACAGCAGCTAGGGGCAGTTATACAGGAGATGAACCTGTGTGTCTGAGCCCAAGTGGCACGGATCCAACAGGCCCCACCACCCCCTGCGTCCCCACGCCCATCTCTTCCCTATCTGCAGCGCAGCATGCATACACACAGTCACATGATTGTACTTGGGCTGTTTTCACTGCAAACACGTGAGAATTTCAGGCTGTTTTTAGTTTGCTGTGCATTTGGTCTTCCTCTGGAAAAAGTGAAAGTGTTGCCATTTAACCATTAATTTGGCGGTCACCTGCCAAACTGTTGTCAGTGCACCTCTTGTCACTTCTAACCAGCATACACGGACATACACACACACACAAGGCAGAGGCTGAAATACATACACGTGTGAAAACAATAGTTATGAAACAGGCTCATATATAGACTACCCTCCTGCTGAAATGTCAAACAAAAAGTGTACACATTCTTTGTACATCTTGGCTTTTCATCCTTTTTTCTATTCCCCTTATCTGGTCAAACCCAGACTTCCAAAACTGACAGAATTTGTAAGCTCGCTTGGAGTTATGTGTGAATGAATAGAATAAAATCGATTCAATGGAGCTGTGAAGCAGGCTCATATACAGACTACCCTCCTGCTGAAATGTCAAACAAAAAGTATACACATTCTTTGTACTAAATTGATTTTATTAATCGAGGTAGGGCAATTTGTTATACAGGAGATGAACATATAGGGCTCATAACAATAAATTAATTTAAAAAATCAAAAAATAAGATGGATAAATAAGCAACATAAATAACAATAATAAATAGCAGAAGGCATTTTAATGGTAAACAGTAGCGAGAAAACTCATGAAGACCTGCTTGATGAAGACCTCAACGTTTGTAAAATAGACAATAATGTGTAAGTAAAATTAATATTTAATAATGTGTCGGAAAAACACAAATTCTTCTACAAAACAAGTGAATGAAAGTGAAGGAGTAAGAGAAACCCAGGAGAAAACTTGTGTGGAGGCTGGTGCAGTAGTGGAGTCCTGCAGCAGTGCTGCAGTTCGCGCCTTGCATGACAACTGTTGTCCAGTGTGCACCGTAGGAGATGGGATGAGCGCCGGGGTTCATTTCCTGTGCTCTGTTCATATATCCGACACAGTGGGTTATGGAAATAGGCTGCGCACCAGGGGGCATATTGGCAGCAGCACAAACAGGTGAGGGCTGGAGGACACTGTTTCATGTCAAATTGAACTTGCTCTTGGCCTGGGACATGTCTGCCATTATGTGGCATGGCTGTTACTACAATACAACCCATATGTAAGGCTTTTTGCAAGCTAACATATCTTTGGGCACTTTGCTATATTAGGATTTCACTTAACTATTCTTTAGACAAAACAGTTAAAGAAAGATGGACTGGGCTACATGGACATCCACAAAGTTTATGAGCAAACTTCAAGGCTTTACTGGCGTAGTCAAACATTATTTCATTAAACATTCGTAAATGCTTTGCCTTGTTGTTTCAGTACGTATCTTCCATCCTCCTGCTGATATCCTGCCTTCAGCCTTGACTGGGGGATGGGCTCAATCTCCCCCTTTCTTTGCCTCCAGGCAGACATACCGTTCCAAGTTCAGATGAATAAATGTCCTGATCAGCTCATTTTCTACCTGAAAAGATTTTCTTTGATGTATGCAGAAAAATAATTTCATTTATTTTAAGCACTCTGAGTTTCAATACATAGGTGGATACCCCACAACACACGTAGAGAGACAAGAGAGGAACACTTTGAAAGGATGTAAATTCAAGATGGACTGCTTCATCTCTTTATCATCATGCACTGTATATCTTCCAGGTCCCATAAATTCCACCCTTTTCCTCTTGTTTTCCATAGGTTCCCTCCTCATAGTCTCTCTCCCACATATTCCTTGCAAATGTTCCTGAAAGCTAACACCTTTTACCACTTTGTCTGTGAGGATGGCTCAGGGACTGGACAGTCTTTCTCTACAATTCCCCTTAAAAAGCACCATTGTGCTCCCATCACCCTTCAGGCTTCACTTGGCTTCCAGCAACACAGCTAAAGCCGACAAACGTTGTCTCGTTGGGCCATTGATGCTGTGATCACACATGGTCACTTTTTCAGGGGACTTTCGTTAACAAGCTATGCTTGGTTGCACCTCTATGCCATTGCAATGAAGCAGGTGATTCCACTGAAATGCAGTGATGGCTTTTTCATCCCCTCACACCTCCAAATGAGAAGCCTTACACCCAGCAAATAGATCAGAGTGCTGGCCGGGGGCTGCAGAACCCATGGAGGTGATTTACAGCAGTAAGAAGCTTCACAACGGTGAGCTCCAGGAGAGCACAGCACACGAATAGCACACTTTGTGGAGCAGCCTGTTGGCCTCAGGTGACCACATCTGTGCTGGAGGTAGAGCAGCGCTCACAGCAAAGCCACAGGAGTCGGCTTGGCTGTAATGACATGGTGGTGCATTCAAAAACACAAACCCACACAATTCCTGTGTAGGTCTGGTGCATGTTGGTTGGTTCTTTTTGCACCTGTGGGCTGTTGTCAGTCTTCCTTGACCTTCAGTGCAGCAGTGGACTCTGCTAAGGAAAAGCAAGGTGAATTGGGTGTTGTGTACCAAACCAACTTTTACTGGTACCAGCTGTGTGTTCTGAATATTTGCAGAGAGAAGCTATAACAGTGATGAAGAGGAACAGCAGCAGCTCACCTCGAATGCAGTGGAGGACCAAATCACATGGTGTCAGACGTTCAGGAAGCGATGGACTGTTCCTGCATGGGAGGTGCCTGTGGCATCAAGGGACTCTGCTCTACAGAGATCATTCTTGTGATTTCTGTATCCATGGGCCAAGTTAATTTACTTTACATATTAGTGCCCACAGAAGAGATCTTTGATTTTGCTGAAAAGTGTTAACTTGCTTTTCTTAGAAGGCAGGTAGCCTGGGTTTCATACAGTATGAATCTCAGTACCCATGACTTGTGTCCTAGTGGATGCCAGTCTGTCGCATACATCACATACATACCCACAATATAGTCATCGGACCATCTGAAACACATCTTTGGACTGTGGGAAGCAACCCATGTGAACATAGGGAGAATATACAAACTTCACACAGGCTGAGTTGAGTCAAGCCTAAGTCCAAACAGGCTAGGCATTGTCACATAGCAGCTCTACCTGCTGCACCACCATGCCAGCCAGAATGTATTTATATTAAAAATCTAGCCAGCATAAAAACACTACACGTGTTATGTGCCAGGAAACCACTCCTTGAAATATGTCAGCCATCAAGTGAGTGCTGAACAATAAGGAAAATAATAGTTTACCGAAGCTCACAATCTAGCTTTTCAATTTTACAGCTCAGCCCAGCACATCAAACGGGGGCTTAGAGTGGCATTCTAAAGCCAAGCCAAGCAAAACAAAGGAACTGATCTGCTGAACGATGAGCTCTCAACCAATTAATCCAGTGTGAGCGGGGGATGGGACTGGACCCTACGGAGGCCATGGACAGCAGAGGTGACACTCAGATGGCTGGTTGATGAGAGAGTCAGAGCCAGTAAATGCTTTGTTATTGTTAACCTCGATGCCCTTAGATAAGAATAGAGGGGGTGGTAAATATCAACCTGAGGGACGGAGGGCAGAAGGGAGGGGTGCTGGGCTGCCTAGCAGAGGAAAGGGTGGTAGATTAAGAGTGGGTGCGGTGATCATGATTGATGTCCATGTGGAAATCTGTGATAGTATTTGCATGAGGGTGAGATAATGATCAGATAACAAAAGAAATTTTATCATTTTAATGGTTTATTATTAATGTAATTATTGTTTTTTTGCTGCAGTCTTCATGGAGCTGAAACAGGGTCACAGTGATCTCATCACTTTTGTCTGAACAAAAGAAAATATGAAATTCATTTATGTGAAGAAAAAAGCACCAACTGACTGTGTTTCACTTAGCTGCCAAAAAGATTACAATGATAAGAAATGGAAAGTGAGCACTAAGAAACTCTTACAGTCTTTAACAACAGAATTGCTTCCTCCATTTTTCAGTTCCTGACCCCTCTCATAAACTGAAGAAAGGATGCTGATAAAAACATTTAATTTGGATTTAAAATGTTATATGCAGACAGAAGACGAGTCATGGAAATGTAAGAAAAAATGGAGAGGCCATGAGGGGTCAGTGAGAATAGGGGTACTGAGACAGAAAGATGGTTAGAAAGGTATTCATGCAGCAAGTCTGAAGAACTGAAGGCTCACTCTTAACTATCTGCATGCCTGTACCTCCAGGATACTTGAGACAAGGGTCATGACCTCAGTAACCTGCACTGACATCTTCACAGTGCCTGTGTTTTTCCTCCATCATGCCTGTACTTCCAGCAGCCTGTATTTAAGACCTAGACAGCACCGTGGATCTACTACTCTGCCCTGTGAGGATAACCAGGACCGGTCAAGTCATACAGCATCAGAAGCACTTGCGGAAATCTAATACGACAAATGTTTCTGTTTGCACAACTTTTTCCACTAACCTGCTATGCTTTTTTTTCTGTAAAAGACAACTTAAATCCAACACAAATTCTTGGCATACAGTGGAAAAATCCATCAATCTGCCCATATTAATAAGCAGCTGTCCAGTGCAGGGTTGTAGAGGTCTAGAGCCACTACTGGAACAATAAAGTGTGAGGCAGGGAAAACTCTGTTTGAAACCCCAGTCCACTGCAGTGCAGTCACATGCACTGATTCCCCCTCACATACACAAAATAGGACAGATTAGAGTCAACAATTCACCTGAAACACATCTCTTCCAACTGTGGAAGAAAATCCACATAAACATGAGAAGAACACGCAAACCACGGTGGCCCAGGTTTGTTGCCACGTCCAAAATCCAGTCCATCACCTGAGAATTGTGCAGCACCAGGGCTGCTTGGTATGCCACCATAGTGGCCCTATGAGAAGTCATATATGTATCTTACGTATAAATGTATTTGATTAATAAAACACTCCCCATATCATCTGCTTGAATTAGTGCGATCAGTTATGACAGTTTCTAGCTTATGAAAATATATTTGGATTTTTGATTTTTTGATAATTGTCCTTTTTATACAATGTTTGCCCACATTTCATTGGATTTAACAAGAATGCATGCTCCGAATTTGTGCATTATTTACTGGATTCTCTAGAACTGTCTGTTCAAGCAGGCTAAATGGGTTGACAAGGCTTGACAATGACCCAGTGGTGTGGACAGTCTGGCACTGGAAGGGCTGAGCCTGGAAGCTCTGCTTCTGGCACATGAGTGAGCAGCGAAAGGTCCTGCAGTTCCTGCTATTGTTCCAGGGCGGATGACACTACAGCGTCAAGGGCTGGATTACCACCCAGTGTTGCCAAAGGAGTGCGCAGTCCAGCTAAGGAACAGACGGACATGGCTTCTTTCTGTAAACTTTCACTCACACACGCTCACACATTAATACATTCATGTACATAAAAACCCAGGCATACTTATAAGCACAGACACAGATTGGCTGGAGGCTCCTATTTTTCCTTCTTTTTGCCATCATCACATCTGCACTCCATATTCTCAGAACTTTTGTAGAAATTAACTGAACGGTCAGTCTATGCATTAACTTATGAAGAATGCTGACATACCACCTCTGCTTGATGGAGGAGGGATTTGGACCCTCGGTCATCTGCTGCACCCTGGGAAACATCAGCCATGTGGACAAACAGACCATTTCAAGCAGCATCTGCACTGCCTTTCTGCCTCCCACAATCTGTTTCATATCTCCTGCTTCAGAAAAGTATTGTGGGACAGCAAAAAGGAATTACAGTTTTGACCAGAATGCTGAAGTTTCAAATCTTCTGCAGTTTTATTCTTCATAAAGCAAAAATTCTCTGTAAATCAGCACTGTTAAATAACCAGTTGATCAAAGTTTAAGATCTCTAACAGTCCACTGAGTACGTGACTTCTTAGCAAATACTGTCATTTTCTTCCCAGGGTAAAATCAGTAAAATCAGTACCCTTTTCCCAGCACCCAAGCACAGGAAACATTGTGTTTTATAGGCTGCCTAACAATACAATGTGTTTTCATTCATAGAAATTACTGTTCCACTACAGGCCTCTTTCATAGTCCACAGGCTAAAGACTTCCTTTCCCAAGAGAAAGTCATTCTTACTTAGCACGCCATACATATTCAAACCTTTTTATTCGGACATATTTTATATCATTATCATCTTTTTGAGCGCTTTCAGTGATTACATTCACAAAGTGAATTATTTATTATTTCCCTAAAGAGGTCATTCGTGTTGCAGGAGCCAATTCATCCATCTTCAATGAAGACAGGCTGAAATGCAAGGTGAGAGGTAAGAACTAATGTCTACCATTGCTAGTACCACCATTCAGCTACAGTGCCGCATGACCGGTCCCGTTTTAAACCTCATTAGCTATTGAATGCATTTGCTGAGCATTTACCAATTACAGCCCAGATGTCACCAGTAATGCCCCCCCCAGACTGGACCAGATGCACAATATTTCTTCCAGAAGAGCAGCTCAAACTCTGTCTGAACACAGATACCTGGTTCTCCCATAGCTCAGACTACATCTTGACTATCACATTGCTGTTTCTTTTTAAAAGAGTATGTGGTGTTCAGAACTTTGGAAAATGGAAGAATGAAGAACAGCGTTTGAGATGAGCTTGTGACTCTTTTCACTGTGGGGAAAGTAATACGAGAAGTAATACAAGGTTGTTCACTGTCCAACCTCTGCCAGACTTACGTGTCATACTAAAAAAAAATTTGCTATCTAAACAAGTATGGTCCTAAAAATCAATATCTTATATTCTGAGAGTTTCTTTGAGCTTTTTTTTAACATTTAGCAATGCAAAATATCAGTTATGTCAGGTTCCTCTGCATCAAAAAAATGTAGAAGGTTGTCAGACAGCTGATCACTTCCACCACAGACCAGCCACCCATTTAGGGTATCCTGCACTTTTTTTAAGTAGAGGAAGTTGAGTAAACCTCATTGGTTTGTGCAGTGGGAGGTATTTTAGTTTTTCTGCTTCTGTTTACGAGAAATATTTTTCAGTTGGATTTACTTGAAAAGCTGCATGCAAAAATATAGCATTAATTTTTCAGGTAAATCAAACACCCTTTTTCACTGCTGTGACTATCAGAAATTAATTTACGTATGTTTTGTTCCATGCTTCATCATGGGCCCAAAAAATCAAAAGTTCATAATCCTGACTTTGAATGTGTCCATAGTCAAGCATTGGTTCAAGTTAAGTTATTCACTTGTCTATACCCCTTGGCAACTTTCCTGGATTTCCCACCTATACAGAATGAGAAACACCCCTTCCTGATGTTTCCTGTGCAGTTTCCTTCAAGGTCAGTGATTATGCAGCCTGCTTCCACCCTTTACTAACACTTGAATGTGAGCACAGACACATGCTGAAATATAGACTGTTCAAGACACTTTTTAAACAGTCATACCAGAGGCACATTTACAGACAAACCTCCTTGTGACCCATACCTTCAGGGCAGTTGTACCTGTCCTTTCTTTGACCTGCCAACAAAGGAGAAAGTATTCATATTTAATTGTTGGGTTCCTGTCTGAACCTGGATTATAAAAAGGTTATGGATTCAAGCTGTGAAACTCTATCTGATTTGGCCATTGATGATTTGATCCAGTTATTGAAAATTTCTGAAGGAGAGCACTCCATGTAAGCAAGATTCCTGGGAAATAAAACTCGTAAGAGCAGGAAGAGAGAAGTGTTTTCAGACAGGAAAGGTTAATGAAAACTGAATAATAATAATAAAAAAAAACGGGAGAATTCTATATGTCTGGAAAGACAGTGTTTACCTTATTGTGCAGGGATATGATATATTGTGAACAATGCTGCACTAAACCAGTTGAACACTATATGCTGAACTAAATGGAAAGAACACCATCTACAGTGAAGCTAGAAAGTTTAGAATTTCCAAATTTCTGCATAAATCTTTATACGTGCCTAACACTCAATCTTTGCTTGTTTGTTCTTTATTCACAGATTTTTTTTCAAGCCACAGACTTGAAATTTGGTTCCCAGGTACATCTTTCCCTAAGCAAGGTTTTTGAACATTTAAAATTTAGTCTCTGACAAGGTTGGAGAAGCGGGAGTAGTGATCATATGCAAAGCATAAGTAACGTTCATGAATTTTCTTGTTCTACACACACACACACACACACACAATACATTTTCTCACACACACAGAAACAGGTGCTTACAAGGGGGCTTCAATGAAGACAGGCTGAAATGCAAGGTGAGAGGTAAGAACAGGTTTGTGGCACTGACTGAACAGAGCTCTGTTATGTTCAGGTGTGAGCATTGGGGTAACACCGGGCTTCCAGGGAGCTCCATGTGGCATTGACCTGCTTTCTGCACACAATGTGTTCCACAGTGCACTCGGCTCACAAGGTGCTGCCTGTTATGCAACGGGGGGCGGCAGGAGGGGCCAGATGGACAGCCGGGGGCTGGGGGGGCATTTTTTCAGCAAGAGAAGAGCGCAGTCCTGCGTGAGAACCCACAACAATACAGTCCTATTTGCCGAAGGCTGGACGAAAGTCAAAAGCATTGTGGTCCTTGCTGGCAGGAGACCGGGAGCCTCGAGTGTGACCACAGTGGATAGGAGTTTACATGGGGCTTGTTTTGTCTCGGAAAGGTGACTGGTAACCTAAACCCACCAAACAGACCACAGAAACAGATTAGGCTGCTTGCAGGGAGAAGATCTCTGCACTGAAGGATGACATTATCCAGACCATGAGAGAGAGCCAGCAGGCTGCAGGAACACAGCTCTCCTCTCACACTGTGCTAACTACAGTGATGTCATCGCCATGCACAACAGTCATTATCGGATTACCTCCACGGCTTTATTATGTGTTTTGTTGAGAAAAAGTATACTGTAAATCTTCATTGTGTTACAAGAATAGGGCAAGCCACGAACAATTGATGCGGCAGGAGGGATGGGATGAGGCATCCCCAAAGGAAGGCACTGGCCTCTTGTCCTCCGACAATATTTTTTACCAGTGGTTGCTCTGAATTTTTGAGGAGCTTCAAGGGACAATGAACTGGAGATGCCTTCGCCTTGCATAGGGATGCAATTTACCAGACTGATCTCTGCGTTTCACACATTAGCTTTCCCCGTGTGCAGAACTCCTGTAGATAGCATCTAGTAAAGCCTTCGAGCTGTGGGCAGAGGTTTCTGCAGAGTGAAGTGATTTCAGTCTGGACCAACATTCAACAGAAAATAATTCTACACACAGTTAATTTTGCCTCTATTTATTCCCAGCTGCACACATTATTCTCTACAGCACACATAGTTATCTGAACAAAAACATTTTTTTGAATCCACTATGAGCATTTCTGTAGAGTTACACATATCCTACCTTAGCCACTTTATTAGCTTATCAGCTGGAAGCTTCTTTGCCTCCAGAGCAGCGTGACAGAGTGACAAGGTACTGGACACATTGATGCAGTGTTCTTGGGTCATGCTGGTTTTATAGCTTCGCACATTTTCTGTTTTTTTTTTTGGTGGCAGATTAATTTTTGTTTGACTCATTCCAGGCACTATAAAGACAAGGCGATCACCAAAGGTGAGGCCAAGAGTTGAGGATGGAAAACACTCAGTGTTGGTAAAAACACGTCATTGAAAAACAGTACTAACAGCTGTTCTCTCAGCAGGTGTCATTCATACCACTGGATCAGAGAAGGTGTATCCAAACAATGGTGAAGAACAGAAAGGGGGAACTGCGTGGCTATGGTTTCGGCTCAGTTGGACAAAAGGAGACCAAGGGCATAAACATGCACCAGCACCTGTGTACAAAGCTTCTGAGAACAGATAATGCTTATGGCTCTGATTTGCTAAACAAGGAACATTTTTCCATCTGCAAGGCCCGCTATAATGACTTCATTCCTCCTCCGGAAGAAGAGTTAACTTCAAACAGGCTGCAAAGAGTTTACAAGGTACATTTTCCTACATATTTGTTTTGCTGGAGTGCACAAGGCAACCACAAATACGTGGCTATAAAAGTGCATTACTCTCTGTCTGACTAAAATTCCTCAGATCTAGGCTGCATGCTCCTATCAAACATAAAACACCTGACATTAAACCGCCTGCAGCTGGTGGAGTCTTCAACAGCTCAGCCCACTGCAGCAGTACAGCCCCTCCATGGCAGCCACCACATACTTAAGTATTTTCTCTTCTCTGTACCAAAGTACACAAAGCCCATATGAAGCTGTTTCCCTTGTGGATCACTGCATAACCAGCGATTGCCGACATCAGTGGGTGCCCAGGTACACCACCTACAGGGGCAGAGCAGGTGTGCATGTCCTGCGCTCTTTTACTGTCACTGCTGACATCTCAGCAGAAAGACCCAGGAGACTCAGCCACTCACATTGTTCCCTTTGGCACTGCAATTAGATGACATTCAAGCGTAGTGCTAGCATGTCACTGGCTTCCGCTGTATACAGTATGCTTTGTCCCCGAGCCATTGTGCCCTGCTGGACGTGACTCTACAGGAAGAAAAGTACAGGTGGTCATGCAAGTTGGGACCTGAATGGTGGCAGAGGCCCCAGATGCACTGTGGAGCACAGCAGAGACCAAAATCATTTGTGATGCTTGTCACTTGTTCACAGTGACAAGAAAATTGGATCTACCTACAGCTTAAACTTGATGTAAACAAAACCATAAAATTATGTGTGTTGTTATATATAATATATTATAATATATATAACATATAAAATCTGTATGCAATTTTTATCAACAACTGCTTTGTCTAATGGAAGGTTGTGGTGGTCCTCAACCTATGTGGAGAGCAGTAGTAGTGAGGAAGGCATGATCTTGATGGGATGTCACATTCACGCACCATCAGCACTGCAAAGTCACCAATCCACTTTAAACATTTCTTTGGACAGTGGGAAGAAAGTGCACAAACATAGGGAAAACATGCAAACTCAGCACAGGCTGAGCAAAACCCAACCCAATTTTCAAACCCAATATTGTCAAGACAGACTTTATTGTTTTTGCTGTATAAACAGCCTATTTTGTGTGAAAATCCAAGCAATTCATTCTGCGCCTCTCGATTAAATAAACAATTTAGTGTTGATGTCTCTGGCCCTTAGTTAATATCAAACTCTGCAAGGAGTTCTATGTCTGTGTGTCCAGTGGCCAGAGAGCCTTCAATCCCAACGTCAGACAATACAATTCTATTTCCTGACCCAAATAGCCACTTTGGCGCGGTGGACTAACTGAAAATAAACACGAGCTGTTTGCCAGCCAAACAAAAAGGGGTTTAACTGACACTGGAGAACTTTCAAGGGCCTCCGGTCTCAAACTGTGAGGAAAGCAACTGGGGACATGGGGGGTGGGGGGTGGAAAGGAGTGAGGAGATCCTATTTCATCCACATGTTCATTTACTTACAATTTTCATTGGAAATTTTGCTTGGCAGATATCAGTCACTTGGGGTAAATCTATGGTTTGGTCTGAATGTGTCTGTATAGCCCAGACATTCTACAACATTTCCAAATAGATAATAAATCACTCCTGAATAATAAACTTGCTTTCTCTCAGCAAAGCAAAATGCAGCATGCATAGCTAAACATGCTAACTGTGAATATCTTTATTAATATTTAAACAAGCTACATCGGAATAATGCCATGCAATATTTACCATGACTTTAAAAAAAATCCCTGTGCCCAGATTTCTTCTGGTCCCTACAGTGGTAAAATGACAAATCAACTGACAGAACTGGTAGAATTAAGGGAATGTAGAATAAAGGACTCTGCATAATATTTCATCAGCAGGTCCCTTTCTGCTGCCTGAACCAGCATCTTTTTGATCATAATTTCAGTACCTTAGCTATTACACCACCTACTATTCATATGGCCTATCCTTATTATATTATTTATTTCATTAGCGGACGTTTGATCCCAATTTTTTTTTCGCTATCACATTTCCAGCTAGGAACATTAATCTTGTTGGCACACAGTTGAGGCGTAGATTGAACATGAAAAGATGAGAAAGCCAAGGCAAAATGAGGGCACTAGCTGGGACAGAGGGTCCCTAGACAGAGTTACAGAGCAGATGGGGTCAGGTACTACGTGTTGACAAGCGCAACCAAGGATCCATTACAATATATAGCTTTTTTGTGTTTTACCTGTATATACCTGGCAAGCAAAATTATTTTCAGCACATTGCCCTAGATAATGTGACTAAAGAAACTGCAGCATTTGAAATAGCTAAGCATTGCACATTGTTTGTTTGAAAGAACCAAGTAAAACATGAGTGAATATGTCAAGTTTTAGATGGAAGAATAGCGGTAGGTACTGCAAAAGTTTCTTTGAACATGTATGACCTCTATGGTATTTCCTGTACAATTTGCATGGCAGTTCATAGAAACATGGAACTTAACAGTAGGACACGGTGACAAGGACTGAAGGTCACATTGCATAATACCATCCTTTAAGAAGCCAATAGTAAGAGAAAGACAAGGAGAAAGACAAGGGAGAAGACAATGAATTTAGAAAAACAACAGTGGAGACGGATAAAATATGAACTGAAGAATGAAAAAAGGAAAGGGAAAAAAGGAAAGGGATGCTGCATCTCTTATTGTTGCCTTGAGCAAAAAGTGGCACCTCAGTGAACAAGTGCCTTGTTGCAACCTGTATTTGGCATATGATTTTCATTGTTAACCCACGTTCACTTGGTTAAAAATGGCCGGCTCTAATGGATCCTAACAGAGACTGTCCAAAATGTGGATATTGCTGGGGGTGTACAGTATTTCCAGTGTATGAAACCAAAAGTCCGTTGGCCTAAAACCAAACATCACCTGGACATGATCAAAACAACACTGTAAATAAATGCAGGCAGACCTAAACCAATGGACACAGAACTATTTTTAATAATGAAAACAGGAAAGGTGATCAACTAAACTACCATAAAAGGAGATCTTGGGTATAAAACAGTGTGTGGGACAGAGGGAATAGCATAGTTCTTGTGGCCCATTAGTGTAAAAGCAAGACAAAGCCTCAATGCAAAATGGGCTTTAATAAGAAACAACGCAGACTGGACCATGACCTGACTATGTTCACACATTTCCCAAAATAGCCCTTGGCTGTGTAATGGGGGCTCTGTGACCCATGTAAGGGAGGATAGTTGTCCATCCTGCACAAAGATAAAAGATGTCGGATGCGATCACCATAGACACGGTCGTGACATCAGTTGTCAAGGGCCTCTTTTCCCAAGGCAAGCTTGAGGGAGCGACGGGGGCACATAGAACCAACGTGTGCTGAGCACACAAGGCGGCACCTACGTGTTGGGTGATGTCAGTCCTGCTTCCCCACAGAGAGCTGGTGAGAAACAAACAGTTGCATGGTGGCCCTCATTCATCCCATCCTCACTGTCTTGTGAGCAATGTGGGAAGTTAATGAGTCTTGCATCACGAGGCTGAGTATGTTGCCCAAAGACAGCCTTAACACAGATGGCGCGTATCAGTCAGTTGGACTGGCATGATGAAAGAAAGGCACTGAGCTGTGGCCGTTTGGTTTTCTAGTGTTTTATTTGTCCAAGCATAGATAAAAGTCCCGTGCAGTGGGAGTAAGCATGGGAACGCCATATTGTACAGCCATTCCTAGTCTAACTGGATTCATTTGATCCATAAAAACAGCCCATTATGCAAATTCTCAGTATTAGTGTTAAGTTATTTGTTATGGGGGAATAGGGTTCCCAATTAGAAATATGGCAAATAAAATAAACTGTTGCTTCACTGGTTTTTTTAAATGTTTCTAATTGATACAATAGGTACAATAGTTTAATTTCATGACAGATGTACTGTGACCACTAAAAAATTCATTAGTAAATCCGGCTTTTTCAAGCCTTCGTACCTTGTGCAAGACACAGAAGAGTATAGGGTTTAAACAAAGTGATGATCAATAAGAATAACTAAAAAAAAAAAAAGAGATGGTTAGAGAATTATCTGTAAATGGAAGGTGTGGAACAATATCAAATTTAACTTAAAATAATGGTACAGGGAATTAGAATAATTTATAATTGCTGACATTTCCTCTGTATCACATAAAATAGTTATATACACTGCCCAGCCAAAAAAAAAAAAAAAGTCACACACTCTAATATTTCGTGGGACCGCCTTTAGCTATGATTACGGCATGCATTCGCCATGGCATCGTTTCGATAAGCTTATGCAATGTCACAACATTTATTTCCGTCCAGAGTCGCATTCATTTTTCGCCAAGATCTTGTATCGATGACGGGAGAGTCGGACCGCTGCGTCAAGTCTTCTCCGGCACATCCCAAAGATGGGGTTAAGGTCTGGACTCTGTGGTGGCCAAACCATGTGTGAAAATGATGTCTCATGCTCATTTTTTTGGCACATAATGTTGCTGAACCTAGACCTAACCAACTGAAGCAACCCCGAATCATAACACGAAGTTAAATCCAGGCGGTGACTTTTTTTGGTCGGGCAGTGTATCTTTTGTATGGACAGTTGCAGGATGGCATTGCTTCTAATCCCTTTGTAGGCCAGGGTCATGGTGGTCACATAGCATCCCGGCAGTTATTGACCGCCCCCTGTTGGTGAGAAGAAAATGTCTTCTTTCATTACATTTATTTCATGACTGTTGGTGCTGAAACACACAAATGTTTCCTAGTGGGAAAAATGTTTTGTACATTTCTGTAAGGTTTATTGTATTGTGAGAATGTTTGTCCATGGTACGGACGGAAAAGAGAAGTGCTATCGTGTATAAAGATTAAAACGGTAAATATTTAATTAACATTGCATTATATGTTCTTTGCTTTGTTTTTAAAAACGCATTTTAAGTTGGTAGCCTCGGTTTATTTCGAAACACGGAAATGGCCACGCGTCTGCTTATCTGGGATCAGTTTTACGTTCTCGCCCTTAAGCCAAAATATGAAGAGTAAAAATAAAACTGATTCAAGGTCGGTGAGAAAGGCACAGCCGTGGCTCCATGCCTGCAAAGGCGCGCGAAGTGATACAACGACGGCCGTCCTCACAACGACTTCATCCGCCACATGGCAAATGACATATACGCATAGTTTAGTACACCGCTATTTTATTCATATAAAATGCCAACTTAATTATGGACACAGCTTCATAAGCAGGCTTTGAAACCTATCATAAAACATTTAACTTTGTTTGATAACATATCCTTTAGGGTCTATTTTTGAATGAGATCAAGTTCCAGTCAGATCCGCCATTTCAGTGGGAGATCCGCTTTGTCGCGGAGAGGTGAACTTTATCTTTCTGCAGCTCCGCAATATTTACTAATCGTACTTTTCTCGGACGGTCTGAATGTCAGAGGGATTTTTCACTAGTCGAAATTTTAATGAGAAACGCCAGGTTTTACCTGTCTAGCCTTCGGTGACCGACTTGCGTTAGGTCAGGTGGTTGTTTTTTTAAACGACGGTGTTCCGGAAGAAACGCCGAGCTCTACCACAGTCTCCTGGGCGCAGACACAAGCTGTGGTCGCTGTGGGCTGCTTTCCACACTCACTTAAAAACGGAAGCACAACTCGGGTGAAAAGTGAACTAAAACGACCAACACTGGGGACCGAGGACGAGATGGCGAGTTCCGTGGGAAACGTGGCCGACAGCACAGGTGACTGACAGACATACTAAAGACATTGCCTGTTTTGTTCAGATTCCCACTGACTACTAGTTATCACAGCTAGTTAACTGGACTACTACATAACTACGCTGGTAGTTAATGTTTAAACACAAGGGTTTTTAACTGCAGAATTAACCACCTGGGTCATCTGGACTAGGAATCATTTATAAATGGTATCTGTGTTTGGCTTTAAACCCGTATTCAATTTGTGTTGTGGCCTTGTAAAATTAATTGTAATGTAATCGCATTGTTTCGCTGAATATACATCTAGGTTTAAATGATGTATAGGAGAATGCATATAGTTTTTAAAAAAAAAAAAACAAATTTTGCGGTGTTCAAGATTTGAAACAATGTACAGAAAATAAAGATGTCAATTCTTAATGAACAAAATAAGTAAAACCCTGGTGACCGGATATGTTTTCTAATTACTGTTAAATTTGTTCAAATCCTCGTCATGGTTAGACAACTTTTAAAGAAAGTCTGAGCCCCCATAATGCCACAAGGTTGGCGATTAAGGTTAAAGGTAAAGACGACAAGAGTTGGTCTTTCTCTGTTAACCCCTACAACACCAAGGGTTCTCATTTGTAACAGGATCAGTCGGAAAGTCTTTTAAATTTGAGTGGATGAAGATATATTAAAAAAAACTGAAGAGTACATATTTGTGGTTTATGGGTCTGTGTTGTTAAACTGTATTCACATGATCAACACACACTTAGTTTTAATCTGCTCTTATTTCCTTTCATTTTTAAAAAAAAATTATTATTATTTTTTTTTACATAAGTAGTTACATTTAAACAGTATTGTTGGTGTTGTGAAGATGGACACCTGGTAGGACAGGTATTGGGTATTTAATTTCATTTGTAGTATTGGTGGTATTATTATGACAGTATGAATAACTGATGTGGCTGTTAAATTACCGTACCTCAGGACCACTTTTCCTAGTGATTCTTTGTTAGCCTTTGTTTTTTTTTTTTTTACCACCCCCCCTTCTTCTCCTTTATGTCTCTGAATGTCATTTCATTTTATCTTATAAACCACATCCATCCTCTGATGTGTTAATCCAACAAGAGTCCACTTTACTGTTTCATGCTTCATCTATATTTGCACTTTCCAGCGGAGGTGGACACTAAAATTAAACACTCGTGCTCTAATTTCTCAGTTGCTTCTTTAGATCATAATTTTAATCACACCTAATGATGTCGTGGCTGAACATCTCATCCTGGGTGTGTTTAGGAATGCACAATTACCTGTGCTTAAGAAGCCTTGTACAACGGGATTCACTGATTGCTAGTATTTCCAAATATAAAAAAGTTTATGGTAGTTCTGTCAAAACAAAAGCATGGTAATAAATTTAAATGTTGAGCTTAAAGTATGAATAGTATTTGCCTAAAATTTTCTGTTAATGTGTGATAACACAGCCCATTGTGGCAACCAGTTTAACCACGGTGTCGCTGTCCTGTTAAGCCTGTTTTTGCACTTTGTGCATTGCAGCATTCAGCTACAAATGAACTTAACATGTTTGTTAGCACTTTACACACATCTTTATCTGTAAAAATCATTCTGAATACAATTATGTACAAATATAAGGAGTTACTTAAACATGGATTGTCGTACATGATATAGTATATATTTATATTATAAATTTTAGGGGACTAAATGAATTTGTGTACTACTTAAGACTTTTGATATTTGTTTACCGTTCAAATATGTTAGTGAGAAATGTACTCGGTGTGGCTCCCAACCTCATTTTTCATTGTCATTGTGCATTGTCTTGTTTGGACTCGTGTTTTGTTGCCTTTCATTTTTTTTTCTAACATGTTGTTTCCTCCTCCCCTCCCTTCCCTTGGGTTGTGTTGGTGGTCCAGAACCGACAAAACGTTTGCTTTCCTTCCAAGGGCTGGCTGAACTGGCACACAGGGAGTACCAGTCAGGCGACTTTGAGGCTGCTGAGCGCCACTGCATGCAGCTGTGGAGGCAGGAGCCTGACAACACGGGTGTGCTGCTGCTGCTTTCCTCCATCCACTTCCAGTGCCGCCGGCTTGACAGGTGAGGGAGGGCTCTTGGTCCTCTGGTGTCTGCATTCAGGACCTGGCCATCCTGCATCAGCTTCATGGCAGTAGGAAGGTTGATTTCTTCTGACTTTATGCTGAGCTTTTGTTTCCTGCTCTTTGTCCCACTGACTCTTTGCCTAACATCATCTTTGCATTTCTGAAGGTCTTTGTGTGGAGCTTTTACAGTTTAGTTGTTTCATCTTGGGTATTGGTTCTTTGGTGAGTAGTCTGGGTACTGCAAGCAAAGGGTCAGTAAAATTGAGTGCATTTGTCATATCTCAATTTTTGTTTTTGTGATAACTCATGCAAGGGTTGGACAAAAGAACAAAACGGTTAAGTCCATTGCGCCCGGTTATGAGATGTTTGTACTATTGGGAGTAACCGAAACTCCTGCATTTTGTATTAGTGGTGCAGTAGATTAAAGTGGTATTTGTACAACAAAAGTTTTTATTCCAGGTTCTGTTTATTTCACTGCTTTGTTCTGTTCAGTTTGCCATGTTATTCAGTGCTTATGTTCATCATTTGACTGGTTGTTTGTGTTGCGATCAAGCTACAAATTTTAGAAAATGCTCTCCCCCTTTCAAAAAACACGTGTTCATTTAATTGATTTCTACCTGAAGATGAGCAAACATTACCTGTACTTACATGTCAAAGAGGTGAGATGGTTCAGAATAACAATGTGGCACAGATTTAATTGAGCTACATTAATTTTTACAGTCTGTGTGATTATTTTTGTCTGTAGTGCCAGTGAGAATTGGTGTATTTGTTGCTGTTACCATGAAGTTCATAGTGAACATGATAAAGTTGAAAATTGTGACATGAGGGGGGAAAAAATTGACTCTTGTTGGATGAATCAGTTCATTTGGCATTGAAAATTAAAATTAGCTTCATGTAGCTCAGTTAAAGTACAAAAAAAATTACAAAGTAAATGTAATTTTTAGAGTTTGTGAAGAATATATCAAAGGTTATCTGTATTCAAAGATTCAAAGAGATTTATTTGTCACATACATGGTAACCAGGTATGCCATACAGTGAAATGCTATCTGAATTGACAGGATACTGTGGGTGGTTTTAAGGATAGTGGTAGGTTCAAGAGCCTTATGGCCTGTGGATAGAAGCTTCTCTTAAGTCTCTCCGTTTTTGCCACAATGCTCCCGAATCGCCTGCCTGATTTCAGCAGGTTGAACAGATGATTGCTGGGGTGAGACAGGTCACCAATGATCCTAGTTGCTCTGCTCCTGCATCTACTGGTGTAGATGTCCTCTAGGGATGGCAGAACAGATGTGGTGCAGCGTTCTGTGGGGGACAATGGGGTTGTATTGTTGGCTATACAGTTACTTTAATACTAACACTGTCTACTAACCCTGTTTTCCAGTTTTGTTTCTCCCCCCCTTTCTTTTCCTTAATGACTTAGTGTTTCTCTTGAAGGTGCTGCAGCAGAGCAACTCCCACGGGTTCAGTTCTGCCTCCTGTTAGTTTTAAGTTTGGTTTGTTAATTGTTGTTCTAACTACTGAATCCCAGGTCGGCTCACTTCAGCACCTTGGCCATCAAGCAGAACCCTATGCTGGCTGAGGCATACTCCAACCTGGGCAATGTCTACAAAGAGCGTGGGCAGTTGCAGGAGGCCATTGAGCACTACCGACATGCGCTGCGACTAAAGCCAGACTTCATTGATGGTTACATCAACTTGGCTGCAGCATTGGTAGCTGCTGGGGACATGGAAGGAGCTGTGCAGGCCTATGTGTCAGCTCTGCAGTATAACCCTGTGAGTTTTTTTTTTTTTTTTACAGTTTCTTTGATATTTGAAGCACCTTTTTCCTTGCTCAGCAAGCTCAGTAAAACATAAATACTCTATAGCAGTTACTGTAGTACTTAACCTGAGTGTTGGTAGCTCAAGCCTCTATTTCTGCTTCTGTATTCTAAGAAAGGCAAGTGCAAACATTGCTCCAATCAAAACACATAGATGTATTTATGTTCCTAACATTTTGAGTTTCTTCAGTTTAAAGCGTTGTATTGGAGAAAAATGTAATACGTTGACATATGTTTTGTGCCAGGATCTCTACTGTGTCCGCAGTGACCTGGGGAACTTGTTAAAAGCACTTGGGCGTCTTGAAGAAGCTAAGGTACGTCTTAGTGGGTTTCTTCCTGAAATGTTTGTTTTGTGTCTTTTTGTTAGGTTTTTTATTTTTGAGAGTCCCCATCTCTGTGACCCCAGCCCCTGTGTCAGAATGAGTGAAGCCTTTGAGTTTCTCCTTCTCTTCCTGTTGTCTGTCTATAGCACAGTCTGTCTTTTTCTCTGGAGCGTGGTGCTTGTTAGTTATGTGCTGCTTCTCTCCTGCTGTTCTGCATCATACACTTCAACTCAGGTGCTCTGTAGGCCCCCTACATAGGAACATGTTCTGGTTGTCACAGCTCTTTTCTGTCCTCTCTAGGAACGGACAACCTCACCCCACACCGCAGTAGCTTTCCACACACACTGACAAAACAAATGAGGAGCTTAAATGCTGACTATTTTCCCTTACTATCAGATGCTTGTTTTGTTTTTCCCTAAATGCATTCTGCTTTTTCTATAGACTCCCTTCTGTTCTGTCATTGCTGGTGTGATCTGAACGCTTTTACATTTTACTTGTAGCTAGCTACAATCATACCCTACCCCAACCAGCTCTTTCCTTTCTCTCTTCATTGACTATCTTTGCTTCAATTTGGCCTGACTGGTTCAGTGCCTTTCCACACATGAAGAAAGGCTGGTATCTGCAAATTGTATATGTCTCGAACCCAACTCTTAAATATAAGGTTTAATGCATAATGGTGCTTTGCAGGTGGGATAATGCTGGCTCGGTCTTGTTGGAATAAATGAACTGATGAAGACAGTTATTTTTGCTATGCAAAAAATAAGATGGCTTCTAACCCATATTCTTTCCAGTTTTCCAAAATACTACCCCCCCCCCCCCCCACATAAGTCTACAGGACATGAACAGCAGCTCTGTTCAAGTGATTTCCCCCTGTTTTGCTCTTTTGAATCCCCTTCTTCTCCCTCCTGCTGTAGTGTGAATGGGCCATGAAGCTGCCATTGGATTGGGTGTTGGCTGGAGCTTAGTGTGTCCACCTTTTGAAGGTTACAAGCCATCTTATTTGGTGCCTGGGGGGGGTGAAGTGGGGAGGAGCGTTTGGGTGCTGCCCACCCCTTGTCCCTGCCCTGCTCTGTCGCTCCGCCCCCCCGCGCGCTTGCACAGGGCCTGTGGAGTGTGCGCCTGCGGAGCTGTCTGCCTGACCCTTTCAGTCCTGCCCTTTACTACTCAAGAGAGGGCATCCAGGGGTTCGAGGTGGTTTTTCCTACCTGCTGAACCTCTGAGGCACCCCCTGTCTTTGTAGTGACCAGTGTCCTTTTTATGTCAGCAGACTCTTCTGTGTCAGATTTGGTGCAGGTAATGGTACTGGTAACCTGCACTGGTATAGTCTTATGTCCCCTGTTGGGGGCTCGTACCCTTGGGGGTAGCTTGGGCTGTGCCCGGCAGACAGCTTACTTTCTGCACTCCACTGCACGCGACAACTGTTGGGATAGACAGAGAGAGTACGCTTGCGCAGCAACATCGTTGACCTCTTTATTTCAGAACTGTGGAGGCTTCTAGATACAAATAAACCCCAGACTTTTCTTCTTACCCATTGGCCAGGATTCAGGCAAGCAGAACAGGATAAAGAGAGCAAGGCATTAAACCTGAAAAATAAGACAAGATAAAGAAAAAGAATCTATGATTTTTTTTTTTCCTTTTTCTTTTTTGTTCCCCAGTATGTTATGATTTATATTATTCCCAGTTAATGTGATCGGTTTATTGGGGGAAGATCAAGCCAGCCAATCTCCTTCCATTTTTCTCAATTTGCATAGAAGAAGCTATTCTGGTATGAAATATTTACAATACAGTGCTGAAAAGAGAACACACAAAGCCTTTCTTCTATCCTTTCTCAACATTTATCTTGAAGAATATAAATACTGCATGAATGTAGAGTTTTTTTATATTTATTTATTTTTTATGTGGATAAGATTTTTATTTCCTTATGGAAAAAATGTATTGTGTGCAAACTCTTACTAACGATCTTGTTTCTTATTTTGTCTCTCTTGGTTTTTCCACGACTGATATTGTTGTTTAGAAAGTTTCAGGTGGGTGACACTATTCCTGCGTAGGTGCCTGGCGGGAAAGGAACACTAGGGCAGCATCAGTCCTCTCCTCCTCTTCCAGCTGCGGCCGCCCCCCCTGACAAAGTCCAAAAATATGGTAACGGGTTTGTAACTGCCAGCAAAGAAAAACACACCTCACTCCATGCCTGAGTTCTTCTGTCTTGTGGCTTCCATTGAAGAACAAAAGAAACGAGGGGAAAAAAGTAAATAAATGAATAAATAAAAGTACACGGAACTCTTTCATTTTAGTGTATAGCATTTCTAAGTAATTCAAAAAACATGGATTGGAAGCAATAAGCAAAAAAGTAAGAACCCTCTAACTCTTTAATTTGATTTTTTTCCTTTTATTTAATTTTTATTTTGTCTTTATTTGGAGTTGCAGCGTTCTGCTGAGCAGGTGATGCGCTGTGAGTCTGCAGTAGCGCACGGGCTGCGCAGCGTCATCCTCAGGCAACCAAGGCGTGCGCATGCGAGCTCCCTCTACCCTTCCCCCCCGGCCTGTTGGCTGCAGACTGTCCTGCCCATCTCGTCAGCATGTCTCCCAGTGGGCCCCCTGCCCCTGTTGGATTTGGGACACAATCGGATCACTTAAAACCACTTTTGCACACTTGTTGCCCCCCCCCCAAATATAGTCCTTATAGACCGCTCTCCCACTGAAGAGCAGTTTGGTCCTTTTAGTCTCTTTCTGTCCCTCTTAAGATGTTGGGTGGAGGGTAACCAAGTGTTTGACATGCTGGCGTGGGGGGTGTCAGGGCTGCCTGTCTGCATCTGACGCAGGGAGCCGGAGTGAGCGCGAGCGAAGCACTGAAGTGGCCGTTGACATGGCCAGCGCGGGCGAGTGGAAGCATGGCTGGAACGATGGGCGCATGCGTGGTTTTTGCGCTTGCATTGCAGGGACCTTCACCTGCACTCAGTGCCTGACATATGAGGTTGTGAGGATTTTTCTTCTACACAGATTTCATATTGCCAGTCAGGAGGCTGCACATAGGCCTGTTAAACAATTGTATAACATCTTAGATTATACCTCTATTGTTTGAGTACAGTGATGGAGAGGTTTAAACCTCAAGCACATAACTGAAGGATGCTGGTCTGAGTGTAGGTGTCGGTTGGATCTGCGCAGCGTAGGAAAAAGCAAAGTGGCTTAGCGCGGCAGATATTTGCGCATGCGAGCCCATGCTGCAGACTCACTTTTTGCTTTTGTGGAGAAGAAACACTAACAATATTTTTGTCTACTTTTTGTTTTCTTCCTTTTTATTCAATCTTTTTATTTGTTCTTTTATTACCCCCTTCCCCTACCTGCTGTCCTGCTCCTCTTTGCCTCTTCCTCCTCTGGTTTTGGTTATTAACCCTTTCACAAGGCATGTTACCTGAAAGCAATTGAGACTCAGCCAAACTTTGCGGTGGCTTGGAGCAACTTGGGATGTGTGTTCAATGCCCAGGGAGAGATTTGGTTGGCCATACACCATTTTGAAAAGGTAAGCAGTTCTATACCTTTTCTTTTGGTCAACAGCAGAACTTGAGCTTTAAAAGGTTGCAGACACTCTCTTTAACTGTAACTTTACAATTTAAAGGCTGTGACTTTGGACCCTAACTTCTTAGATGCCTATATCAATTTGGGAAATGTTCTGAAGGAAGCACGCATCTTTGACAGGCAAGTAATTATGTTTTTTATTGTTGCATTTTACTTTTTAGAACTACACAAACGAGCAGATGATGTTTGTTTCCTATTAAGATCTGTTTTAAACCAGCTCAGTCCTTTAGATGTTTTTGTGTGCATTGTGTTTTGATATAGACCCTTCCCATCTGTAATGGAGTCCTATGCGATAAAAAATTGAAGTAATTTATGTGTGGTGAAAGAGACAAATTGTGTGAAGCTGATGGTGTGTTTTTCTGTCTGCAGGGCTGTTGCAAGTTACCTTCGTGCTCTGAGCCTGAGTCCCAATCATGCCGTTGTCCATGGCAATCTGGCATGTGTTTATTACGAACAGGGCCTCATTGACTTGGCTATTGATACATACCGGCGTGCAATTGAACTGCAGCCCCATTTTCCTGATGCCTACTGCAACCTGGCCAATGCCCTGAAGGAGAAAGGCAATGTAAGAAAGAGGAATTCTAAACACAATTCATTTCATGCATTTCATTCATTACACTTTAAACTTTGACACATTGCTTGTCCTTGCAGGTGTCTGAGGCAGAAGACTGCTACAATACGGCACTGCGTCTGTGTCCCACGCATGCTGACTCCCTTAATAACCTGGCCAATATTAAACGAGAACAGGGCAACATCGAAGAGGCTGTCCAGCTCTACAGGAAAGCTTTGGAGGTATAGATTTTTTTGCAGAGTTGATTACTGGTTGCACAATACTGAACTGAAATGTGGGTATGATGGGAGCTGTGCTTAAACTTAAACTGCAGACATTGTGAATCACATCTCTAGTGATGAAGTTTTTGTGTTGGGGTGAATGTTGGGAACAGTTCTTATACTGAACTGAATTTAACAAAGTAATACATTAAGGTGTTTTCATGTGTAGGTCTTCCCAGAATTTGCAGCAGCCCACTCGAATCTGGCCAGTGTGCTGCAGCAGCAGGGGAAGCTGCAGGAGGCCCTTATGCACTACAAGGAAGCCATCAGGTAATTTACTTGGACTTAGACCTTTAGTTTGCTGTCATTTACCTGTTTTCTGTAATTGTTCCTTTTTTTTTATTTAGCATGTGAGTTACTCAGGGGAGCTGACTGAAGGTTTGTCACCTGCCTGTTTCAGAATCAGTCCAACCTTTGCTGATGCCTACTCCAACATGGGGAACACTCTGAAGGAAATGCAGGATGTACAGGGGGCTCTGCAGTGCTACACACGGGCCATTCAGATCAACCCAGCCTTTGCAGATGCCCACAGCAACCTGGCATCTATACACAAGGTCCGTTGCAGTACAAATCTGGCTAATATGTTCCTTTCACCTTGAGATGATTTCTTAAGGTTTCAGTTTTTGGTTTGGTGTGCACTACTTTAGGATTCTGGGAACATTCCAGAAGCCATTGCATCTTATCGTACTGCCCTGAAACTGAAGCCTGACTTTCCTGATGCCTACTGCAATCTGGCTCACTGCTTGCAGGTGATGGTACCATCTAATTGTCTAGTTGTTGGGTTTGGGGTCTCCACATTGATTTCAATAAAGAGTAGTAGTCTGCTGAGTTCTCACTGTTCCCTTTTAGATTGTGTGTGACTGGACAGACTATGATGAACGCATGAAGAAGCTAGTCAGCATTGTTGCAGACCAGCTTGAGAAGAACCGTCTGCCATCAGTTCATCCTCACCATAGCATGCTTTACCCACTCTCCCATGCCTTCCGTAAGGCCATCGCAGAACGGCATGGCAACCTCTGCCTGGACAAGGTATTTGCTGCTTGGCATTTTAAATACCTAAATGCTTAAAATACTGAATGTCCATCCAAAAGCCTTTTCAGGTCATTGATTTTTGTCATACAAAGCCTGGATTATAAGCCAGTGTTAAGCACAGTCATCTGGCATTGCTTTCTGTGTTGCTCTGACCTGCAGATTAATGCACTGCACAAGCCAAGTTATGAGCATCCCAAGGACTTGAAGGCCAGTGGAGGACGTCTGCGTGTGGGATATGTCAGCTCTGATTTTGGGAACCACCCCACCTCCCACCTCATGCAATCCATCCCAGGCATGCACAACTCTGACAAGTTTGAGGTGAGAAGACTGAAAATGCTGCCACACATCCAGTTCTGAACTTGGCCTGACCTTCTGTACACTCTCTTTGTTCTACATGGCATTGGAGAAAAGGTTCTACGTAGTTATCACTGATACAATACAACATTTATTCGTATAGCACCTTTCATACAGTGGTCTGTAGCTCAAAGTGCTTTACAAGGTAAAAGAGACAATGAGAAAGAAACAGTATACAAGAATAAAAAGAAAATGGTAAATAGGAATAATGAAAGATGTCAGACTGCAAAGAAGGTTGTACACATGAGATGAGGTTGTACAGATAAGTAAATAGGGTCTAAAGGCCGGGAGGACAGAAAAAACAGGTGGACTGGAGAAGAAAACAAAATCTGCAGGGGTTCCAAGGCCAAAAGACCACCCAGCCCCCACTGGGCATTCTATCTAACAGAGGCATTTCTAGAACAGTCTTTATTGGTCATTATCCCACACACGTTGATGAGGGTGCCATGGAGATCTGGGACATCTGCCTTCCTACCGGCGATTGAGAGGGCTTCTTGTTGCTTAGTTTTAGGTGGTGGTGGCGGCGGCGGCGTAGTACGCCACCATAGATGAACCGGAAAAGGGAGACAGCAGAGATTAGCAAAGATTAGCATGGGTCCATGAACAAGAGTAACAGTAACAAGTCCATGCAATGTAAGGCAAAGCATTATAACAGAGGTAGAGCAAGGCCATATTTTTTTTTTTAAAAAAAAAAAGGGTTTTTAACAGCTTTAAGTGTGCCACCGTACTAGTCTGACAAATCTCAGTGGGTAGATTATTCCATAGTTGAGGCACATAACCACAAAAAGCTGCCTCCCCACTTCTTTTGAGCCTAGCTTTTGGAATTTTCAGCAGACTACCATTTGAGGATCTTAAGTTACGACAGGGGTTGTAAGGGGATAGGCAGTCTACTATATATGATGAGGCAAGATTTTTTAAGGCCTTATAGATAAGTATTTTGAAATCAATTCTAAAGGGTACTGGTAGCCAGTGTAAAGATTCTAACACCGGTGAGATATGTTCCGATTTCTTTGTCCTGGTTAGTAACCTAGCTGCAGCATTTTGCACTAGTTGCAGACGATTTATTTCTTTTTTTTTTTTTTTTGGGCAGTCCAGTTAAGAGAGCATTACAGTAGTCCAGTCTACTAAACATGAAGGCATAAACAAATTTTTTGGCATCTGTAGAAGTTAAGAGGGGTTTAACTTTTGCAATATTTCTTAGATGGAAAAGGCAATCCTTGTTACCTGTGCAATTTGTGACTTAAAAGTTAGGTGAATGACCCCAAGGTTTTTCTTTTCTTTTTTTTTTTTCTTTTTTTTTTTTTAAATAAACCTTTGTCCTTTATTTTAAAACCTAAAGGATCAAGTTTGTTTGCAACAGCTTCGCTATACCCCTGTTTACCAATTACTATAATTTTTGGTTTTTTTCCTTATTAATTTCAGATAGTTGTCTGAAATACCACTGAGGCAATGAATGAGAGTCAAAAGCGTCTGGGTCATCAGCGGCTATAGATAAGTAGCGCTGTGTGTCATCGGCATAAATATGGTAACTCGCATTATATTTTGCGATAACTTGACCTAAGGGGAGCATACAGATTGAAAAAAGAAGTGGACCCTGAATGAATCCTTGTGGAACACCATAGTCAATGTCATGAACATCTGAGTTGTAATTTCCACAGCATACAAAGAATTTTCTATTTGTTAGGTAGGACTGTAACCACTTTAAAGCACTGCTGGTGAGGCCCACCCACTGTCTGGGGATATTAATAAGTATACCATGATATATGGTATCAAAGGCTGCACTAACAGGACAAGTACAGAAATAAAACCTCTGTATTCAACCGCAGATCATTTATTACCTTAACTAGCACAGTCTCTGTGCTATGGTTTATTTTGAAACCTGTTTAGAATTTGTCTAAAAGAGAATGTTGGTTTAGGAAATCATTTAGTTGGATAATGACTGCCTTTTCAATAATTTTGCTTAGGAAAGGGAGGTTAGATATTGATCTATAGTTGCTGAGTATTGAAGAATCAAGGTTGTTTTTCTTGAGTAGAGGCTTCACAACTGCAATTTTTAGACATTCAGGGAAAACCCCCAGTTCTAGAGATAAATTCACTATCTCAAGGACACTGTCAATAAGAACATCATAAACTGTTTTAAAGAAGCTTGTTGGGATTGAATCGAGAGGACAGATAGCAGATTTCAGCTGTGAAACTATTCCACGTAGTTCTTGTTTATTGATTTTATGGAACAAATTTAAATTACTTGTGGGTACATGCTGTGTATCTAGATTTGTAGTTTGGGGGGATGCACAATATGGCTACGAATATCAATGATTTTGTTTTTGGAAAAAAAGAGCAAAATCCTGACAGGTTTCTCTAGTAATTTTTGGAAGATGTTCCATTAAGTGAACTGGGTTTAAAAGTCTATTTAGTGTTGAAAAAAGTACTTTCGAGTTTCCCACATTATCATTTATAATTTAAGAAATACTGTTGCCTTGCACGTCGAATTGTTATATCCAGAGATTTTTGCTTTTAGAATCTCATGTTGTACAGTTATTTTAGTTTTTCTCTATTTTCACTCTGCTCTCTGGCATGCTCTCTTAAGCTCAGCCGTTCTGTTTGTCTTCCATGGTATTTTCAAGCCAGAGGATTTTGTAACTACTTTTTCCGGTGCCACCGAATCTGCTGTAGCCCTTAACTTGGTGATAAAATGTTTGACTGTACTGTTCACGGCATCTGCATCATTTGAGTTTATGAGGATATTAGGGTCATTATGATGCACACTAGTCTGGTTGGTTGTTGAGAATGTTGATAAACCTGGATGCTGCAGTACTATCAAAAAAGTGCTTTTTAAACAATGTGCTTTTCATTAGGTATGGTTAACATAGTTTCAACAGTGAAAAGTATGCAGTAATAGTCTGAGATATTTATGTCAACCTGATTTATATCAACTTTTAGACCTTTGGTGATTAAGTCCAGTGTGTGTCCTCCTTTATGAGTGGGCTGGTTTACGTGTGAAAATGAACAAACATTTCATGGTTTTTTTTTTTTCTCTTCTCCAACAGTGTGTTCATGAAGATGTCAGTGTTGCAGCGTGATGTAGTTAATCACTGTATGATCAAGCATCTTTATCTTCCTTTGTTCAGGTGTTTTGTTATGCTCTGAGCCCAGATGATAGCACTAACTTCCGTGTGAAGGTGATGGCAGAGGCCCACCACTTCACAGACCTGTCCCAGGTAAGCAGTTATGCAGTGCTCTGTTCTCCACACATAAACCATTGTTATACATGTTTTTTTTTGTTTGTTTTTTTTTTTTTTTTTCCTCTTCTGCCCCATATCTTTGTTTACCCTTTTTCTTCCTCCCCTTGTTCAGATTCCCTGCAATGGGAAGGCTGCAGACAGAATCCACCAGGATGGTGTGCACATTCTGATAAACATGAATGGCTACACCAAGGGAGCACGTAATGAACTGTTTGCTCTACGTCCAGCGCCCATCCAGGTGAGTTGCTGCATATGGGTGGACTTTGTTTAATTTTTATTTTGCAGTGGCACATTCACAGAATTTTCCTGGATAGGCCAATGGAAGGAAATGCAGGATTAAGAAGTGAAATAAGTTACTGTTGCTCATAAGCCCCTTTCTCCCATTTTTCCACACAGGCGATGTGGCTTGGTTACCCTGGTACCAGCGGTGCCCCTTTCATGGACTATATCATTACTGATAAAGAGACCTCCCCAATTGAACTGGCAGAACAGTACTCTGAGAAGCTGGCATACATGCCCAACACCTTTTTTATTGGAGACCATGCCAATATGTTCCCCCACCTGAAGGTATGAACTACTCCAGTTTAAAGATGCTGCCTGTGAAGACCTAAGCACAGAACAGATGCAATTTAAAAATGTTTTTGTAGATCATGACTGATACTGTCACAAAATAGTTTTTCAAGTGTTTCCTTTCCCTTTTGTTACAGAAAAAGGCTGTGATTGATTTCAAGTCAAATGGACACATTTTTGATAACCGAATTGTCTTGAACGGCATTGATTTGAAAGCTTTCCTTGACAGTCTGCCTGATGTGAAAGTTATTAAGGTGGGTCAGAAAGTATAAGAAGAGTTGCATCAAGATTAGATGCCTGTTTCTTTTGGTTCCCTTCTTGGAATTGACTTTTATTTATTTATTTATTTATTTATTTGTTTCTGATAAGATGAAATGTGATGGCCAGGAGGCCACTGATGGCAATGGTGCCCTCTCCATGCCTGTCATCCCCATGAACACAGCTGCTGAGGCAATTATTAACATGATCAACCAAGGTCAGATCCAAGTGACCATCAACAGCTTTACAGTTAGCAATGGACTTGCTACTACCCAGGTAGGAGAGTGAGCAAATCTCTCTCTCTCTCACACACACACACACACACACACACAAAGCAGACTGATGAATGCTGCCTCTTGTGTCCCTGTAGATCAACAACAAGGCTGCTACTGGTGAAGAGGTGCCACGCACTATTGTGGTCACCACACGCTCCCAGTATGGACTTCCAGAGGACTCCATCGTGTACTGCAACTTCAACCAACTCTACAAGATTGACCCTCCAACTCTGCAGATGTGGGCAAATGTAGGTGTAGATGGAAATATAGTTTAATATAGCTATTCTTCTAAGAAGGGGAATAAAGAGAATGAGCTGTTAGTATGTTTTCAAAATATCTCAGATTTTTAATAAATACAGATCCTTTAAATGGAATTTGAAGACAGTGTTTAGCTTTAACACATTTAGGTAAGAGATAGTGTAAAGATTTTTGTTAGCTAAGTATTCAGAAATAAGGCACTTTTCCCCTCCTTTTTGGAAAGTTACTTATTGCTAAGATTAGGTTTTCATTGGTGGATTGCTCTATTGCCTGAACATTTCAACCTGCAGATCCTGAAGCGTGTGCCCAACAGCGTGCTGTGGCTGCTGCGCTTCCCAGCCGTAGGAGAACCCAACATCCAGCAGTATGCCCAAAACATGGGCCTGCCAGGGTCACGCATAATCTTCTCACCTGTGGCCCCCAAGGAGGAGCATGTGCGCCGTGGCCAGTTGGCTGATGTCTGCCTGGATACGCCACTTTGCAATGGCCACACCACTGGGATGGATGTGCTGTGGGCCGGGACTCCCATGGTCACCATGCCAGGTGAATGTCGAGGAAGGCTGCGCCCTTTCTCACTGAAACTAAACTTATGTTGTGAATAAATATTTTTTGAGTAGAGGCTTGTGAAACCCAACCTCTGTGTTAAGAAACTCATTAATGATCATTTTATTGCAGTTTTACTTATTTGCTCTTTTAATAGCTCTGTACAAATTGGTTGTTGTTCTTTGTGGTCCTTACAGCTGTCCTTCCTTTGTTTTCCTCAGGTGAGACTTTGGCCTCTCGAGTGGCTGCTTCCCAGTTAACATGTCTTGGCTGTCCTGAGCTCATTGCACACAGTCGCCAGGAGTACGAAGATGTTGCTGTTAAACTGGGCACTGACATGGAATAGTGAGTGTCTTACTTTTGTTGTGCCCTTTTTGCAAAAGGAATGCGCGTGTTCTATGTCTAACCGTTTCTTCCCACTGCCTCCTGCCAGCCTGAAGATGATTCGTGCTCGTGTCTGGAAGCAACGTATTTGCAGCCCGTTATTCAACACCAAACAGTACACCGTGGATCTGGAGAGGCTCTACCTGCAGATGTGGGAGCATTATGCCACAGGGGGCAAACCAGACCACCTTGTCAAAATGCAGCCTGTTGAGAGCAGTGAAAGTGCTTAAACTCAACCCCTCCACCCCTGTCCTCTTCACCTTTTCATCTATTTTATTGGCCCTGACAGACCCTGGTGTGGATTTTGCAGGCTAAGCTCCTTTGGGTAATGGGACAGATGATGTCATGAGGGGCCAGAGTTTTGGTGACCAATTCATCTGGATTGTTCTTATATACACAAATACACACAGCCAAGCACATTTCTGAGCTTTATTCCATAATATCCTTGAAAATGCTAGTTGCTTTTGGAGCATTGACAGTTTTCATTTTGAATATGAAAATTCTGAAAGGAAAAAACATTGCTAAGAAAATTTAGCCTTAAGTGAATATGAAAATGCTTCACTTTACAGTATGAACCTGGTTTTGTAACTATTTTCTAAGTATCCTTTTGGATCCTTCACATAATCGTAAGTAAATGTTTTCACTTGATTTGGCAATCCTTTCCCTCTGCCCACAACCCCCCACCCCAAAAATATTGTTGCTGAAGACCTATCAGTGCATAAATGAACTGGAACAGGGCCTTGCATAGTTTAAACAATTATGATTTGCATAAGGATGATCTTTACTGTTATTAGAGGCCCAGGTAAGTATTACTGTCTGTTTTTTTTTTCCTTCGTTTTTTAATGTTATTTATGCTTGGATCTTCTGTTCTGCCTTGAATCATTGTAAGGTTATGTTTAAAAGCGGAGAATTTCACAGGACATAACTGAACTTCAGTTTTACTGTTTGTTCTCAGCTGCATCAAGGTGATGGCATTGATGTGTAAAAGCATTTGCAGTTGCTTTGCAATAAATATAGTAATGTGACCCTGTCTTTATTCTTTGGTTAAAAAACTAAAAGATCCTCCCCAGATGTAAGGTTAGGGTGGTTCTGTAGTAGTTAGCGGCTGGGTCCCAATCTGAAGGTCCTGGGTGTGAATTCTGCACCTGATGCCATATCTGCCCTCCTAGGCCCAGTGAGTTGATGCACTACGAATATGTACAGTAAATGGCTAGACTGCTAAGGTGACCCAACACGGTCAGCCACATGAATGGGGATAATGGAAAAAAAAATACTTTATTTGTTCATGCAGCAGTTACAACAGCTCATGTTTGCTCCATCCTGTAACATTTTTGGTCTTTGAGTCCAAATATTGGCTCCTAAACTTAAGACACATTGACAGTCAGAAGTTCATTCATTAACTTTGTGTGTAAATCCAAAGTCACTTTTGACCATTAAACCACAAAAGCTTAGTACAGATATGTTAGGTTCTGCAAATAACTCCAAAAATTAAAATATACACTTAATTTAAGCTCACAGGGGGACCCTATTTCTACTGGTTAGATTTTTACTGGTTTTGCTAAATATACTTCTATAACCTTTTTTTGTCTAATAACCACTTGAAAAATTGACAAACCACTCAACATCTTAAATGAAGACCATTTTTTTCTTAACTGCTTTACATGACTCACTAACAAATCCTTTATTGTAAGACAATGTTTCAGAATCACTCCCAGATGCATAGGGTGCAGGGCCAGGTCATGTCCATCTCAGGGTACCCACACAAGATATCTGTGAAACACATCTTTGGACTGTGGAGGACACAAGGGTGCCTGGATGAACCCACACAAACACTGATAACATGCAAGCTCCACACCTTAAGCAAACCTGAATTTCAGCTTAATGTTTCCTCCATGTTGTCAGCTGGGTCTTGTGCTGCCTGACACCACAATGTGCTTCCTGACCAGAATGTCAAGTCAGTTGGACCAGCAGAGTGTAATAAACTTTGTAGATGAGTGGTTGCTGTTGCCTACTTTCATTGTGCTGCATGAATTGATGCCCACCTGGATAACCCTCAGCTGACTCATCTTGGGCTGCATCTGGAGTTTTAGTTCTTACTGTTTGGGGCAGTAATTTTACTTTTATGAGCAATTTCAGGGGTGTTCTGACTGCACAACTAAACTGGTTGTGGCAAAACCAGTTTAACCTGTTTCAGCTTAAGCTCTCGTAAAAACGCTTGAAAGAAAACTGAGCAGATATAATTTACTTACAGTCATTAATCGTGTTATTTTCAAAACTGACTGAAGAAAAAATTAACACGTTTGTAACAAGCAAATGAGTATTGTGGGCAAATTGATATAACAACGTCTTTGTAAATTCCATGGGCTGTGGAGAAAGATGGAGAAAATGATCACATTTAAAAACGCTGGAAATATATATTAGTTATATATGTAGATTATCGAAGATTATTCGAAGGGTTAGGGTTATTATTATTATTCGAAGATCAAATCTTTTAATATTTAAAATGTTCTCTTAATTTTCATTGAAATTGTGCGTCCGAGTTATACGCTGAGCCAACGCGACATTTTCGGTCCGTACGCCACGCCACCAGGGGGCGATGTCACAGTCTCTCGCCCGCGCTTTTCCCCGCTCTTGCTTGTCGCCATGTTTCTGCGGCGGCACTTTTGAATTTGCAGGGATGAAGAGACCATGGCAAAGTTTCTTTGTAATAAACATCAGGTCGTGTCTTCAGGTTGGGCGCTGCGCAGCAATTTGCTAAATAAGTGCTAAAAAAGTCCATTGACCTGTCGGTGTTTATAAACTGGGCAACAGTTTGAAGTGGACTCGCCGGTCAGGTACGAGCATCGCTGCAGTGTTGCTTGGATTTCTTCGTTTTCATCAGCATCTTTTTTACATTTAATAAAGACGCAGCTGTTAGATCCATTGATATAATCTGAATTATTGATACTAAGTGTATTTTTAAGAAACAAACAACCTAGTTGTGCTATTTGATATAATTTTACACCCTGCATAAACACGTATGGTGACACATTTTATGAAGTACATACTAAATTACATATATGTTATAGATTTTTGGTGGTTTTATTATATAAAAAAATGCACCATTGTTGTATTTTGGTTGGAAGTAAATAAAAACGCTGACATTAAATATGAAGCGTTATATGACGTTGTGGAGAAAGGTAATTTTTACACATTAAAGTATTTTGGCACCCGGGGACCAGGCGTGATGCGGGGTGAATTCACAGAGTATTTTTAAAAAAATACTAACAAAGAACAAGACAAAACATCAGCTTTCGTTCTCTTCTGTTCCCCGTCGCTCCAATAAACACAGTGGCCCATAGACCGGGAGGCGTTACCTCGCTTAAGGGTGCCGCAAATATTAAATATTTTTAAACATTTATTTTGCAACATTTCTGCTTATTTAGTAATTTGTAATGTGTTGTTTTGAAAATTGAATAAACGTGGTTTTGCAGTTTGTCAAAGTTTATCTGTGGGTCTGTATGGGGTTCAGGCTGTGTGTGTCCCCTTGCAGAGTTTAAGCCCTGTGATGGACACCAGCACCAGCCTCCTGTTCCAGAAAGTGGCCCACAAGTTGGGCTGGACCAGCCAGGGGGGGTTGCAATCAGCCGAGCAAGAGGTGAGGAAGTCCAAGGAACATGGTTATTGTTTTTTTTTTTTTTTTTTGCCTTTTTCAGTCTGCCCTGTACTTCATAACAGTAGGTGACATTTAACCATCAACAAAGATCTTCTTTTACACCAACTCGCTTTGTTTTTAGCTGCTGAGGAGCGTTGGGAAGAGTAGTTGTCTTGCTGCTGGCGGTTCTAATTCTGGTCATGCTCATGTGAAATGTACTGAGTGCCCGGTGTCAGATGGTGACGAATCTGCGAAGGAGAACTGGTCACTGAAGGCACGGAAGATGATCGCCCTGGACTCCAGTGATGACGATGATTTTGATCTCTGTAAGTGAACCTAAACTGAAAAGGCCTGTGGTGAAACCAGCAGCAGTTATTGAAGATGCTTCTGCTGATTTGTTTTGTTCTGCAGTTCTGGTGGAGAAAGCCACACCTAAGCTTCACATCCAGCATCCCCACCATCCATCAGGGAACAATCTTGCCTGTGACAGGTCTGTTTCAAAGGACAAAACAGCTGTTACACTGTAACATACAAAAGCATCAGTCACATCAATGGAATTGTTTTATAGACACAAACGGGGGGTCGCACAAAGCGGTCAAAGGCTCATGATCAATTCTCTTTGCAGTTCCTATAACTCCACTGACATACTGTTTTTGCTCTTTGTGTTTTTCTCCAATAGTCCCTCTGTCCAGGTGGTCAGTTCAGATTCTGATGACTTTGAGACATGTAAGTGGGCACAGAGGTTGCGTAAAGATGTGGTGAAAGCATAACAGCAGTGGAATTGGTTGTTGACAGTCAGTTGTCCTCCTCTTTCTAGTTTTGAGCCGTGTAAAAACTCCAAAGACTAAGCCACTGGCAGTGAGGGAAGACCATGGTGACAGGTCTGTATTTTCTGTTTAATTTTTATACGTTTGCAGAAATGATTTTAACTTGAATTAGTAATTTGCTTTATTTCCTTTAGTCTCAAAGATTTTATAGTGAACAGCTCATCAGATGAGGACTTTGTCACAGACAGGAGAAAGAAGAAACCTTCCACTAGAGGTGGGTAGGCATGCCATCATTAACCATCTATGTGTTGATGATTTAAACTAATAAAACTTTACACTTACTGGCCACTTTATTAGGTACAACTGTTTTGGATCTAGAAAAGCATAGATTCAGCCACTCAGCGCTGGATTTGTTTCCACAGGGTTTGTGTTTATGATGACTTACCAGCTTTGTTTTTGCATATTTTTTGACGGTGCATTAATTCTTTGATCAACATATCACACCTCATCCCAAACTTGCTGTTATTAGCTTGAGAGGTGGGACAGTGTAGGCTACTGTAGCAAAGTAAGGCTGCTGTTGTGTTTGTGAGACAGTAGTGTGTAAAAATCCAACAATGTTAGTGGTTTCTGAAATGCTGGAACCAGAACAACTGGAACCAATGATCAAGCCTCCTTTAAAGTTTCATAGACCACAAGTCCATTCTAATATTTATTCAAAGATTAAATTGACCTGTAAACTTTGTCTGTGTGGTTTTTATACTGCAACAAACTGTAGTGCCACTCTGCAGGCAAACTGTATGTATAAACAGCTATACGTGCTTAATAAAGTGGGTGTATTTTTGCTATTTTATGTGATCTTGCAGGTACAAGTAGGATGTCTCCATTATTGCAAATAGAACTGTACTGAGCATGGATTGTCATATGTCATTTTTCTCCTAAAACAAGGGTCTACTTTTGACTGCTGGAACTGCTTGATCGATAGCACTTTGTGCTGCTTGAGTGCTAAACAGAATGTGTGACAAAACTGCAGCAGCATACATAGCGAACTTTTATGTCATCAGACTGAGTTAAAGACATTCAGGGTGAGTTACACTTGGGACATTTAACCTGTGATGTGTTTTGTCTGTACATCTGGCTGCAGGTGCCTCAAAGACACCTAGGTCTGTTCAGAAAACTTCTGCAGCATCAAAACATCCCTCTGCTCAGTGGGAGTCACCGGTCTTCCTCAGTGATGAGGATGAACACGTGGTGATCAAGAGCACCTGGAGGTCTCGCCACCCCCCCCGTCAGTCTTGCCCAACAGAACAGAAGGCCAAAGATCAGGGCGCAGAACCCAGGACTACCAGCCCTGTGTCCCGAATTCCATCTCCTCCCCCGTCTTCTGCCCCCCCGAAGCTGGCATACCGCGCTCCACTCCAGCAGGATGATTCCAGCTCGGAGGAGGAGTTTCTGTCCCTTTTGGATAGGCTGAAACAGAAGAACAACATGGGCAATAGAAGCAGCAGAGAGACACCCAGGGCAAAAGCGGGTAACACGCACTTCTTCTCTTTGCTGTCGTGCTCAATACATATTATAATCCACCCTACACTGCTGCTACAGGAAAGAAGTGCACCTTCATTTGACAGCCCAAGTCCCCCAGCAGCGGATGTACACAAACCTTAAATATTTCTTCTCCAAGTAGCTGTTGCTTTTCATTCCTCCGACATTGTGTATAACTTTTGCTGCGGATCTGGCGTGTATTCATTCTTATGTTTTGTTGGACGTTTTATCTCCTCCACCAAGAGTCCAAGAAGACGCCATCCTTGTCGGTTCCCTTGGGATGTGGCCTGAGACAGGATTCAAGTAGAACTGGGCAGCAGTGGGTGGACGAAGGAGCCCAGGGTGTGAGCACCCCAGTGCAGCCAGCACTGCATAAACACATTGAGAGCCATACGGAGCCTAGAGCTACACTCAGTGGCAGGTAGTGAAAGACAGTATATACCGTCATTTGTACATACATAATGATGCATATCATTTATTAATTTATTTTCATTGTAATGTTCTCACATTCCTCAGAGTAAAACCAAAGCCGATTCAGCAAATGCAGAAAGAATGTTTAAATTTGTGTTTCAGAGCAGTGGTGTGCAAAACCCCTGGTTGCTTCCTGCGGTCTTTGTCTGCTCCCGGGTCAGTGTACTACCGCAGCTTCAAGCAATACAAGGAGGAGCTCACTAGCAAGCTGTACCAGTTGTACAATAGCAGTGTCTTTGACAGCAAGGTCAGCATCAGACATATGCAGCTGCCTTTCTGTACCATGTGGGTGATGTGTTGATGATGATACACATGACCCGAACTCTGCTCTTCAGCTCCCTGTCAACATGTCTGTCACCTGGAACAAAAAGATGAGGAAGACGGCAGGTTACTGCATCACAGGGCGGGAGCGTGGCAGTGAGAATCGTTACGCCCGCATTGAGCTCTCTGAGAAAGTTTGTGACTCTGCAGGCAAGTTGTGATGAGCAGTCAGTCCCAATTTACCTTGTTTTACGTGTGTTGATACGCAGCACTTCACAGTGCATCTTGCAGAAGCCAAGCTGCCAATACGAGGGTGTAAATTAATAATTATTAATTTTTCAAATTTACAAGTGACACTTTTGAGGGATCTGTGGAAAACTGTCCAATCACAGATCACTCTACAGACTTAATTTCCGAATGATGAGGTTCATTGTCACAACTAAGGAGGAGCAGGGTGCTTCCTAATTCATCCCCTTTTCTCTACCGCCTCTTCAGACCGCCTAAGGGACACACTGATACACGAGATGTGCCATGCGGCCACTTGGCTCATCAACGATGTGCGTGATGGCCACGGTTCCTTCTGGAAGCTGTACGCCCGCAAAGCGACACTGGCACACCCTGAGCTGCCGATGGTAACCCGCTGCCACAGCTATGACATCAACTACAAATACCAGTACCAGTGCAGCCGTTGCAAGAACACGTGAGTCTCCCTACCTCAGCATGTGCTTTGCTGTTTTAGTTGAGTGTTTTAGCTACAGAGTGAAACCTGAGGATGTCTCTCTATTAAAGAGGGGAGGTTTATTTAGCTGTAAAATCACCTTACCTTCCTGCCCATTTATCATGTGAGTCAATTGCTTTTGTGAACATTTAATTACTTTTAGAAGCTAAAATTTTCAACTTGAGTCTTAAAATATTTTTTCAGGAAACATACTGTTAAAAAAAAAAAAAAAATACAAAATGAAAGTTGTTTCATGGCCCCAGATTTACCCACTTACTGCAGTGCAATTCCCAGGCCGGTGGCTTGGACAGGAGATGACAGCCATGTGTCATGTCCTTTCCATGCAGGATTGGGCGCCACTCAAAGTCTCTGGATACCGAGCGGTTTGTGTGTGCGCTCTGCACCGGCAAGCTGGTCCTGCTGCCCTCTGGAAAATCACGGGGTCCGACCCCCTTTGCCAGTTTTGTGAAGGAGCACTACAGCAGTGTGCGCCAGGAGCTGGCGGGGAAGGGACACGCAGAGGTCATGCGCAAGCTCAGTGCCGACTTTGCAGCTAAGACGCAGCTGAACTGCAGCTGAGCTCATGTTGCCTGTGGCCCTCCTGCCTCAGTGTCTTCCTCACCTCAATTGCTTCATTAGGCAGCTTGTTAAATGGTCAGCGACTGACTGTCTTCTGTGAGAAAAGACTCAGTTTCTTAGGCCGGGGGTTCTGTTGGGAAAACAAGTATCAGGTAATGAGAGATTCTCAGCATAATGGCAGTTTAGGACTCAGCAGGCTGTGAACCACTTCTTCAGTCTCAGGGCAGATTTGGGGTCTGTGGTAGCAAGAGTCCTCTCTGTAGGCTAACATTTTTCCAAAATACATAGGGAATGAGTAGTTATTAACATACTGGAAGTCTGTATTTATTGGTTAAACCTCAAAGATTTGTGGAATTGATGGTAAAATAATGATGATAAAACAGTGCAGAGGGGCTCTAGACAAGGGAACCAAAAGACCATCAACTGTGACAAAATCTCTTCAGGATAATTTAGAGTTAAGGATGATTTTCATGTCTGTGTTTATAGAAGTGATGTTAGTTTGAATTGCTTGCCATTGTACTTTTAAGTGTAGTGTTTTCAGGGTTTTAAAGATTGAAAGTGTTACTGTAAATATTTTGACCACAATAAAGATTTGTATTTTGAAAATTTGACTTAAGATGTTGACTTCATCTATATATGAATTTACCACAACCTCATGATGGAGTTGTGCACAGTTTGCACCATCACCTCATCTAGTATTACACTGAACCCAACAGAGGGGTAAATATTGACTTGAGTCCGTTACTGCTGTGAAAGAAGTGCTTCATTAAACATTTAATTTCCACCTTTCTGTTTAATGTGACGCTCTGGAAAAAGAGTCCTTTAACAACGTGTGATAAGGCCATTGCCAGGTGTGGATGTCTGTGTGATGCTTTGTCAGGGGCGAGCAGGTGGGACAGTGGTCAGCTGGTTGTCATGGCAGCAGCAGCTTGAGGGCCTGCAGGATTTCCCACCGCACCTATCACGCACACACCCGCTCTCTGTCTTGGACCCATGCGCCACCTACACCTGCCTGCTTGTGAGATTGATGTGCTGGAGCATGTGTATGGGACAGGCGCAACTTCATGAATGCACCTGCATGACTGGGGTGAGTCTCTTTCTCCACACCGACATTGTTCTGATTCACGAACATTAACTCTTATCCTTTTTCACGTAAATTCTGGGTGATCCCGTGTTGCATCATATAAACTCTTACCACAAGAGAAGTTGGCTCTTTTGGTGTTATAAGTCATTGATATGCATTGCCAGTTTTTACATTTGGAGATTTTGAATTTATTCCAGGTGAAAGTTGAACTGGGTCTGACTGAAATAGGACATATTACCCTGTCACAAGTTCCTAGAGCAGTTCATAAACTACTGTGGTCTGTGTTGCTTTTTAGTTTAGTTGTGGAAAGATGGACTATTATTACGGTCCAAAAAATGCACTTCCTGATAGGATCTTGTATGTTGCTGCCACGCGGGAGAAAAGCATCCACTCTGGTCCTCATGGCTTAAAACAGATTTTATCATTTCCACTTGTTTTTCAGTGTTTTTTCAAATAGTAATTGATAGGTAGAAAATGTTCATAAGTAGAATTTTTTAAATATAAAATGTTCAGTTTAAGGATAACCAACCGCTTTAGCTGCCTGACATCTGAGCTAAACGGTACAACATTGCTGATGACCGTCTGATAGCGCTATTGTACAGCACTGCTTTTCAGAGTAAAGTGTTTCTCACCAGTCAGTAGCCTCAGTAACTGCAACCGCAGTAAACCTCATTATTGCAGGAGGAATGGGCACCTGCAACGTCACGACACTGGGGGCCCTCGTGCAGATGACCTCTCATCTTTTCTACGACATTAAGCTGAGCCTCAGCTGCTTGACCTACGTGTTTAACGTGGTGCTCAGTGCACCCCTGCTGCTGGCCATGGCCCGTCCACCCTCCCTGCTGAGCAAGCTGCGCTTCCTGCTGCTCGCCCACCTGCTCTGTTGCGACAGCCTGCAGCTCTTGCTGCTGACGGCTGAAGCGGCACTGCTTGCTGCTCACCTGGGCATGCCAGTGGCCCAATGCCTTGTGTTCTCCACTGCCTCGCAGGCCTGCTGTCTTGTGGATGTGCTCCTTAGCGCTGCCCTGGCAGTGGACCGTTGTGTGGCCATCAAGTGGCCCCTGCGTTATGAGCTGCTGCTAAGCTCCTGGCGACGGTGGGCACTAGTGCTGGGCACATGGGCCGCCTCTCTGCTAAGCAGTGGGGTGGCACTCTGCATAGCACTCAGCAGAATGGAGATGGATGCCGTACTGCCACGCTGCCGCATGCAACTTGCAGTGCTGTGCCTGGGCCAGGCGTCTGGTTTGCGGATTTTCTCGCTGACCGTGAGCGCCCTGGTGCTTCCTGCCTGCTACTTGACAGCGCTGGGCTGCTTCCTACTGCTATGGAGAGACACACGAGGCCTGCTGCACTCACGTCGTGCCCAGCTCACCTTGGCCATGCAGGCTGTCCAGATGCTCTTCTACTCTGTTCCAGTGGTCCTGAATAGCTACCTGTTGCCTAGTTCTATGCACTGTGATGCACTGGAAATTGCTGCCTCTGCCGTTTACAACCTGGGCGTTTCGCTCATCCCACTGGTGTACGGTTACCGCTCCCGTGAACTGCAGAAGCGGCTGCTGCAGGCCCTGCTGGGAAATCACGTCCACCCTGACCAGTGATGCACTGGGCATCAACATGGTCGCGTATGCAAAAAGTCCAGCCCATCACCTTAAGCAAGACCAAACTGAATGAACAATAAAGGCTTGCTTTTTGGACTTTTTTTAACCTGAGGACTTAAAAGGTAGTGATGTGAGCAACAGGAAGTGTGTATACTTGTCACGGGCATAAGAGAGAAAAGCCACATTATGCTCCTTCCTTATCTACACCATATTACTGAAGTGTTATCAGCCTGCTTGATGTAGGAACCAAATTAACTTCTCAGAAGTGAACTCAGTCCATCGCAGAGAAAAGCAGATTATATCCATTGTACTAAACAGTCTGACAAACACTCCAAAGCAAAAAGTATATCAATAACATTTCCATACTGGGAAGGAGTGGGCACCACCTTTACTTACAGAACACACAGGGATGCTAGCAGCAGCTTTAAATATTTTATTATTTTTTTTCCTTTAAATAGAATATGCAGTCCATCTGTACAAAACATACAATGCACAACATAGAGAAGAAATATACAAAGACACAAAAATATTGGATAGGAATAAGAATGCAGTCACTTGGTTCAGGTACAACTGAGCCAACAGACTCCACTGCTCTAGAGGTCATTATGACCAAACCCAGGAGGCATGCAACTGCTGGAAGAAGGCTAAAATTTCAGCTAAACATTGTCTGTAATAAATACTCCACAAACAAAAGATATCAAGGCATCAGCCCAATGTCTCACTTCAGACACTGACATGCCAGAAGGCAAACAAGGCTGCTTCATTACAAGTGTAGAAAGCATAATGGCCACAAGTCCTGAGCCCCTTTGGGAGACACTGACACACACCTAGGCACTGCTGGAGGCATCCTGACAGTACACTTCGAACAGAACAAACACCAGAGTACTATGTCACGGCAGCAAGGGGGGTTCGCCATGCACTTTCAGGGATTCTCATGGCTTGTTCATCATTTGGTACATCAATCCTCAGCCTCCCGCGTTTGTCTCTTTATGGAACTGTCTCACCCTCAAAAAAATCAACATGTAATACAAAGGTATGTAGAACTCCAACAAACTGTGGTATAAGCTGCTGGGATCCCTTAAAATTGTGTTTTCAAAATGAATTCTACCTACAAATACATTATTTTGTAAATTGTGTCCCACAAGCAGGATCTACCTCAATGGAAGGTAGATGAATTTTGCTGGATGAAGGTTGGTCACTTTTTCCCCCACTTTACAGGATCTTGTTTTACAACATGTTGAAAAAACTATCGCTCCCAAAATGTCACGTCCCAAAGTGCGGAAAGTGTAAACACTTTGGAAGATGTTCTTGGAAGGCACATATACCACACTGGCTGCCCCTCTAAACAGAGCAGAATGGGTGTGTGCGGCTGTGCTGATGCCCTGCCTTGACTCCCTGCCTTCTACCCCCTTCTCCTGGCTCTGTCCACCATCAGTACAAGCTGGTCTTCTTCATGATGCGGAGAAACTCCTGCTGGTTCACCTCCCCATCCCCATCCCGGTCAGCCTCATCAATCATCTCCTGGATGAGGAGCACAGTCGCACAAGGAAGTCAGTCAGAGCTCATCTCTCTCACAGTGAGGTTAATGATAACAATACTGTACTGGCAGTTTACTGCAACTATTAAGTCCAGATAAATTCAATTCAAAACCATTTTCAGGTGGACTGTACTTTTAATTCCCAATATTCCAAAGATATGTACTACCTTCAGTGAGGAACTTACATGTATGAGCAATGAGTCCTTGGTCTAACATCATAGTATATTGATGTACCTTTTTTCTGCATCGAGCTTTTTGGCAGCACTGTGTATGAGACCATGGAGGATCACCTCATCATCTGTGATGTGTGTGTCTGTGCATGTGTCCTGTGCCTCGTCACCTGCAGCTCCTCATCCGTCAGGTTCTCCCCCAGCTCCTTGGCCACCCGTTTCAGGTTGCGGAAAGATATCTTCCCCGTCTCATCGTCGTCAAACAGGCGAAACGCTTTCAGGATCTCCTCCTTGGAGTCCTTCTCAGCCTGTGGAAACACATTCGACGATCTCAGTTTGAGCAGATGCATGTCAGTGTGAGCTGAAATACCAGAGTCCATCTCAAAAAAGACTGTAAAAGACAATAGAGCATACTCTTGTACATGCTATCCTGAGGATGAAGGTGGTGAGGGTGAAAAATTACATGGTTCTGGGGTCAAGCCAATTATTTTTGTCCACTGAAACTTTAAGCACATCTCTCAAAGTGTATGCAGTGCAAAACTGAGAGCTAAAAGTACCGTGCTCAAGGGTACGACAGCAGGAGGTGGGATCTGAACCTGCACCCTCAGTGTGCAGCCCCTATACATACAGTATACTCAAATAAGCCTTACCATTTTCTGTGTCATGACTGTCAGGAAATCGTTGAAGTCGATCTTCCCAGTGCCCTCCTTATCCACCTCACTGATCATCCTCTTGATTTCCTCTTTTTTGGGCTCAAACCCCAGCGCTCTCATTGCAACCTGCCACAGAGATGGGAACCACAAAATGAACAAGCCTCTCTGGTTTGCTCTCCATCAGCATACAGGAATAAGTCAACAAGCACTACATTGATTTAAGGCCATTACCTTCAGTTCTTTAACGTCTATGTACCCAGAGCCATCAGTGTCAAAGAGCTCAAAGGCCTCTCTGATCTCCTGACGCAGCTCCTCTGTCAACTCTGGCTTGGGACTGGTCTTCTTCTTGGGGGCCATAGCACCCAGAGCAGGCTTCTTAGCGCTGGTGGCCTGGCCATGGGAGTCCATCGGTATAAGGAACGGTGAGGGTTTCAAAATAACACCCCATTATCACCAACAGCATCATAACACACGCATACATAAAGAATTATTTACGGTACTCAAAGAGGTATAGTTAAATGTGTACAATATGTCATATGCCTAAAAATATTAACGTGCCTATACTGTACGTCTAAAATATTTTGTTGGAGCACTTTGATTAGAATTGAACATCTGAAAGTAACCATGAAAAATACATGACAACAGGTATATGAACAGCAGATGAAGCACACTGACCAGAGCATCATGGATGACGAGCTGTCATGTTTTATTGGTTCCTCTAAAAAAAAAAGGAATAACGCTTACCATGTTCAGCAACGAAAGTGCTTAAGATCGGAGAAAAGCAGAGTCTCAGTTTAATGGTGGAAGATGGTGAATTATTTCTTGTAAGCGGACAGAAACAATCACAGCTGCAAACAGCGGCAGGCAGCTATGACGCTGATTGGGGGAAAAAAGGCACACGTGACGTTTAGTTCGCTATTTTTATTGGCTAAAGGCAAAAAAAAATAAATATACGCTGATTTTGACGAAATTCTAAATTTTCAGAACATAACATGCGAAGAACGAGTAATATTTAACTAGAATTCAGAATAATCCGAGAACGAGACTCACTGTGTCATGCCATGCTTAACTACGTATTCTACATTATTTCACACCTGTGTCTTGGCCTTGTGGATACGGATTCTCGTGTCGTAATTGGTTCAAAGGTTTGGCACTCATTCGCCTGTAAGGGGTGGTTTAGGAGTTTCGCAGGTGACGCAGTTTTAACTTTATTTATTTTAATTGGTCCTCTTGGTTGCCTCGCTTGGCGTTGCTCGCCGTTATTGGACCCTTCTCTGTGGAACCCAGTCAGTAGCTTTCCGGCTTAGCCAATGGAAGGGCGCCGAAGGATCAGCTGATGATGACGACACTGTTATGAATATGTGGTCTGTTGGTGTTCTCGCGCTCCGCTCTCCTCAGCCGGGTGAGTTTCCGTCCTGTAGGCAATCACACATACATATATATATTTTAAACTCGTCATATTTTTTTTGGGAAATTAAGGCGTTGAATTCACGGAAAGCGCAGTTTTATTGAGAAAGGTCAGTGCACAAAACGTCGACGTAACTTTTTGAAGTTTTATAGGCTTCTTACTTGCTTCAGAGATGACTTGAGTGGTGGTTTTATATTCATTTGTATTTTTTTTAGGAGGCCGACCACCGCTTCTTCTCCTTCTTTTCTCCTGACAGGAGCCACGTGAGGAATGGCCACTCGTTTACGGCCGGTGAGTGGCACCTGTCAGTGTTGGGGTCGCTACTCGCGTTCGCCGTTCAGCTCGCAGTTCTGCAGGTATCTGACAGCAGGGGGCGCAGCATGCCAGGGGTCTAACCAGGAGGTTCCTGATTCACCCCGCACTTTGAATGCGGTGTTCAGGCTGAACTGATACGGTAAAAATTTCCCTGGTATGTAAATAGGTCACAATACCGCACATTTGTGTGTGTAAAGTGCTAGTTCAGCAACGATTTACATTTATTCTTTTAGTTGACAGTTTTCTCCAAAGCGACTTAAAATCGTTTACCAATTTACACAGTTACTATGATCAAGAGCACTACAGCAGAAGGTGGGATTTGAACCATAACCACTACGCCACCTGTTGCTTCATTATTTATATTTATTGTTTTTTCCTCAGTGGTTTTTATTTAACTTGAACAGCAAGGTTTTATACAATTAGAGCACAAAGACACTTTTCATGCTTTAATACCTCAACTATTTTGAAGTGGATTGACTGCAGGGTGAGCAGTGAGTCACATGCTTGGCATTAAGATGCACACAAAATGATTTGTGCTAAAGATGAAGAAACTTTGTAAAACAGCCATTCACTTTCTCATAAATTTAATTTTTTTTAAAAAAATATGGATTCTTGATCCTTCAGTATTGTACCAATTTTTGCTAATATTGCTGTATCCCATTGAAAGGGACAGTTACATCAAAAGTTAACATTAAGTATAATAACATAACAAAAGGCAATTTCCCTTCAGTAATGACTTTAATATGGCATGTCTGTACCTGGTCAGCTGATTTGTAACCATAACATAGCGTACCCCTTAACAAGCTGAAGATGGATCCATACGATTCTCAGTATATATGCATTATTTCAAACTTTTATTTAAAAAAGTGAAAGCGAACATCCATTTATTCATTTTCATTTGCTACAAATCCTGGTCAGGGTTGTGGGGAGCAGGGAAAGGAGAGCAGACACCAGGAAAACATGCATACTCCACACGAACCGAGCCAGATTCAAACCCACACCTGAACGGTCCAAGTGCCATGAGGCAACAGTGCTACCTGCTGTGCCACTGTGTCACCATTACTACAGAGACAAAAGAAATCAATGAAAAATATGCTGATGAATTCATTCTTCTAACAAGCAGAAGGTATTTGGACAGTCTAAATGGGGGGGGGCCATTATTATTGACATTATAAAAAGTGAAACCATTAAATAAGGGTTAATGGAGATAGAGAACTTAACATAGCCAAACTATAACTGAAGAAGGCTATGTGGTTGGGGTGGTGTTGGTTTTTGGTCAGGATGGCCCAGTGGCACACCAGGTAGCACAGGTGTGTCTCAGCACCTGGGTGCCACATCCTACTCAGTCTCTGTATAATAGGCAGGTCCTCCCTGTATGATAATTTATGCAGGGGTGTGTGCGCATGTGTGTGTCCTCCCTCAGAGCAGCAAGCGGTGCACAGTCATTGGTGGCTCTGGCTTCCTCGGGAGGCATCTGGTGGAGCAGCTCGTTGCCCGGGGATATAGTGTGTCGGTGTTTGATATACGACAGAGCTATGAACTGCCTGGGGTCACCTTTCACCTGGGGGACCTGTGTGATAAGCAGGTCAGTATGTGTGTTTGCACTTCAGCATGGTTTCTAGATGCCTGATAAGGATGATGTGTGCAAATGGATGCTGAGTAAAATTTTAAAAGTTTAAGGTATAAAAGTTGATGAGGCTTTTATTAACAGATACATAATAAACCAGTTCCTCAGTATTTGAATACAGTTATAGTAGAAGTACAGTCATAACAGGTTTTATCAAATTCAAAGACACTTTTGCCACTAATTCAGAAGAAATACTTTTAGTAATACAAATGTCCCTTAAATAGATTAGGGTCTCCAAAAATCTCATATTAAAAAAGAAAATGAAACAATATGACAATTCTTTGTAAGCCCTCATTTTTACCTAACTGTCAAAAATATTGTAAAGTTAATTAAAATTAAATCATAATAAAGGCAGTTATTTTCGAACCTAGCACATCAGTTAAGCAGTTCGTTCCGTAAACCAGAAATTCAGATCACCATTTATGTAAACAGACAAAAGAAAGAAAAAAAAATGCAATTAAATATAAATTTTATCTAGCTCTGTAAAATGTATTGTAGAAATTCTGTAGCTCAAACCTTTGTAACACAGACATGTCTATACTGTGTACAAGTGAGTCCTGGTCAAGGCTGTTATAGAGCCTTCTGAAAACTCCTTTCCATCACTGAGAAATGACCACTGAGTCACCGAAATAACATTTCACCTCACTGTGAGAAGAGTTGTCAAGAGGTAGTGCGTGTCACTTAGTGTGTGTGTGTGTATGTATGTTTGTGTGTGTGTGTTCCTTCCAGGTGCTGCTGTCAGCCTTGCAGGGAGTATCGCTGGTGTTTCACTGTGCCTCCCCAGCTCCTGCCAGTGATGACCGTGCCCTGTTCCTCAGAGTCAATGTGGATGGCACCCGCACTGTGCTGCAAGCCTGTAAAGAGGCAGGGGTGCAGGTAGGGGGTGACAGTGAGATAATGACAAGTGATACTTGGAAGATGAGCCTGAATCTTCAAAGACACCAAGTCTGAGGAGGACTGCATAGAGTAATTAAGCTGGAAATGAACATACAGCATTTTCTCCACACTTAGAAATTGGTCCTGACCAGCAGTGCTAGTGTGGTGTTTGAGGGTCAAGACATCAAGGATGGGAAGGAGAATCTGCCTTATGCCAAAAAGCCCATTGACTACTACACAGAGACAAAGATCCAGCAGGAGAAGGTACAGCTCATGTTCTGGCTTCTCAAACTTGACTCTGTTCTAGTCTTGTCAGATGAAAACTTTCAGGAATTACTTCTGTAAATTGTCAATTTGGTCTCTGCAGGCAGCCAGGTGAAATTGTTCTGCATCATAAGAGGTTTCTACTTCTGTCTGTTTGGCTGGTGAAAAAGGCAGCTTGTAAAATTTGAGCAGAAATGGTCTTTCTGAACTTGTTTGGTCACATCAACCTGTTTGGGGAATATTACAGAAGTTTTGTTTTTGTAATTCAGGTGGTACTGGCAGCCTGCGACAAAGAGAGAGGCTTTCTCACAGTAGCCATCCGACCCCATGGCATCTTTGGCCCACGAGACCCCCAGCTGGTCCCCACCTTGGTGGATGCGGCACGCCAGGGGAAGATGAAGTTTATTATTGGGTTAGTGCACCTCCGTTCCCACCCCCTCTGTAAAGTATGTAGTCAGTCAAACACGGATATGTATGTATGTATGTATGTATGTATGTATGTATTTGTAAGTAAACTGACCAGAGAATGTGTATCTGCAGGGATGGTAGCAACCTAGTGGACTTCACCTATGTTGAGAATGTGGTCCATGGTCACATCCTGGCTGCTGAGCGCCTGCGTCCGGAGTCTCCCATCTGTGGCCAGGTAGGGGATGCTTTTGAGGAGCGGCTGTGTGTCTGTGGAGTGCAAACAGCTAGCTGCAATCCTTCTCATTGTGTTTTCTCCACTCCCCCAGGCATACCATATCACCAATGATGAGCCTGTGCACTTCTGGGACTTTATGTCCCAGATACTGGTAGGTCTGGGCTACGATGCACCGCGGTACCACCTGCCGTACTGGCTGGTGTATGGCCTGGCTCTGCTGCTCTGGCTGCTAGCGCTGCTGCTGCGGCCCATCTTGCAGCTACAGCCCACCTTCACGCCTATGCGAGTGGCACTCGCTGGTACGCACCACTACTACAGCTGTTCCCGCGCCAAGGAGGACATGGGGTATAAACCGCTAGTAGGCCTTCAGGATGCCATCACTCGCACTGTGGAGAGCTACCCTCACCTTCGCCGGGGGGCCTGATCACTGAGTACCCTGTCACCACCAAGAGCAGGGCTTGGGCAGGACACCAGAGCCAAGGTGCCCACTGTCTACGTCCTGTGCCCTTCTACCTGCGTGACTAAATGGTCATATGAACAATCACTTTATATTTGAATCTCTGAATAGATGTACATTGTTGCAAGGGGTGATTCTACTCACCTAAGGTTTACTACTTGAATAAATAGAAATGACAAACTGCCCCTTTTGTTCTTTCATTGGACACTCCCTGAGTCTTGCAGTCGGTCTAACATCACCTTGCTTTCACAGTGCTTAATGCCAGTACCTGCTTTATTTAAATGCATATCAAATGTAACAACTGTTCAAGCTTTGGGGTGAAGAAAAAAACAGTTGTGCTAAATGGAGTTAAACAGAAATACGATGGGGAGGGCATCTGCTTTATTCCACCGTGTACACCTATTCATTCAGATATATACATTGTGTTACCCTGGTTAGTAATGGATGTTGAAACTATTACAAATGCACAGACTTTTATGACTCAGCTGAGTTTGACAAATGTGTGAGTGTGTACAGTATGTGTGTATTTACTGGGTTTTAAGACTGCATCTTTTGGAAGACGCACCCTAGATTTAAAGGTACATTAAAATAAAAAGAAGAAACAGGAACCTTACAAAACAAATCATGCATCTCAAAAGTGAAGAAATAGCATATGTGTTAGTCTAAATGGTTATTTATAACGGCCTTTGATTTTACATTGACAATCTATTTTATGTTACCTATCTGAACCCTAAAAGAAATAATTAAAAAAAAAAAAAACCCTGAGAACGCTCTGTTTTCATTGTCAGTACCTGGGTTTTAATGCTGCAAGCAAACAATGTGTTCAACTTTACTGACTTCCTGTGTGCGCCTGATCTTAGCCTGAGAGTGTGAAAATCCACTTGAAAGACTTTTCTGAACCAGTTTGTCATGTTTTGGTGGAGTAGGGGAGGTTGTTCCCCTATTTGGGCAGGATTTTGACTTCTGGAAAACAGCCACAGTCTGTTTTGCATCAAAAATGCCGATGGGTGTTCGCATGGCTTTTTTGTACCATGTTGTGAAAGCTATTTTGAAGAGGGCCGAAGCAAGATTTGTATTGTGCAATATAACACCCATGAGTGTGTGTCATGAAACTCGACTTTCAGCTGGTGGGGCCTGGGCATTGTGCCCAACACTCAGTGACAGACTGTTGCTCTTCCGCCCTCTTTTCTTTCCTGTCTGTCTGTTAATGTTCTATCAGCCTGGCCATTCACCTTCACCTATTAAAATGTGCCTCATTTTACCTCATTTTAACTCTTCCTCTGCCTTACATTCCCCTTGAATTGGCACTCGGAATGAGAGGTGAAGAGGCATTACATGGCTCTTTTTAGTGGGGTGGCCTGTGTTTAATGGCTTTTGAGGTAAGGTGACACTGGAAAAAAGGGGGTGGTTCTTTCTAAGAGTTTTTCTCATTCCATCCCTTGGTGTGGTGGTGGGAGTGTGGGTACTCTTTGGGATGCCAGGAATTCCCTCAAACAATACGGAGAGGCGGGCCATGGCCCATTGACGGAGGTAGTTCGACTGGTTTGTCTCTGGTCCAGGGTAAGCAGTGAGGTGGTGGTGGGGGTGTGACACCTGCTGAGCTGTTGTTCTCTGTGATGCTGAAGAGCATTTGTATCACAAGTGTCATGAAATGGAGTCAGTCCAGTGTAGGTGAAGGGGTGAACACACCTATCTGTGTAGCCTGTAGGGCTATATTGAGCTGCTGCATCCTTTCTGATAGAATTGTAACAAATGGAGTGGAAATTGCATTCTGTTGCTGTTGGCAACGTGATTTCAGGCGGACACACATACACACACTTTCTTTGCTTACGACTGCAAGGTGTATGAATCATCGCCCATCCCTTGAGTCCTCATATCCCAGCCCAGTTCAGGGACACTGGGGTCCCTGTTTACTGTCTTGTTTTTCCTGTGCCTGATTATAACACCTGAAGGCCCCAACAAAAAAATACTTTCTAAACCCTGTTGATCCTTGGTTTGAAACAATGGAGGTGGAGTTTAGGTAGCAAATTGCATATCTTCACCGTAAAGTATGTATTCATGAACTACAAATTATGGTTTGTTGTGGCTTTTACTCGATGATGTGCTGTAACAGTGTGTGTACAGTAAGCATACACATTATTAATTTAGCTGAGGCTTTTCTCCAAAGTGACTTAGTCCTGAAATCTTTTTTTCAGTTCTAAAGTATATGAATTGATCCTGGGAGAAAGTGACATCAGTATTGTTTATGTCATTTCCCTGAAGAGTTTAAAGAAATGTCTGTGATCATAGATATACAAGTCATTGTACCTTTACAGTCTGTAACTGGTTATGCAGTGACTGCAGTGAAACCTGATTTAGCTGTTGACCAGGGTCTTGTCTCATTGTAGAGGAATTTTTGTCAAATGTACTGTACAGAACTGCATTAGCTCAGCAACATCACTTGGTTTTTAAGCATGAACATCCCTTTTCAGATTTTACCACGTCAGTCACATTTAGGTTGTTGTTTTGATTTAGAGTGAGTACTTAACTCAGCGGTACTAATACAGGAGATGGGATTCAGACCCGAGTCTCTGAAGCAGAAGATAGAAGATCCCTATGTTTCTATGTACATGAAGGTGCAGTGTACCATTCATGTTCGTGCTGTCCATAAGCTAATACGTGTATTCCGATATGTGATATGTTTCTAATATGTTAATTGAACATTTAGGAATTGATATGTAAACTTTCTCTAATTTGTGATCATTTTTAGTGTGTTACCTTTCCAAAAGGGTAGAGGAGTTTTCTGTCTGTTCTGTCCACATTTCAGCTAATCTATGGACTGTGATGATCTGCTAGCAGCCTTTGGATTTATGGCATCGTGTTGCTACTTCTTTGGAGGGCATACATACAGTACATACCGAGGTAAGACAGTTACCTGTTCAAAGTGTCTGCAGAATGTGAGTGAAAAGTGACAGTGTGGTATGTTCAGTGCCCCTGATAAAGTGATTTCTTGAAGGGTTGTCCATCTTTCAGCCTTAGGCCACAGCTATGCAGTCCCACCACCACAGATCACAGTGCAACCCAAAGAATTGGAAAAATGACGATAGCAACAAATAAACATACTGAGTGCACACACACACACACACACACACACACACACACACCAATGCTCCTCCCTCTCTCAGGGCGAGGCTGAGCTTCACTGACTGGTTGAGCTTGTCCTGTGGTGACGCCTGTACCCCATCAGTTTAGGAGACACCTGTCACAGCGAAAGGACCATCACAGATCACATAGTGTCTCCGGAGACCGTTTCAGGTGAGCTGCTCTTAGCTTTGCTTTTCCAATTTTCTGTAGCTGAAAACCAAAGTCCATGTAAAATGGTGTTTTTCTACCTGGGGCAGAGGTTGGCAGCAAGCAGTTCCAAGAACTTTTGGAGTCGAAGTGACAAGTGTGGCGGGTGAAGAGCAGTGCTGTATAGTTTAACTTTTTTGTGTGCAGAATGCCCCACTATCTTTGAAATTGTTACAGCCTCATGTCTTCAGCTTTAATTTAAGTATTTTTTCTTGCATTGTATTGTTTTCTTTCAGATTTTCGTTCATGAAAATACTATTCACATAGTTACTCTTATTTTTGTGTGTACCGAGTTTTACGTAAGTTCCTTTTCTCTTACACAGAAAGTTCAGGAACAACAGTGCTTTACCAAATGGATTCTTGACAAGCTTTTAACCAAAATCTGCAAACCATTTTTGGCAGTATTCAATGTTTTTCATGAAATGCACACTTCACTGTACTTTGCATTGTCTCTGTATGTTAGCATAGTGTTAGTAAAGAGGAATTCTCCCACTTGCTGTTGGCTGAGCGCTAATATTATTTACTGTGATTGTGGGAAATTGTGTGGCTGTGTATTTATGGATCAGGTGCAGGTTGATTTGTTAAGAGAATGGCAGTGGAAGCTGACATGGACAAACTGGCTGCCACACCTCCATGTCACCAGCAGTGAGAGCGCAATGAGGTGGCTGCACAGACTTGTATAAACAAAACAAACATCTCCCTGGCGAAATCTCCTGTAAACTGGTTTTTAGTGGGTGTCCCTGCACTGTGTTTAGACACAGCTGGCATAATTCTCCACATGATTCTGGCCATTTAAGGCTTTAAATGTGGTAAGCTGTAAACTAGTTCCCCATGACAGGTTTCAACCTCTGTGGAGTCAGCATTTGTTTCTGTGCTGTACATAATTTTGCCAAAGTGCAAACTGAATGCGTACCTGCCCGTGTTTCAGATAACATCTGATATCATATGACTGAATGTGACTGTATAATACAGTTAGCATATCAGTTATTAGCAGTGCATCTCTGCATGCACTTTTGATTCTCTTTGCCTCCTTAGCTCTCGTGCTACACTGCAGCAGGATGAGAAGAGTTGTCAGCCAGGAATGCTGGGAAATATGTGTCATGGGAGGGGTCCAGGGGGTGGAAGGATGTAGTGCAGCCACACAGATGCCCAACAGAATCCACAAAGTTCTTGGTCACCATGGTCCACATGTGGCTACTGTTCAAACCAAGCCTTGTCCAGACTTCCTGAAATGAACCAGCACCTGCCTTGTTTTGGCAACCAAGCTAGTAGGAAATACAGGAATGTGCTAGAACTTTCAGGTCTCTTCTTGTGTATGTTTGACACAGGTTTAAGCCAAAGAGTAAGCTTGCACTGATAAGGACAGCAGCTGACCATGTCCAAAGGTGAGTCTCTCTGCTGAACTGAAACGGAGTCAATATCGAGCAAGCAGCTGAGAACTAAAACACAACTTTAATCACTGCATGTCTGTTTATCCTTTTTAAGTTGCGTAGACATTTATACTGAAATGACCCAGGTTTGAATCATAAGTAATTTTGGAGAAAAGTTTGAGGTAGAGTAAATGACACCCTTGAGGTGCTTCAGCATCAGATGGGAAAAGCAGAATCGCCCCATATTTGCATTCATTCCATCTACTCACAATTTTCTCACCAACTTAAAGTGAGGAAGTCTGCTGTTACTCACTCACAAAGGAAAACTTTGGGTAAATGTACAGAGTGAGATTCCACTGGTGCTTCAGTTCCTCATTAACCTGTAAAGTGAGATACATGTGCACATTCTTCCCCTCATTCTTCACATTCTTTCCAGTTTTTTAAAATCAATAAAATAGACATGTAATGTTTATTAACTGGACATTAATAACTAATTTTTTTACTTATACTGGTGTATACTGTGAATATCTCCTGTATTGAGTGCCTCTGTGTATTTATGCAGGTTTTGTCTGTGTGTGTGTGTGCGTGCGTGTGTCCGTGCATGCACGCACATGCACTCTTCTTCATGTATACATATTTGTTCTGTGCAGGTATATAGATATCAGTGTGTTTTTGTGTCTCAGCATGTCTTCCCTGTGAAGAGCTCCATTGTCATTGATATTTTTAATTGCGACTTCTAGAAAGTGATAGGCAGTCTGTGATCCGGACCACAAAGGTTCGGACCACATTGAAGGCAGATGGGAGCTGGATACAGCGTAACTCGGGGGCCAATCCAGAGCAGGAGGAAGATGTGAAGCCATGGTGAGAAAATCAAGCAGCGGGTGAATCAGTGGGTCACAAGTGCCTTCTTTTATTGTCTTACACCTTGCTTCTAAATCCAGCAAAACGTCTGCCTTTTTGAAGCCGCTGTTTCTCCACTTTGCCATTAACTGGCCACGTCTGCAGGGGTACATCAGAATGCTTTATGTTTAACTAATATGCCAGTGAAGGAAATGAATGAGAAGCGTACTCGCCTCACTGGGTTCTTGTATGCTTAGCTGTGCTTTTGCTCTACCTGCAGGGTGGCAGAAGTGAAGGCAAACCGCACTAATGGATCCTTTGCTGACTCAAGCCCTCCCACATCCCCAAGTGGCACAGCCACTGTTCCACCAGCCTTTCCAACCACCACTGAGGGGTAAAAGTTGATGATGTCACTCTGATTCCACTGCTGTGCTGTGATCTCCCAGCACATTCTTTTAGCCAACGCTTTTCTCCAAAGCAGCATACAGTGACTGTTGACAGTGTTAGATACACTACATGGACCTGCCTACAGCCGTTCACCCATTTATACAGCAAAGAAATGTAACACACAGTATAAGGGCAATTTAGAGTGATCCAAAATTCCTGAAACACATGTCTTTGGCCTGTGGGAGGAAACCCATGTGAGCATAAGGAGACCATGCAAATTCCACACTGTGCCTCCTTGAAGAGTTACTATTTAAATTTTTGTTTTGATGAGGTTCATGGATGCAAACAGAAAGCTCCCTGGGTGGAAATAACGGTCCTTCTCTGTCATCTTTCCTACAGCTCGAAGCCCTCCTCAGGTTACCCGATCAGGTAAGGAAGGCATACAACTCTGCAGAGAGAGAGTGGTCTCAGAAAGTTATTATCAGGAAATGATGAGGAATCATCACTTGTTTCTCACAGGGGAGATTTCACACAGACTAACAATGACAAATCTGCATCTGTGACCAATGGCACTAGGTGAGCTGACACAAGGGGACCACCCATCATGTCAAATTGCTTAATTCCTTCTGATGCACTTGGCACTTAAGGTTATGTTGTGTTCTCTTGTCTTATATATGTGCTACACTACATTTGTCAGTCAGCTTGTCTTACTGAAATACACTGTACCACTTTTCACAGTTTTGTTAGCTGACAGTTGTGCTGTGAGGGGTGTATCATTAGTTCATTTGACATTTGTGTACTTTTTAATATATTTTCTGTGGTAAATGCAAATGACATTTTTACTGGTCTTTTGACTAGTATTATGATGCAGAAGACCATCAGTAAGTGATATTTTACTGCATTTCTCCTTTCTGTCTCTCAGCACCTCCTCCACCACCTTCGTCAAGAAACCCACTGAAACCTACAAGAAAATGTGAGACCATTAATTGCAGTGTTTGTGTGTTATTGTTACTGCATGTATGTACTGTACTGTATGTATGTCTGGCTGCAAGTAACATGAATAACATGTGTTTCCCAGCGCCCCCCACAGTTTGCGGTTGAGCTCAGGCAGCCAAGCTCAGGATGAGGACCAGCTTTCTCCTGAGGAGCAGAGCAGACGGTGAAGAGCAATTCAGCACAGTCCTTCATTCAGGAATGCAACCAAAAACCACCCATGGGCTTCTACAAGCCATTACCACATTGACCACATACCTGGTGACATGTTTTTAAACTGTAGCCAAATGTCATCCAAGATGCTCACACTGAGAACAGTATTTACATTATTTAGTAGATAAATGCAAGTGCTGTGAAGTTTGGGTGCATTACTAAAGGTTATAGCATGTTTCCAAAATAGAAATTTAAAAAAAATGTTAGCATCTAGTCTAGTGATTCTTTCAATAATCTGCTTCATTTTGAAATGCAGCTTCTTTTCCAGAGCCATGTAAATAAAATAAACATGATGTGTTCATAATGATAACATAAATTTGTTACTGTCTCAGTAAATGTTTTTCTTGTTTTTCAAAATATCAGTGTACACACATGGTCTGTGGTATGGGGTAGGAACACATTTCAGTAACCCTCAGAAGAATGACTGATCTCATCTCAAAATGTGTTTTGTTCCCATCAGGACTGACGCTGCCAGCAGTGTTGTGAGGAGCTCCGGGGTGCGACAGCGCTCTTATGTCCTGTCTGCAGCCAAGAAATATGAGTGAGTCTGTGTGTGTGTGCATGTGCGTATGCATTCAAACTTTAGTAAACATTCTGTTTACAACTGGTTTCTCCCTTTGTATGTCCCTACGCTCAGCATTATCCTGCATTCTCTCTAAATTGTTTTACTTATTACATTTTCAGAACTCTAGACAAACCAAGTGACGTTGATCCATCATTCGTAGCTAAAAGGTACCCTCCCATATCAAATTTAAAATTCATAAAAAGTTCAGAAATATTTTTTTTTAATTTGTAAAAATATAGTGAATTGTTGTGATAAATTAGTTTAAGGATTATTACTAAAAGCAGTATCAAGAAACAGGACTATAGGAGGTTGTGCTAATCAAGGTATTACTGTACATCACTTCAGCAAAATAAAGCAGTTCAAGCTTAAGCTATATTTCTCAAAAATAAAGACTGTGTAGCATATGTATCTGTCCCATTGTGTGTGTAGGGTGGTATTTAATGAAGAGGATGAGCCCACAAAGACTCAGAATGATGTCCAGCCCCCTGCACCGACCCCACAAAGCACAGTTCCTCAGCCAGCATTGCAACCCAGGTAGACCCCTGCCATGTTGTCACCTCCCTGTTTCTCCTGCTACTCACTGCAGCAGCATTTCTATGCATCACTGCAGTAATCATAAACCTGTACCATGACATTCCATCGCTCCCCTGATGTTTACTTCTTTTAGCTTTACTTTTGTCATTTACATCTCAGTGTTCAAATTGCTGATCTTAGCTGTTCTTATCTCAAAGTACCAAAGACAGCAAGCTGGCAATGAAGCAGAACACAGTGACAGAGACCAGTCCTGCTAAACCCAGGTACAGAACATCTGCTTTATATTATTGATATGTTCACAAAGTGAGGCAGTAGGTGGTGCAGCTGCCACCTTGTGCTCAAAGGAGCTTGGTTCAGTTTATACCTCCTGCTGCAGTACCCTTGATCAAGGTACTCACCCTGAATTGAAATAGCAAAAATGATGTACCTCTCCAAATGTAAATCACTGTAAGTTAGTTTGCATTTACACAGTGTAAATGGTTAATGAATATGGGCTCCCAAAAAGCTAAATGATACCACAGTGAAAGCTGTGAGCAAAATCACTTCACTCAGTATTCCAACAAAAAGGACTGACAGAAGTGTTAACACACTGTCTAGTTATTCTGTTTGTTATTAGCATCAGTGTGATTTTGTGTCTCACTTGGTGGCAGTCCTGAAGCAGACACCTTCACATCCCTGTCGGACACACTCTTTCCACAAAAGGCAAACACATCCAGGTACTAACTGCAATATGATTCACTTGGGGGGGGGGTGTTGTGAATGAAAAGGATACTGTCTTCTGATGTGACCATTTCCCAATCCCACACCTTGTTTACAGATAAATTGTGCACCAGTGTGAATTATTACTGTTTTGATTCCACAGTGCAAAAGACACTAAGCTGTCTGGTGAACAGAAGACAAAGACAGAGACTGGTCCACTGAAACCCAGGTTGGGAATGGGAATAATCTGAGGACTTTGACCATGTCACAGCAGTGTTAAATACTTTCAAAAATCTCCTACACATGACATGGTCATTAATTGTGACAGAAAAATGTTAATATGCACGTTAATTTCTATGAGATATAATTCTGCGTTAAATGCACTCTACACTCCACATTGATAATAATGACTGTGTTGATCTTCCAGCTCCAGTGACACTAAGCTCCCTGAGCAGAAGACAAAGACAGAGGCCAGTCCAGCAAAACCCAGGTGGGGAGGTAGAGAGATCAAAGGACAGTGATGATATCACCTCAGTGTTGAATATTTTCATAAGAATGTTAAATATGACCTCCAGTTGCCACATTACTGTCATGAGTTGTATCCTGAATGCTGCCATTTCAATGCTAAATGACTCCCAGAAAATGAAAAACATAAGCACAAGCCTTTGGCATATGGTTACAAATGTTCAGCTCTTTAATGTGTCATTTGTGAGTTAGCAAAGGCATTAATAATCCATAATAGCATGAACAACCAGATGTCAGTCTGTGTGATACATATAGTTATAAGTTATGATTTCTTATTTTCATAAAACACAGACTTGCTTATTTTTTATCTGTCCTGAAGCCATAAAAGTATTCATTATCATTTCCTTTCTCTGCTCTCTGTATAGTTCCGCTCCTCCTGTTCAGCCAGCAGTGGACACCAGCAAAAATCTGAACACAAAAGACCTCATTTCATTGGCTCATAGGTTGGTCCAAAAAAATGGTTGTTTTCATTTGTGCATTAAATCATTCTTTAGTCACTAAATTCCACATTTCAGCCTAAATCATAACAATTACTCTTATAAGTACCTGAGATTTCTTAATAAAATTTTCTGTCTAAAAACTAAATTGCTCCATTTTGCTGTCATACTTTTCTCGTTTGTTTTTTTTTTTATTAACGTCTACATATACTGTAAACCGTAATGTCTTTAGCACTATAGAGCAACGCATTGATAATTTCTTCTTCCTGCAGCTCAGAGAAGCTGGTGGATCCCCTTCCCAGCAATCCGAAGTCCAGCAGTTTGTCCACAGGCTCACAAAGGTACAGACTGAATGCTCTTCATGTTCTCTTAAACTTTCACTCTTAACTTTACAGTTAATAATTGTCTTTCTCCCCTTGTCCCTTCTAGTTCCACAAAAACCACAACTACAATCCAAAGCACTGTGGTTGTCACTCAGTCGAAGTATGTAATGACCCTTTCCTTCCAGCTCTTTTTGCCAAAAAGCTATTTATTTCTTATACTTGGACACTAATGGGTAAAGGGTTTGATCCTCAGATTAGTGTTGCATCATGGTTACCATCAAATTATCAATGAAGTTTGTCTAATATTAGTGCAGTAGTAATGTAGTTGAGGCAAACTTTAAGTCAATGTACACATTTGAAAGGAATAATCTGACTGGAAAAAAGCCTCTCCTGAAACCTTTTCTCTTTCCTGTCCTCGCTGGTCCTCAGTGTTACAGAGCAGAAGACAGGTGGCGACTCTCCATCCAAGAAAAAGACCATCACCACCTCAGTTACTAAAACCAGGTTAAAAAAACAAGTATAATTCAGTCTTAATTTTTCCAAAATGAGGAAAATTTTTATGCCATAAAAGAGTTGTCATTGTATCTAGGCTTTAAAAATCTAATGACATGTAAATAGTGTATCATATACATCTTGAGAGCTTTTTCCTCAAGTTACTATTATGATTTTCAGATATGTTTGTTTATATGGGTAGACTTGTTGAGATTTAATTCTTGAATATACAATCCTCACACATTCAGCTCTAGAAATATGGTCTTGTGTTTTCTTCCTATATTGTCTGTGAACCATTTCCCCATTAATATTCAGTTATTTTTGTAAAATAAATGATTTATGTTATGAATGATTGCACTAATGCTTCTAAAATATTATAATATGAACCATATTATAATATGATAGGCATAACTCATATTGAAGCACTTAATTTATTTAACGCATAACTGTGGTTCTGTTTCAGTGACAATACTTTGGACATGTTTGACCCGTTCCCTGTGGACACCAGCAAGAGGTATCATCATGCACTTTAAGGGCATTTATACAAAACATCAGTCCTTCATCAAACAGATGAAACATTCATTACATTTTTAGAGTCAAATATATAATGATAGTTTATGTTTTCCTGTTTCTTGCTTATAATAACTGGATATTGCTTCATAAAACAACTGTAGCACTATTCTGAAGTTGTAAAACAACCTCTCCTCAACATATTTGTTTTCTGTCTTGTCCTCAGTGTCAAGGAACGGAAGACAGATGGAGGCACTAAATCCAGCAAACAGACCACTATCACCTCGGTTACTAAGACCAGGTAAACATCATAAATCATTTAATAAACTAGTTTTTTTTTTCTTCATTTACTGATGATAGTGTTATTGTTCCACAATGAAGCTTAGAACAAAATTAAGTATAAAGTTTGAAACTTCTTACTTTTCAGCTCAACAACCTCAGCTGATCCAGTTCCAGTGAGGACACTGTCCATCAAGAGGTGAGCTACTGTATATCTGTGGTTACATTAGCATACATTCATGCACATAAATGCCACAGTTTCACAAACCATGATCTAACCATAACCTCACCATGCTTCAGCACTATAGATCCACTTGGTCTTGAGGAAGGTCCTGAGGATACCAAACCCATGGAATTCAGGTGAGTGTGTTTTACCACAGTTCCACAAACCATGACCTAACCATAACCTCACCATGCTTCAAATGATTTATGAAGTCAGGTGCTTCCAAACTTGGAATATGAAGAAAATAAACAGAGCAATTGAATACGTTCTGTTACGCTCAGACAGAGCTTCATTCAGTGTTTTTGTTTTAGTGATCATACAGTGGATCTGCTTGACCCATTCTCTGTGGACACCAGCAAGAGGTACAGACATCCTCTTTCATTACTATAATTCTTTATCATTTCTATGGAAACCTTCATTAATAACGTTATGTACAAAGGTGAATTCTGCACTGATGCTCCTGTTTTACAGAAGAGCCACTGAAAAGTAAGAATGAAGCAGAAGGAAACTTTTATCAGGGGCAACAAAATTCAAATGTAGGATGTTAGAAAATTATAGATCAAGTAAAGCTGATCAAGGTTTTAAATCAAAGTGATTTATAGGAAAGGCCAATAATGTATTCAACACATACATACAGTATATATTATGTAATGAATGTTTTATATCACTTTTTTTTTTTTTTTTGCCAAAGAGTTTCTTATTTCCAATACCTTGGTACTGTGCGACTGACAAAGGGGACATTTCCTAAAACAACTGTAGCACTAAGTGTAATGTCAACTTACAAGAGGAAGTAGTTTCAGTCTCATATACTGTATGTCACAAAAACATAACGGGTAAGCTGTGAATTTGGAAAATTGTGTAGGTCAGACAGACTCAAAGTCCATATACATGAGAAGAAGGAATAAAGTGTAGGGGGGAAATGCCTCTCCTGAACATGTTTGTTTCCTGTCTTGCCCTCAGTGTCAAAGAACGGAAGACAGATGGAGGCACTAAATCCAGCAAACAGACCACTATCACCTCGGTTACTAAGACCAGGTAAACAATCATAAATCATTTAATAAACTAGTTTTTTTTTTCTTCATTTACTGATGATGGTGTTATTGTTCCACGATGAAGCTTAGAATAAAATGAAGTATAAAGCTTGATACTTCCTACTTTTCAGCTCAACAACCTCAGCTGATCCAGTTCCAGTGAGGACACTGTCCATCAAGAGGTGAGCTACTGAATATCTGTGGTTACATTAGCATACATTCATGCACGTAAATGCCACAGTTTCACAAACCATGATCTAACCATAACCTCACTGTGCTTCAGCACTATAGATCCACTTGGTCTTGAGGAAGGTCCTGAGGATACCAAACCCATGGAATTCAGGTGAGTGTGCGGTACGCACACTTACGTAACGGCAGAATTTTCATTGTGCTGTTATCCATGGTGCCTGACAACTAAGTTTGAGTCCCGCTCAGTCTGTGTGGAGTGCCATGTGGAGTTGTCATGCTGAAAGGTCACTTGCAAATAGACACACAACTACAAAACAACTGAGATGTGCTAAAGAATTCTTTAAAGAAATGTTTGTTATAGGAAGGGAAATTTGTTCATATGGCTAGACATATGGAGATTTGATTCTTATTAAACATGTAATTGTCACACAGCCATTTCCGGAGATATGGTCTTCTCATAAGAGTTCTTTAGCTGTACTATAAATATGGGTTCATGTAGCAGGTCTATGTTTCATTTCTCCTTTAGCACTTAAATGGTTAATGAGGTGAAGAGCTTCCAACACATCTGATTAAAATATGAACACAAGAAACCAAACAAGTGAATTTAAGTGCTGATATGCTTAGACAGAATGCCGTTCAATGTTTTTGTTTCAGTGACAGTACTGTGGACCTGCTTGACCCATTCTCTGTGGACACCCGCAAGAGGTATCACCATGCTCTTTAATTGTCATAATACTTTTTAATCTGCGTGGAAACCTTCACCACTAGCATTATCCTGAGTTCAAAATATGTTTAAAATATTTCTTCCTGTAGCCCCATTGCCCCTGCATCTCATCAGAAAGCCACAGAAGATGTAAAGAGGTGAGTTCTGCAGTGATTCAACTATTGTAAAGAAATTTGTCAACAAAAATTTATTAGGGGAAACAGGACTGAAATGTAGGACATAAATTACAGGTAGGGTAAAACTGATCGAGGTTTTAAACTGAGGATGTTTATTATGATGAGGAATTATCAACTAAATGTAATAAAATATTTAAAATATTAAATATTTAATTAAATATTTATCAAATGACACAGGTCCACTATATCTTTTCTCATTTGGTTACAGGACAGACAGAATGGCAGGTGGTGCTCTGGATGCCCTTGTAATTGATGTCATTCCGTTCGACAACACAAGGTATAAAAATGACCTTTGACTGAGTTCATTCAGTATTATTCATCATAACACACCGTGGATCATCACATTAACTTTACCATCTCCTTCTGGGTTCTTCAGAATCAGTACTGAAAAACTGGCAAGTGTGGAGAGAAAAACCGAACACCATTCTGAAAGGTATATATATATCTGTAACACTGCAGGGTCAGTATGGCGATAACAAAGCCCACAGATAAAAGGTGCTAAACAGTGTCCACACCTTTATACACATTTAGAGCACATATTTATAGCTGGATTTATTTTGTGTCCTGTGTTGCAGTTTGGTGGAAACCACCAATGATCCCACCGATGCCCGGGAGAACTACACTATCACATTTGAGAGGAAGTAAGTCCAGGATCATCAGACTTCCTGTTCCCCTACACATATTGTTGACTTTATTCATATAGCAGTTAATTCATTTTAATAGGTTGTTGCTGTAAATATTTATTATATAAATATATATTAAGTACAGTCATTCTGATGAAGTGTAATCAAGGCAAATTTTCTGGATAGGCTCTATCCTGAAACTATTCTCAGACTTCAAACAGTCTGACGCATTTTAACTTAGGGCTCAAATCTGCATCCCTTTGGTTACACGTCCTGTTCCTGAACCTGTTTTCTACCTCATCCGAAGTGTAAAATATTGATTGCCAGGTTATGATGATGTTGTCCTGGCTCATGCGTTTATCTCATTCATGTTCTGTGTGTATTCCAGAGTGGCAATGAAGTGGGCATTAAGTTAATTAAGTTTTATGTATATTTGTTTGGATTTCAGGTCCTCAGTGAAAGACTCCCCCTGGGACAAATGGACATCACCCACCATATCAGAATACAGGTGCTGCATGATTTGCCACACTGTTTACCCCGTAGTTTTGGGTTCAGTTCTGGGCTTCTGTACACTGCACTCTTTAAATAGTATTTACACGTTTCTTGTGACACAGTAATATGGATACCAAAATAGTTCTTCTCTTGCGTAAAAGTGTCAAATTAATGTGAACTATAAGTATAAAATAATTGTTAATTTGTTATATAGGCTGTATAAGTCTTTTAACTCATAAAAGAAGTTAAGGGTTAGATGTTGGGTATGTACTGTCGTAGGACTGAAACAATGTTGTAGATATGGAACAAGGAGCTATCAGCAGGGTAGAGAAGGGTTAAGCACAGTGGAGGTAGATCAGGTTAGGTAGCAGTAGGTAGAGCTGGGCAGGGACTAGAAGTGATACCTTTCTGAGAGGATTGTCTGAAGACACTCTGCTCTCAGAACGTCAGTTCTTTGCTTTGGGATCAGCCACAGAGCACAGCGAGAAACACAATCGGTACAAATCCATAAAAATATTGGACAAAGGAAAATGTACGTTTATGTAACCCGGAGGAATCGCTTTGTTATCACAAGACTCAAGGAGCACACTTGTTCTTTGCTTTAGCGCTATTTCTGATACTGTGCCATCCTCTTCTTTACAGGGAGGTGAAGACATACAGTTCAACCCCATCCACAATGGACAGGTAGGTCTCTGTTTTTCAATTACTTGGCAAATCTCAGAGAAAGGAAACCAGACTGTCATATGTTTTTTTTAAATGATTTACAGTGTTTGTATCCACTAAACAGGTGGATTTATTTTCTCCGACCTCTGCACATGTGCGCTATGTACCGCAGCACAGTTACAAAAGGCAATGTGCATATTTTGTGTGTAAAAATCACAAGAATGTTATGCCCTTTATTTGCTCGCGTTTTGCTTGGTGTGGTAGCACCTGAAAGGTGTGTCTCCTTGATGTATGGTTATAGCTGTGAGCACATTATGATCTGGGCCACTGCTGACATCCTGTGGTTCCTTGTGCTTCTTGGGCACCGTGTGATTGGGCCCAAGAGTGCCACTCCCTAAATCTAAGCACACACCCAGTCTGTCAGACTGGTCCAACTTGCTGATGGCCTCTGTGGAAAAGCTCCCTTAAAGGAGGAAGTACAAGATGGTGATCTGGGACAAGTATAAAATTGCACAACATGGATTTCAAAGTCCTGAAAAATGGCTTTTGGGTTCATTATTTATTTAATTTCTACTTTAAATATTATTGTTTTTAATATATATAAAAATCTAAATTGTTATCCTTTTATATTTTTTATATTCTTTGTTATATTCATATAGGTCAAAGTTGCTATTAACTGGTAGTTTTATATACTGTACTATAGATTAGCCATTACATATGTGTACCTAACTTAACATTCCATTTAATATAAAAATATTAGTTCCTTTGAGGTTCGGCTGCTATAAATCATTAGCTGTCTTTTTCTAGGTTTGAGTTAAGAGATTTTTTTAACCTATAATTAGATTAAGTGCTTTAAGACTTTTTATGGGGACAGAAATACATTTTGTTTATTTGTGTGTTTGTTATGTCAATTTACCAGGACTTTGGAAACTGTTGACCAGGAGGCAAACTCATCTGACTCTGAATCCAAGAAGTAAGTTGTTGGTTCGATTGCATGGGTGGCCAGAGGTGACCTGTGCTGCTTGCCTCTTTTCTCAAAGTCACACCCTCTTTCCTGCAGGGGCGTTGTACTCGTGAAGGAGTACGTCAACACCTCTGCCATGTCCCTCCACAATGCAGGGATTTTGTCTAATGAAAGGTAAGGCCCACTAGTGCACTCTTCCTGACGCATTCTTCAGTTCTGTTCTGAACATGTCAGCCTCGAGCTCACATTTGGTTTTCTTGCACCCTCCTCCCTTGCAGATTCTCGACTGACTACGTGCAGTCGACTTCATCCAGCTACTCGTACAGCAGCCCATCCTCTTTTTCCTCTGGGTGAGAGCGAGGTTTAAAGCCCTTCATGCACAAAGCCTCGTTGTGTTTCAATTCAAATTGTGTGTTGCAAGTCTTTTCTGGCTGGGATTTCTGGGAGTTTGTGAGAATTAGCTTATTTTAACTACACTATGTTACATGTCTTAATGAAATTACGCCAGTACATTTTTACTTTAACATTAGTGTATTTTTCTGTTGATCAGTGTTAAAACGGCCTGATTGCATCCATTGTGAATCAATGTTGTAAAATAATTAGAGGTGAAAAAGGCCACTGGGAGTGAATACTTTTGAGAGGTACCATAGTAATAGCATCTGTTGTGCTGCACAGGAGCATGAGTGCCTGCACGTACTGTGGGAAGATGGTGGGCAGCGAAAACCGGATCACCATCGAGCATCTGAACATCTCTTGCCATCCGGCCTGCTTCAAGGTACTGGCCTCACACCATCAGAGTGCTGTTATGTATTTAGAATTTGATTGTATAAACAGACGTTTATATCTAAAATAAATGACTCAGCTGTTTTATGTAAAGGCAACCGGGTACTGCTTTTTTGATGTGTCACTGAGGCTAAAATCATTATACTGATATCACTGTCCTGCAGTGTGGCGTGTGCAGCAAACCCATGGGAGACCTGCTACACAGCATGTTCTTGCATAGGAACGTGGTCCACTGCGAGAGCTGCTACTCCAATGCCACCTAGGTGAGGTGGGTTCAGTTGAGCTTGTGGTAACACCTCAATTCTTGACCATCCTACCAGCAGACACACACTGAACCAGTGCAGTACTAGTAGTTTAGTTGCTATAAAAGTTGTATTTTCAGGAGAATATAGTTTGCTGCTGACTTCATTACTTGTACCGTTTTTTTCCCCACCAAGGATAGTCAGTGTTATTTTTCTTGTTTCCCCAGAAATAAAACAAAAGATGCAGTGTTGGACAGCGATGCCATTCCTGGAATCCTTCCAATAAAACTTGCAAACTTTAATGGCGCAAAATTCTGTATTATCGCTTGATATCTTGTTTTTATACAGTGATGAATGTGAATGGGTAAGGAACAACTGTAGCAGAAATTCTAGGGTTTGAGTTTCTCCAGAAATTCTTTTTGTTACACTGATGTATTAACAGTTGCATCACATAAAATTGTCACGCCTTGACTGCTCATGTTTTCCCCATCAACCTGCTTTCCACCCAGTGAGGTAAACATATTACTAATTTGTTTGAGCTACATGTACGAGCAGCCTTTTTTATTAAGTCAAACAGGAATATACAGCTAGAAGATAGGAATGTGCGCCGTATGTATTTTGATCCAGATGAGTATTTCTTAAAATGTTTACTTTTGGAATTAATTTCTTTACCAATAAAGTGGAAAAAAAATTATTTTGCATTTTCTTTATTTTACCTTACCAAAATGCAGTAAAATTTAAACACAAGCAATAGGAATATTATTAAAAATATATATTTTTCATCAGAGAGGAGCCTGTACAGTGAAAGTGTCAATAATGATGGGCTTAGCATAATGCCAGTGTTGAGGGTTCCAGCTGATATTAAGTCAGCCCAATAGCACCTATCGGTAACTCTTTAGAGATCTTTCTCAGAAAGGATGTTTTATTGCAGTTTTCTGGTTGTTTACTTAGTCCACAAAGACAACTTAATGGTTAAGGTGTAGAAATATGTAACCCTGAGAATGGAGAGACTGGTGCTGTTTGCAAATGGCAGTTTTCCATACGAAAAAATAATTCCAGTTGTCTTGAACATTCCTGCCTGGCTAGCTCAGTCGGTAGAGCATGTGACTTGTAATCTCAGGGTCCTGGGTTCGAGCCCTACATTGGGCGTTGCTGCGAATCCAGCCACAAGGGGGTGCACCTCTGTGCCGGTCCCAAGCCCGGGCAAAATGGAGGGCTGTGTCAGGAAGGGCATCCGGCGTAAAAATCTGCCAAACCAAATATGCGGACGAGCCGATCCGCTGTGGCGACCCCTGATGGGAGCAGTCGGTAGATGGTAGTGTCTTGAACATTCCAACTAATCCTTTGACTCTGGTTGCCTTTTGTTGTGACTGAGCCCATGTTACCCATTGAACCCATTACTTTTACCTCCTTCATACCTTTTGGTTACATTGACAGCAGAAGTCCTTAGTGCCTGTGAGTTTTGGTCTGGATCTGGCAGGTTAAGTATGTTTGGTGAGCCAGCCTTCCTGAAGAATAAGCAACAGCCTCCTCTATCCCCCAGGGGACCTGTGGAAATGCTCACTGGAACTCCTTTCTTTAATGCCCGGTTGTACGCCTGCCTGCCAGTCTCTGGATGTGGTGCCACAGCAGCCCGGGGTCCGATTCATTGTGCCGGATTAGTGATTCCAGCCCCTCGGCTTGATCCAGGCTCTGCCAGTAGTCCTGCGGCCATGTCTGTATCCAGCTGCCAACACATGAAAACATGCCCCCTAAGCTGGTTTATATGGTTGATGATCAGTGCATGTCCACATAAAGCATGTTTAGGCATTGTGTTCAGCAGACACTACTTCCCATGCACAGACCAGAGTATGTACACATGTATCAGTATGTAACAGAACTATACCAAATACAGGCAATCCCATATGAGGCACTGATTAAGACTGAGCTTTCCAAACCGTTACAAGGTGTCTGAGTTTCAATTTCCAAAATAAAACTATGAATTTACTTTAAAATTTCAGTTCTGATTTTAAATATACAGAAAATGAACTTGCAGCAACACAAAACATCTGTTATGACAAAGTTACTTGAATGGAATCCATCAAATTGAGGACTGTCTCTATACATAATGTAGAGTAAACTAGAGCACCCGAGTAACCAAGCAGAGACTGAACGCGCCCTTCTCACCTGTCATTGTTTGGAATGTCCTCGATGCTGCCGTAGCCAGGGCTGGGCAGCGGACAGCCCATGTGGGTGTTGTCGGCCATCCTCGGGGGTAGTGCTGTGAATGCGGTGGGAGCACGTCGGTGTGCTCGATTAGCCGCCAGCCTTTGGTTTTCCTTGTCACACACAAAGCACTCAAAGCCATTGAGGTAGTTGGGCTTGCTCATGTCACTGACACCCCATTCCCGACTCTGCAGTGCTTCCAGGAGGTGACCATTAGTCACACGGCCAGGATTCTTGTACTCCAGGAACTGTTCATACTCTGCGTCGTCCCTGTCCAGTGCGTGTAGGTATTCAGCAAGTGCACGAGGTGAGGGGAAGCTATCAATGAGCACAACAGAGCGCTCGCTGGGCAGCCAGTCAGTCACAGAGGGAGAGCCCCTGTATACAGGCACGCAGCCCTGGTGCATCGGCCGCCAGAGCTTCTCTGTCATGTAGTCGGGGCACAGGCCGTTCTCCAGCGCCAGGTGAAACTTGTAGCGAGCAACAAAGCTCATAAATTGGCTGTCCTCTTCAGTGGCTGTGGACGTGTCCTCCAGGCGTTCTGGCAGATGCTTATTATTGAGGCACTTCCCATAGGAATCCACCTGTGGACAGCGGAGAACAAATTAAAAAGTTTCACCTTATAATACCAACCTTGGGTCTTTTTTCTACTGAGGACACAATAATACTGACCGCAAGGAAGTGACCAATTCATCACATAAAAGTGTTTGTCATCATCTAATCACCATGAGTTTGCAGTTAAAACAGAGACTTTATTTGATGGGTAGCATCTGTACAAGTCTTTCAAATAGCGATTATGGATGTGGTGAAAGAGGACACGCTGGTGGTGGGTGTGACAGAGAAAGACACAGAGGACAGGAAGAAATGGAAACAGTTGATCCGCTGTGGCGACCCCTAACGGGAGCAGCCGAAAGATAAAGAAGAAAAAGAAACGTAAAATACAGATTGCTTGGTGAAGCTCCCCACTCCGGTTTCAATACCCCCCGCAGTCTGAGCTTCTATTCTACCTGAGTGCATTTTGCTGTCCCTGATGGCAGAAAGTAGCTGATTTGTTGTGCTTTCAGAAGCATTAATTGTGTGGAATTGCAAGAACAAGGAGTTCACAATGAAATAAAAATCTGGTAGTCAGATAAATAACACCACAGCAATAAATAATCGCACAAAGTGGTATAATTTACTGTGTTGAGCAGCTGGGTGAAAAGAGCAGCATTACCTCAATGTATTTCATGAGTTCCTGGACATAGCGGTCACGGTCTGAAGGAACATCGCAGTGCGACTGGAGGTACAAGACTGGAGCCAGACCTGCTCGGCGCCACCGGTTTTTCTCCTGTAGTGAGACCGCTGGCGGTTTCAGCAGGTACTCCAGCGTTGGCAGCCACTGCAGGGTGAGCGGGTAGTCCGACTCTCGTCGGAAAGTGGCCGTGTAGTTGAAGAGACGAATGGCGGGTCCGTGGGACAACACATAATTGTTCATGGGCGACTCCTCATGGAACAGTGCCCAGGTCTGATGAGGCAGCCGTGGTAGCGGTGCTTCATATGCCCGGAAATCGGTGCCGTAGAAGATGATGGCAGACGTTCGACGATACAACTGCACCTTGCGGTTGCGTGTCACCAAGCAGGAGGAGTGGTGGCAATCGATGCGCTCCGTGTCCCCGGGGAAGTGGGGGAACAGGCCCGCGCTCCACCACAGCAGAATAGGCAGCTGCTTGTTGCTGCGTGTGTCGTTGTTCCCTGGGCCCAGGTAAGTGCTGGCTGCAGCAAACTCCATATCCGCAAGAGCACTCTGGGGCTCGAAGGCACCTCTGTCTGCAGAGTCCCCCAGGTCTCCTGGGTGCTGACTATGGCACAGCCCAGCACGCAGCAGCCAGAGGCCCAGAGGCATGACTGTCCACACCTGTACAATCATCTCTGCAAGAAACCACATCCCTTAACAAATCATACGCAGAAGGCAATACCTTCCACTTTCTGGCACATACATCTGTTAGAACACAGAGCACACATACAATGAATAAATCAGAATAAATTTGCCTGTAAACAGTAAAACAGTAGTATTTTGGAAAGCAAAGGAGATGAAATGTGCAGCACATAATTAAAAAAAAGTATATTAGATCAAAGAGGGGTTCAAAACTAATAGAAACACTCTTAATGATAGCAGGTGGATTTCTTCCCAGAAATCACAGACAAATTCATAATGTCTGTCTCCTCGCAAACTGAGATTACTTCTAAAACAAGACAGTGGGATGAAAATGTTGTAACATAAAATTTGCCAAAAAGGCAAAAAAAAAAAAAAAAAAAAAGATTTTCAGCATGACAATAACAATCTCTAATATCTGGAAAAAATAGCCTGTTTTCAAAGTATTTTGATTGTTTTTTGTTTATTGATTTTGACTTTTAATAACCAGCGCAGAGGTGTGGGGGTCTATAGCATATTGTCGAAGCAGAGGGGCTTACCCATGGGCTCCCCATAGTAAGTAAAGGTACTGTATGTAGAAATACCCAGCCATGTGAATTGGAAAAAGTGTAATCTGCTTTAAACAAACGTCTAAACAATTATTTAGCCAATGTCATACAGCATGCACTGTTTAACCACATATTATTTATATACGCAAACGCACCATTTCTAACTGTTAGGCATACATTATTATTACTATAAACAACAGCTATCACAACACTACAAGCTTTTTTTAGATGCTGCGTTTGTCCCAGGCGACTCACGACAGCTTTACATTAATTCATCCATTTCCACATGAAGGCGTTCGTAACTAAGTTAATTTATGGTTAAGTTCCTTCACCGGGGTACATCAGGAGTGGGATTCAAACCTGGAACCATCGCGTAGACTTCATGTAGCGGATCCCGCCCCGAAATACGGGACAAACGACAGCGCAAACCGCGCGGAATGGTGACCGTTTTGTTTCTTGCCTACCGTTTCACTGGAGGGGCTGCGCCATCGGTCGCCACGCTGGAACTGAAGCCCCGCAGAGCCCAAAACCGATGCCTCACGCACCGCTGCAGGAATCCCGGCCCGTCCGCAGGAAGTGGGAGGGCGGGGCACGGGAACGGGAACGGGCGCCTGACTTGCAGCTCATGACTATAAAAAAGGAAATTAATCTCTGTTCGTTCGGTGCAAAACTGTTACGACACGTGCACAAATATGATAGAAATTGTGGAATTAAACATTTGAAATGTCCGTTCAAGTGCTGAGTGCACCGTTACCCATACATACAACAGGACATTTCATTTTCTTATCCTCGTTAAAGCGAATTATAATGTTTACCGGAGATCCTGGACACATGCAGTGGCAATAATCTCCTCAATATATGTTTTATCACAGAAAGGCCACGTTTTGCTTAACAACGCGCACGATGCCGTGTATTTAATGCGCGTGCGCCGGCTTTGGAGCGCCGCGGCGCGTTCACGGTAAATCTCAGTGCGAGAGTATTGGTACGCGCTGCAGCCAAGTTGCTGCCGGGGAGGATGAGGTAAAGCGGTGTCATTTCAGTTTTTGCCTCCTGTGACCGTTCAGCCGGTTGATATTATTGTTCACGCTGCCGCCGTATGCGCCCGTCTGCTGCTTGTAGCGCGTCGTGTTGCGGTGCACGGGAGGTAATGTTGATATTTTGAATGATTTAGCTTTGCAGCTATTCGGCGAGTCGCGGCTTGTATCGCGAGATTTGAGTGCGGCGAACGCGCCCGAAAGAGACGCGGCGGCTGAGAAACGGTGGAAAATGATGCTGTCATCTCGCTGACGCGAAAAATGGCTACAAGAAAATGCCAACAAGTGTCCTTCTGCAACTTGGCCAACCGCGCGTCCCTTATTTCGCACTTTGCACCCCGTCTAAACACAAAAAAACCCCTCGCAGCGCTAACTCACTGTTTGCTTTCTTCGGGTCGATGTCAGTTACCCAAACGTAACGGAGGCGCCTTTCAGCGCAGTTTATTTTGATTTAGTTTTGTGATTGATGTAGTTTGACTGATGTTTCTTAGTTTTTCCTGATCCATGCCGGCGATTGGCAGCTGTTGTTACAGTGCTGTGCACTTGCACTGTGAGCAACATACAGTATCAGGTGGTTTCACATCCCCATTTGTCTTGATGGCCGCCATCCTTTGTTGTGAGTTGTCCAGAACCGGATCCTGCTGTGTGTCCCCGCAGGTGGCTCTGAGCTGCAGCGTCTGCCAGCCAGTGGGTCGCCATGAGTGGGAAGAGCCTGCTGCTGAAGGTCATCCTCCTGGGGGACGGAGGTGTGGGCAAGAGCTCCCTGATGAACCGCTATGTGACGGACCGCTTTGACTCGCAGTCCTTCCACACCATTGGCGTGGAGTTCCTTAATCGGGACCTGGAGGTAGACGGGCGTCTGGTGACCCTGCAGATCTGGGATACAGCGGGACAGGAGCGCTTCAAGAGCCTGCGCACCCCCTTTTACCGCGGTGCCGACTGCTGCCTGCTCACCTTTGCTGTCGATGACCTGCAGAGCTTCCACAACCTTGGCTGCTGGAAGAAGGAGTTCATGTACTACTCGGACGTGCGGGACCCTGAGCGTTTCCCCTTCGTCGTGCTTGGCAACAAGGTGGACAAAGGCCCAGAGCGGGAGGTAGGTGAGGAGGAGGCACGTGCCTGGTGTCAGGAGAACGGCTGCTGCCCGTACTTCGAGACCAGCGCCAAGGACGACACCAATGTGGGCGCGGCCTTTGAGGCTGCTGTGCGGGAGGTCCTCGCGGCAGAGGAGCAGCTTGACCACACGCTGCTCAGCAGCGCCATCGACCTTCACGGCAACCGCAAGGCCCAGCGGTCCTCCTGCTGCTGAGCCACCTTGGCTCGCTGACTGCAGAGGCACGTCCATAGCTGGTGAAACTTGAGTGTTAAATATGGTATGAAAGCGAAATGGTTGTAGCAGAGCTTTCTTGTAACTGGTACTTGTTTCCACTTTTCTAGTGGGAGGGCAGATCTGCAGTGAGACACAGTGCGCCTTTCCGGCCCTTTCTCTGTCCAGCTTCTGTCCTGCCTGCAGGGGTGGAGGGTATTTAAGACCTACCTTTGTGGTCCTTCAGCACCCTACTTTTGATGAAGCACAGTTTGCCAGTCACACAGTAATGGGTTCAATTTCTTGTTTTATTTAATTGAAATTAGGTCTTTGAAACAAAGATTTTACACAATATATCAGCTTGCTAGAAAAATCTGTGTGATAGAATCATGGGATTGTCATATTTCTGCATGGGTGGGGACTAAAATGGTTTAAAAGGTTAAAGAATCTTAAGCCCAACTGCCAACATAAGGGCTTCTTGGGTCAGAGTGAGTTTATTAATTTAAGAACTCATACTTGGCCTTTTATTGTCTGTCCTACTTCTGTTTGTTATTGAAAAGATGAAAAGCAGTGAAACACAGGTACTGTAAACTTTATGGCATTTTTTAGTGATTTAGTTTTTTTTTTTTTTTTTTTTTTTGAGAGAGAGAGGGAATGTAACAGTATTTCTGTTTCTTTAAGGGAAAGATTTTTGACACTTTGCATGTCAGTAAAGTCCAGGTACAGTGCAGTGCTACCAATGGTACTTCTCTTCCTCCCATTCAGGCCTTTCATTTAGCCTGATAATTTTCCTTTTGGATTTGTAGGCAACGTGTGTGTGTGTAAGCTGCAGGAGCTGGTGCTGCAGTGTGTGTTGCGCACTTGTTCCAGCTGCGGGTATCGGCGATGATCCACATCGGACTGACAGTGCCTGTTGTGTATGATGCCTCGGCAACCTCTTGTGCTCCCTCTGCCCGTTGTGGGCCAAGCAAGTGTCAGTAACTCCCTTTCCTGGTTTAAAAGCACCTGCTCTGTACCTGATTGTGTTTTTACCAAATCCATTGAGCGTGTGGTTAAATGTAGCACATATTCAAATAATATTCACATTGCTCACACTGTTCCTGGACCGGGATTCTTGAGGAGGCAGGTAACTTGTGGCTGAGGACATGGACCTGTACTCTTCCGGCTGCCAGCCCAGTAGCAAGGTGTGTACAGGTGTATCATTGAATGAATCTACAATTTCAAGCTGTTTAATTTGCTGGAGGTGAAGGCAGCCTGTCAGCAGTGGCAGTAATAAGGCTCAGCCTGCTGTTCAGTTCTGGGGGAAAGCTTCAAAAACCAGGATGTATGCAACAAAATGGAGGTTTCCCCCCCCCCCCTCCCTTTTCAATATATGATAGAAACTACTCTAATCCAGTTTTTGCTGAAGAAACTGTGCTTCTCAGTAAGCTGTAAGCCTGTTGTCATTTATCCCCAAATGAGCAGCATAGTCATCACTATTGACTGCTCTGAATTTCTGTGTTTTCCTGTAGTTTGATTGAATTCTGTAATTGTCTCAGTCTTGAAGTTCCAGTGGTCAGTATTTACTCACATTATTGCAGATGACGGGTTGCTTAAGTGTTACTGCGAATGCATCACGGCAGCGGGAGCAGTGGTGTGGTACAGAGGCTTTACCAGAATGTGAGGAGTTGAAGTTTCAGGTCTCCAGATGGACATGGCTGCCATACTGTGTATTAAGGTAACAAAACTCTTCAGTATATCAATGGAGAAGTAACAAAGGGAATTAAAATGTATGTCTAGCAAAATGTCAGTTTTTGTATGCTGAGCAGGCAATGGCTGAATTATAAACTTAGCTGTAACCACGGCTGCCTCAGTCTATAAATTAAGGGATACTTTTATGACATTTCTCACTGTTTGAAGCTCTATTAAGAACTGTATAAATCCTTTGTTATATTTGTGGGCAAAATAATATTTAGCAGGCTGTATTCTGAAGTCAAATACTATATAATCCTAGATGATGATAATGTGATATAACATGATGACCTGCATCTGATTGCTTTTTAAGTTTTGTTGCAGCTGCTTGTTGGTATAAGGCTCTGTTCTGATTCTGTTTAGTGGTGATTTTGTAGTCTTTAATTTTCTTTATAAGTACTACAAGATGGACCAATTTACTTTGATATGATGTAGCACTACTTTTAATTTGAATTAGTGCTTCATTTTTAGTACGGGTTTTGTCTGTGTAAATTTCTAATCTGCTTTCCCTTGACCTGTTGGGTACCTGATCATTTGTGCAGGTTAATCTGTTACTCAATGTACACTGTGAAAATTTTAAGTTTCTCCACACTAATCAGTTCTGTGCCCTTTGCTGGCATCCTAGTGGATACAACACGTATGGAACTGAGCTTACAGTGTTTTACCACAGTTTACAAAAGGTACATTCCACTTACATGCTGTGATAACTGTGGAACGGATTTGCTGTTACAATGTCACAGGGTTACGATTTGCATTCCTCGCATTATTACCCTATACGTATTACAGCATTACCCCTGTCCCTTCTAGATGTTCTCTGGAAGCCAGGACTTGTTTCCATGCCGTCCGTGTTCAGTCGTGCACAATAAGAGGTACTTTACATGCTTTTGTGTTCATGTTGTAACCGAACAGATTGAACATATTGAAAATGAACACTGTGCAGTTGTGAGGACTTGGATGAAGTTTCACATTTTTGGATTTAAAATCAGAAATTAGTACAAGTTAATGTACTGCAATTTAATGTAATAGCTCTGTCTTTTTATTCTGAGACTTGGATATTTATGTGCTTTACCCTTGCTGGGGCATTTTTCTGTGAAGCCAGAGTTGTTTACAGTAATCTGTATGAAATGGTCAATTTCCATGTGAAGGCTTGTCGGATTTAAATAGCATTATAATACATAATTATCATGGGTGTAAAGATGGCATGATTTCTACCCCCCCCTCAAAAAAAAAAAAAGTATGAGGTAGGTGGTAACCCGGTCACTAGGAATACTGCTTGCACTCTGCTGTAAGTGATCTTAGGTTGTTTAAACGAGACAGCCTTCCGTTTGGGTACAACAAATACTATAAATAAAATAAACAAACCAAAATGGCAATATGACTGTTTCTTTCCATACAAACAAATATTAATGTTTCTACTTGGTTTGGGCCTCCTTTATTTAATGACAGTGAAATATGAACAATGTCAAGTAATACTGAATAATTAGAAATGGCTTTCATCAAAACCTTATTTTACTTTTTTTTTTTTGTACTGCAGTAGCCTTCATGACTACAGAGAACTGTATTCAAAGTAGTGATATTAGCTATACAGTATACATAAATTTCTTACATTGGGGGGGATCCTTGCATCAGTGTCCTTAAAGTACTGTAGCGCCATCTGGCGGCACAATTAAGCCACATAGCACAGCAAATATGGCTTTTCTGCAGTAACCTGGGTTACCACATGACACCCAAGCAGGATCCTTCAGGGGCTTTCATACTTCTTGATTGGTTGAGTCATACAGTGAGTTCCAGTCCTTGTTCAGGGTCCCAAGGCGTGACCGGTGTCCGGATTCTGTCCTCTGCTTCGGCCGCACCTCCCTCAGCTGCATCTGACTGTCAAGTGCAGGAGGCTGTGCACCTGAGAGGAAAGGTAAGCCTTGTTACTGTAACTGCTGACCTCCATACAGGTCGCAGCAAAGCTGTCCACCCTGCATACAGTCATGCACAGGACCACCTCTGGTCTCAGTTCAATACAATATGGTAGCTGCAGGCAGGAAGCTGATTTATGAAAGACATTTTAATTATTACATCAGCATGGCAATAAAACCCAGTGTTTCATTTTGGTCTTCAAATGCACCAACTCTGGGCAGTTGTGGAATTTTGACCGATCTGTTTGATTCATTTGGTTTTACAATGAAGTTGGATGCTATTTGAAGCCATGAGCCAAACTAAAATTCTCCTCCCCGGTACCTGACACACACTGCTCAACAACACACTGTCTACACTCAAACACTCATCTCCACCTTCAGATTCTGCTCTCAAATCTGTGCAATCCAAACACCAGGCAGGTCACCGAATGGGTCCCAACTTGCCAACTCTCCCCCACCCCCTTCCCCCAAGCTATCACTCAGTATAAGGTTTATAAAGAAAACAAAAGGACCCCTAACATGGAGCTGAGACAGACTTACAGTTGGGTCTCCCTCAGACGGATGATGCCCCATATACTGTGAGAAACCCGTGAGAAACAAACCAGAATGAGTCTGCTAACACTAGCTCGTCTGCTGCCATGGCAACAAGATGTGAGAAATGCCACTGAAGTCAACTACTTACTTCATTTGTGTGGATATTTAGTATTGCAGAAGTGCTCTGTTTTAAATGGATCTGAAGAAATCACCGTCTCCAAGGTAAAATGTAAGTTTCAGTTCAATTTGCAGTGGGGAGGGGGGACATTTCTGACTGCAGTCTTATCAGATTGATAGTTTCCAGAAGGAGGTTGTGTAATGAAAGATGCTGAGGAAGCAATGTGCAAGTAGGAGACTATCAGGCCACAGCTGCAAGTGCACAAACAGTTTTAAATAAATAAAGCCGGTCAGGAAACTGTAACTACTAGGCTCCGCGATGTGCTAAACTGTGGACAGCCTAGAAGGCAGAATCATGTTCAGTTCTTAGGTAAGGGGCACAAGGGTGGACACGAGGAAAGTTCCAGAACGGCTCCTTTTTTGTGACTTGCCGTGGAAGGAAGAACAGCAGAGCCTAACACCGTGCGCCTATGCCCTTTCTCCCCAGGTACCTCAGCACTGCAAAATTGTAGGTGGTAGAGATCATATAAGTGAGCTACAGAGACAGAAGAGAGAAAAAAGAGGTAAGTCAACATTTTGCTGAATTACATCATTCCAAGCAAATGTGGGATATCAAAATCACATTGGGAAGAATTTCCGTATTTGATTTGCATCTGTTTAGAGGCATCCTCACTGCCAGGGCTCTGTCCCTCAAAGAGGGCAGTGTTTACAGATTTCTGCGCACAAAAAGCCCCACTGAGCACAAGGCAGGAGGCTCATTCCTCACCACCTACACTGGAATGGACACGAGCCACGTGGTCACTGTGCACCAGCGTGGAATTGCTGCTCATCAGATGTGCATACTCACCAGCGCCAACAGTGTGACACCAGCTCCAGCAAAGGCAGATACGAAAAGATCATACGTCACGGAAAACTGCACAAAAAAGAAAACTAAATGAGGTCTAATTGTGACATAAAACACTGCTCACTGCAGTCCTGAACCACACCAGCCAAGCGTTCCTCACCTCCTTTGTCTTGCAAACAGAAAACAGTGTCATTCCACACACTTTTCCTGGCATGGCATTCCAGGGTAGCAGCCCTAAGGAGAGTAAAGAAACTCCTGGTCTTGGAGCACTTAAATTCACTGCTCTGAAATACAAAATACAATTACAGTCGAGGAATTGATCTCTACATTCTTGAGGGACCAAAACGTGATACCATATTGCCTGGCATCGATGCAGAGCTGGTTGATGTTGGAGGTTGTCTCTGACAGAGCACTGATGGTATGGCAGGTGAAGTCCATGTTGTAGAAGAAGTAGATGGGCAGCGCAGATAAGGCAAACACCAGCAGCCAGATGATGGCCAGGATGTACGTGACCGCAATGAACTGGGAGGTGGACAGAGTTTTCACATTTATTTGCATACCACCAAGAAATAACCAGTACTTAGCAGTACACAGTAGTGGCACTTCCATGTTTTGCCTTTTGGAGCATTAAGACTTCTTCTGGCATGACAGTACTTCTCATGAGCTTCTAGATACCAACCCATAGGCACACCAACAGATTAATCAGGGAAGGACCAGCACTTGTTTTTCCATCCCAAGCACCGAGTGTAACCAGCTATCGGGTCATTTGAGGCCCCTCACCGTGGTACTGAGGCAGCGGCCGCAGACTGTGCTCCGGAACTCGCCAAAAGTTTGCTTCACAGCACTAGTGGTGTAGAAGCCCTCGGCCAACAGCACAACACAGTAGAGGAAAAAAAAGGATGCCAAGGCATAGATGATATACTGGAAGTACTGGATTCTGCAAAAGGGAACAAATGGGGGGGTTCATTGACTTCTGGAATATATCTACACTGTGCTTTTTTTTGAGAAGTAACACCAATAACAGCACTAGGCTCTTTCTTTAACACAGGGGTCTGCAGTCCTGGTCCTCAATGGTGGCAATGTATGCTGGTTTCAGATCAAGAACGGGGGGAGACCTAGTGCAAACAATCATTTCTTTACAGCCCTGGCATCTCCTTTCTGTCTGGCACCCAGGACAGACCCCCATGTTGTACCTCACAGCTATACAATCACTCATCATATTCAATGACTCCAGTTTAAACCAAGCACCAGTTCAATGGTTTTCTTTAAAACCCACTTGACGGCGCCTCCCTCAAACAGGGCTGGCCAGCAGTGGTTTACAGCTTTACTGTTGCCTCCTTCCTACCCACTAGAGAAAGCCCTGTGTTTAGGGGATGCACTCACATGTAGGCCAGGGTGATGTAATCCTGTAGGTTGCGTGCAAAGTATGTCTCGATGAGCCTCTCTGTTTCCGCCAGGGCCTGGTGGCCGCACCCACAGAACAAGGCGATGCCAGAGAAGCACAAGAGGGTAGCCAGCAAGGAGGCATACGGGATGCCACCCAAGCAGCGCATGCAGCACTCGTAGCAACCTGGCAAATGGGGCCCGAAATCAGACATGTGTGATTGAACAATGAATGCAAGCACCGTAGGAAGACCCAAACATCTCTTTTGGGGTTCCTGCTTTAATGAGGGCCAAAGTGCACATAGCAATTCATTGTCAGAGCAACACATAATTGTGCAAAAATCCTTCCCTGTCATTAACATATGCAGAGCGACTTGCGCGGGCGACACGTCTTCATCCCACACTCACGGCTGGACATCATCTTAGGCCAAGAACAAAAGGTCTCAAAAAAAGGTCACAGCACCATATTATTTCAGCAATATAGCTGTTAATCACGGGACCTCCCTTTCTGGCACAACTGCGTAGACAGAAGAAAGAGTCTCCAGGGAGCCGTGTGTCAGCAGCTCAGCGAATTCCCTGCTGTTCATACATGTGTTGTCTTGCTAAGGCCATGACTAGCATGTCAAAAATCCGAGGTTTGAAGAAATGGCTAAAAAATAGCGTGGACACCAACCATACTTAAAACATGATCACACTTGCAGAATGGGGTCTTGGACTGCTTTTTTCTCACTCTTAAATCATCTGCAAAATGTTAAAGAAAAAGATGACAAGCAGCAAGGTGGCTCAGCGAGTTGTGCTGCTGCTTTACAGCACCTGAGATGTTCGAATGCAGCCCAGTCTTTGCAGAGTTTGCATTTCTCCCTATAACTGCGTAGGGTTTCTCTAGGTACTCTGGTTTCCTCCCACAGTCCAAACACATGTGTTCTAGGTTAATTGGTCACTCTAAATTGCCCTATCTACAGTATGTGTTTGTGTTTGTGGTCACCTTGGGATGGATTAGCACCCTGTTTAGGGGTTCTTTTATAGCCTAGCACTCACTGAGACTCTGCTCAGGACTTACTTGTTAACAATAATGGATGGATGGATGGATAGAAAATTAGTATTAATGGAACAGTGTTTTGACATTTTGAGTGTGACATTCATGCTTTATTACTATGCTTTAGCTGGGGAGAAGATGAGTAAACCATGGATTTTATTTTTTATTTATTCCACTGACTGTTCCTTTGAAAGGGATGTGTGGGTTTTCCTGTAAGCTCAGTGTGTGGGTTAAACAGAAGAGGCTGTTCAGACACTGTAACAGGGGGTGACGGATAAACATCCCATTGAACCCATCCATCTCTGGGACCATCATTCAAAAAGATGATCTGCACAGTTGCTGCCAGGGACAGCAGCCACATCCAGGCAGCCTTCCCCGTCTGTCCCCAGCCACCACCATCCTGCGGATTTAGTCACCTGCCGCACTTCCTCTCCAAATGACTGCCTAGTGCTTCAGCCAGCACTCAGCCCGCATGAGTTCCAGCCCCCACAGGGACAAGCGGGTCTGAGAAGAGCTGGCCAAAAACCTGACCTCAATGGAGAGAGACTCCTTTCAGAGGCCAGGGAGACTGCAGCTCTTGTGTCCGGGGAAAGTCGGGGGGGGCAATGACAAAGGCCAGCAATGTCAAGTAAACAAAGACTGGGTGTGGCATATTCTACAAAGCTTTCCAACAAACACACTTTTGAGAGATGGTACAAGGCAGAGAAGGGGAGTGACCACGTGGAGCACAGACAACAGCCAAATTGCTTGCCACTCTTTGCAGCTGGGACTGGTGCTACCATCCTTAACACAGCGACATCAAGTGCCAGACCCAGAATTCATACTAAAACATATCGGCACAGGAACCATCCCTGATGGCCACATATTTATATTATTATCTCCCATAAAAACATCCTTCCGCTGTAACTGGCACACAGCAGTGCAGGCTCCCAGTTTAGCTCCATGAATCACACCTGCAGGATCTACCTGTGAACACAGTAAACCTCATAAAATGTGACCGGGCTCTCATGAACTATGCATCTGCACCCTGCAAAACCCACCAAAACACATGAATTTATTCATACTTTAGCAGTGATGCATAACAAAAAGCAGACTTTTAAGAGCCTATGGATCTATAAATAACCCCTTATATGGGGTGGTGGTGGGGGGACAGGTAAACGCTGCAGTCTTGCAGATACAGGCAGTGGCCACAGAGTGCATGAAAAAGGTCCTAAATATAACCTGAGGGTTCACACACTGTGCGACTGAACAGAAAAGTGAAACTTGGAAACTAAAGCAACTGCGGTCATGAAATATTACTGTACCCAGCTGTGGGAAGCTGGAGAAAACACACCTTTCACACATTTGGGTGGAAAGTCAGATAAATGAATTAAGCATTGCTTGAGTCTGCTTCGTCCGTAAATAGAAACGGGTAAATGTTTTTTTTTTTTTTACTTATTGCTACTCAGATATTCCACAATGTTTGTTGAAGCAAAAAAAAAAAAATCTTGCAAGCTATAAAAATAAGATAACCCAGGATAAAACATTGTGCTGAAACAAACACAAAGTCGACCCAGAATCAGGCTGGAATAAATAGAATAAAGAATAAAACAGAATATCGAAGCAAGCAGAGTTTCCGTAAACTGAACAGCAAAGCATAATGGTTTTATGTAATTCATGTTAAAACGTGTTATTTTACATTTTGATGGCACTTCAGTCGGTCGGTATTACAACCTAAAGATGTAGAAAGAAACCGAAACCGTGGGGTGGGAGTCCTGGTCTGGTTTACACTGTAATTCATTTGGTACTGAATTCTGAACTTCTAATTATTTAAATATGAATCGAACCAGAGGACCTGAAACCAGACTTTGCTCCGGCCCCCCGCAAACGGCCGATCGCAGCCGTTAATAACTGCGCAAAATGCGCACTTTTCATTACTGCGCTCTCGGCAGGTGAACCAGGGAGAGAGACGGCAGCATCTGCACCGCAAAACTTAGTCACTAAAGTTGAAAAGTAAACAGAGCCAAAAATAAATAAAACTGCTACAGGAGATATCGTTCACAATTAAATTGGAGTGGAGTTTAGGACAAAACGCAGGCAAATTGTTTCTGAACAGTTAAAATACAAATGATAAGATAAAACGATATATAAGAAATATGACAGAAGTATAGGAGGAGTGTCGGTGTTGTCTTACCCATGTCCACGCAGTTGGCCCACCGGCAGGGGATCTGCTTGGTCACTGGTGTGTGTGTGTGTGTGGCTCCTGTTAGTTCCACCAACAATGAACAGAAGCAGTCCTATGCGCGCTCCCGACGTCGTAGACTGCTCTTGAGGGTCATGCACTGTCCAGTTCTGATCTCCAAGAGCAGTTTTCTCTGTGTGTGTGTGTGCCTTCCAGCTGGGCCCAATGAATTACCGCTCATAATTAAAACTCTCTATCTTAAACGTGTGCAGCATTTAAAGAGATTAAATGTGGATTCCCTTATTAATAATGCTTGAGAAATCATCAGATTTAATAATAGGAACTTATTTTAAATAAAGTTTAAAAATGATCAGAGTTCAGCTTAACAATATGAACGATTTGTTTGTTTGCACTTTGCCTTGGGCTGTATGTGGGAAGTAAATAGAAAATCTTTTTATTTTATTATTGTGACACCTTAGTTAGAACTGCTTGTATGATTTAACAGTACATAGATTTGAATGTCAGTCAGCATAATACCAACTGTACATGTGAACTACACTTTTCATGTCTGTTCAGCGCTCTGTGTCACTGCAGTGAGAAGAGCGCTATATAAAAATAAAATTGAATTGAATTGAATTGAATGATGCAAAGAGCTTTGAGAACTTTGGGGTTGAAAGAAGCCCTGGGGGGAAAATATGCATGAGTACTTCATAAGTACTTTTTTACATCATTTGTGCACCTCCTAATGTGCTACCTTTTAGTATGAAGGGCTACAGTTTGTTGGTGTGTCCTCATGTGCTGGTAGCTTGTATAGTATTTATTAATTTAGTAATCTACATTGCTATTGAAATAATGTGATCAGGTAACCAAGATATGTGGGGCCGGGTATTGGTACATGTTAGGAGTGTGTGTGTGTGTGTGTGTGTGTGTGTGTGTGTGTGTGTGTTGTTCCTCCTGCATATCAGGTGGTTGTGGCATCAGTGCATGTGCCATCTTGCCATGTGAAGTAGCTGGAGGCCAAATGCTGGCAGGGGAGCCTGTCAAACTGCAGCTCAGCTCTGACAACTTCCTCATACCTGTCAGCTGCCGGCTGAACGATGATAGATCCACTTAACTCTCAGGTGTCACCTTGGTGTGAGGAGCTGCAGGTGATTTACCATGGTGCAGCCTTCTCATACATGGACATATGAGTGTAATTTTTCCTTTTGCTGAAACTGAGCAGTTGAGTGCAAAACAAAAAAGTTACTGCATATTTGTGAAACATAAGCTCACCCTCAGTCTCCAAAGAAAACTTGGATAAACTAGAAAAACTAGGATAAAGGTACCTAATGTAAAAATGACATAAAAAATTGGGTAAACTACAATTTATTACAGTAAATATAATTTTTATGAGTGGGTTAGCTGATCACATCACAGGCGAGATGGGGGAGGTTTATTGGGTAATAAATCACTGTGCTTTGTGACATAACCGCTGGCCTCTTGATGCTGGAACTACTTCCATGGTGCTGCTGTGGCCTGACCTCCCAGTGAGGACACGATCCGAGGCCCAGGCGGCACCATTACTGCAGTGAGGAAGAGGACACTGGATGCTTTCCCTGGGGGCCATTCAGGCCGCGCCGGCAGCAACACCAGCTGTACAGCAGGACGGCGGCTGCTCGCTCATGCTGCACATTCTGCTGTATGCGCTTCCCTAAGGTTCACATCTTCATTATTAACTGTATCCTGTTAATCAGGAAATGAACAATTTGCTATAAATGGCTTTTGTAGTTGACTACTGTGGCTACTTGTACCTTTGCACTTTGTAAATCTCGAAAACTTATGTTAAGAGACTTGTCCAGGGAGGCGGGGTGGGAGCTAGAGCGGGGTTGAGGGTGAAATTATTCATGACAAACAAAAGGAAACCCAGGCAAAAAAAGACAAGGGGAGTCATGCAGATGCTGCTGATGCAGTTGAATAATGTGGGGACAATGGGGACATTGTGGGCCTTCCAGTCTACGCCCCCCTGCCCACTGCCTGGGTCCCGGGTCCCGGGTCCCAGCTGCAGAACAAATCGTTCTTAAGGCCTGATCTCTGCAGTGAGTGTTGCATCGCAAACATTGCTGTTACATTCCTGTGCAGTTACTGTATAGCCATAATCCAGAAGAAAGCTGTACAGAAGTAAGCAGATTTATATGCTCCCTTATGGTAAAAACCACATGAGTCGACACCTGCAGCCCCCAGGAGTGGCGGCCCAAGTGATGCGGAGAGCAGTGATTTTCACTGATGTCCACAAGGAGGCAGGTTCTCTTTCGTAGATTAGAACTCACTAGAAATACCAGTAGTATGCAGCCTTTACAAATGTCTTTGTTTTTGGATGACATTATTACGCTTGCAAAATGAATGACTGCAATGTTATTGACATAATACATTTTTTGTACCTTGATTTCACACCTCAATCATAAAAGAACATTGATCAGCACCTGTTATGCCCCTCCTTCCATCTCTAGGCAGTTTCCAAGCCTCTGGTATCCGTGACCTAATAACTAATCTCCAAATCCCCTATTATTTGTCCTTAACATACAGTAATATTTATTTGTCATTATACATACATATATGAATAAAGTCAAGTATTGTTTTCTGGCAGTTCAACTTTCTAACAAAGAGCCACACAGTGGTATTTTCATTTTTCCTTTTTTCAATATCAGGTTTTCTGTTGTTTTTTCCCCTGTGAGAGCATGGTATGTTAAACCATATAAATGTATTTGTAAGAAGGGAATATGCTTATAGGTAATGCTTCAGCAGAGTGAGCACCCAGCTTCATAAATCTCAGTTTTGCAGGGAAACGAGCAATAAATATAACTACATTTTACTTTTTCAGAAGTGAAAAGTTCTGCAAAGCATTCATTTAAAAACAGTGGGGGAACAGCAGTGCTGTTGCTTTACCACAGTCTTAAACTGTAACACTTAGTACAGAGGCAGTCTGTGGTTTTAGAAATAAAAATGTCAGGATCTGACCTGATGGGGCCTGCCCACCGGCCACAGGTGCATTGGATCAGCTGACCCATGCAGGAATAAAGAACATTGGGACGACCAACACTGACATGGGACCTCTACCATAGTTCGTGCTGACTACTGTACCCTTCAGTTCTTCCAGAGTAAACCCTTGTATCCTCGCAACCCTTTGCCCCGTGTGTCCTTTCCGTAATTGGGTTCCCTACCTTGTTCCCTTCAGTTCCCTGACAAAAAAACCAGTTAGTTATGCAATTCTAGTTTAACAGGAACTGACTGAATCCATGTGCCAGAAAGAAATTGACATATTTACCTTTTCACTAAATATATGTTCTAATGAGGACTGAGAATGTAAAATATATTTTAGGAGAAATTCTAGGAACATGGTTCTAGGAATCAGCCATTGCAGTATATAGTAATAGTGAACTGGTTCACCTAAATACTTATTTTATCAACAATCACATCTCTACAATGCTGAGAGGAGCGATCTCAACTGAAGACCCAAGGGATAGGGGTTTAAATTCTAGGTAGGGCTCTGCTGTTGTGCCCCTGAAAGAAGCACCCGACCTAGTTGCTCAGAAATAAATCCCTCTGCCCACGGCCTGTTGGATATGTGCACTGTAAAATTATGAGCACAGTGTAAAATCGGGCCCTGTCAAGTGCAGCGGTGAAACACGGAGATAAAACATCCTGGCCCTTTAATCCAGGATTTACATAACTGCTCTGCTCTTTGTGCTCTGCCTTTATACATAGCAGGAGAACTGGACTTTTTCCTGGAGCAAAGAAAAATCCTTTGACCAAAAATGCAAAAAAAATCACAGGGGCAAAAATAGTCAAACATTGCAGGACTCCTGCTTGTGCAAAAGGTTGAACATGCATTAAAAATTATTAACCCTGGTGAGCCTGCTCACCTTAGACTGCACAGCAGATGAAAACATAAACTGTAGATCTTTTAAATTGAATTGTTTCATAGGAATCATTGAGGTTAAGCAGCATTCTTAAGAGTAAAATACTGCGGTTGCTTCTGGGATCTGAACCAGCAACCAAAATTAAAGGATTTTTAAAAGGATCAAGCTGCACTGAATACACTTTTGAAGCTGATGTATACAGATTACAGAAAAAATGAATTGCTTTTGACATCAAATACCACTCACAAATTTACATTTATTTGTTCAGTTATTAAACAGCTTTCAGTGATGTACTCATATTACTGGGTAATTTTTATTGTTGCAACTGCAGGTAAGTACATTGCTAAAGGAGGGGAGGTTTGAACACTGTTTTTTCAAGTACAAGGCACAACATAGCTTTTACTTTGCAGTCTCTTTCTGCCTTGAGACCAGCTGTTTTTATTTTCAAAATCTTAGCTTGCCTTCAGTGTTTTTTTTTTTTGCTTCACTCCGATTTCAGGGAGAGGAAGGAAGGAATTTCCACCCTACCCAGACACACAACCAATCCCACCAGTAGTTCTGTAGTTTTGGTGACATGAAAATGAAGAAAATGAATTGCTCATCCCTAACAATGCAAAGTCGTTATACTGGTTTTTAGCTTTATTGGGAAATACACTGTGCTCATAACTGTTTATTCTGGACTTATAGAATTGTTCCAAATACCCAGAACAGCAGATACATGATTTGACATGTTGAGACGTAGTTTTTTTTTTTGGGAAACTAATTGATTCAAGTGATACATTTAGTGTGAAGGTGTTTATACAGTATCCACTCTATGGATCAGAAGACATTCTTGATCATACCACATGGTTGCAGGGCCAGACTTGTAACTGGGGTAACACAGGCTGCAGCAAAGCGCCTCGGGGCTCTAAATAAACGCATTCATTTCATTTTTACTAAGCGTTCGTTGGAATGAAACTTGACCACAAGGTGGCGATGCACCGACAACAATCGCCCGCAAAGGGATTATGTTCGTAAGACAAATCGGCAGCACCCGATTTATAATTGGGCTAATGGCCCGGGGGCGACAGGGGCTGCGAAATTTATCTAAATAAACGGATTATCTTTTCCTGTTATTATTTATTCATTCTCGTCATTCGCGACTCCGCGAGGCTCCTTCAAATTTAAGGCAATTCCACAAATTGCGTGCAAACTGCAAGAAACGCCGGAGTCTCGCTGCCGCGTCACAACGAGCGGAGTGTTTTAATTTGTTTAGTTATAAGTCAGTCAGGCTTAGTTTTGAGCGATGATTGGTTTACGCGCTACGAATTTTGACGTCATGCGGAAAGCTGAGGAGGCGGGAATTTCGACAAGAGTTGAGGCGGTTGTGGAGTTTGTCGCAGCGAAGACAAATTAATACTATTTTATGTTTTAAGTGCGTTTTTCTTAGAAGAAATTAGCAACTTGCTGTCGTCTCTGACTGTTCGCAATGGCGGAAATGCACGGAAAACCTGGAGAGCGAGAAAAGGTAACACTTGGGCCCAAGCGCGGCTCCGTCGCGGAGACTTTAGAAGAGATAAAAAGCCCACTCGGTTCTCATTCGACTGTTCATTTAACCAACATAGCTGGCAACTCGTGTTCTCCTATCAACCGCTACTAACCGGTAAGAAAAATGGTTTATTGTTACTGTTGTTGTGCTTACGGGCCTCTGTGTCCTGTTAAGCTGTGTGAAGGCGCTGCTGCTCACTGTTAGAAACACAGCTTCTTACAGTACGGCGGTTGTTGCCTCTAAGATGTTCATCTCCACAGAACTGTACAGTGAGCGCCTGAGTCTTGGTGTGTTGCTCACGCTATGGCGTGGAAAGTAAGTCAAACCACTGTAACCTGCACGCATAATTTCTTTGGTTATAGCCATAGTCATTTATTGCTGGGCTTCTGTGTGTGTGTGTGGACCTGTTTTAGTGCAGTGGATGTACCGTACTGTACTTTGCTTTGCTTTTAAGCGTTGCCAGTCTGCACAATCTGCTGAGGGGTTGCTTGCTGTAACTGTGTTACACTGTAGTTGTTCTTAGCATTAAATTTAAGCTTTTACTTTGCAGACTCTTTCTGCTTTGAGACCAGCTGTTTTTATGTTGTGGTAGCTATTCATATGCAGCAAATATGTGTAAATATGTATATAGTGTTTAACTTGATATTATTTGGCATTGCTTTTATGGTATAAGTAGGGCCCAGGGTCCTGACCCCTGCATGGATGCATGCTCTGTCATTCAATCTCACATTGTAATGCCAAAGTAATTGGTGAAAGTAACATTTTTTTCCTGCAATAATCCATTGGAAAGGCAAGGAGTTGTCAAACTGATGTCGATTTACTGAAACAGAGAAGGATGCCAAGTGAAATGGTATATTATGGATTCTGACTGATAAAATCACAACATGGTAATAAGACGTATTAATCTTGGAGCAGACAGATGGTCCTTTAATATAGGGTGACTAAGGTGAGAGCCTGGCAGGCCATGGAGCTCTTTGGAGAGAGATGAGGGTCAAGTTCTACATTTGTCTCAGTTACTGAGATCCACTAATCAATCCAGCCGCAAGGGGATGCACAAACTAGTGCATGTCTTTGTGCCGGTCCCAAGCCCGGAAATGGAGAGGGTTGCGTCAGGAAGGGCATCCGGCGTAAAAATTTTTGCCAAACTAAATATGCGGACAAAAATAGAAATTTCCAAACCGGATCGGTCGAGGCCCGGGTTAACAACGACCGCCACCAGCACTGCTAGCCGACAGGGTGCTGGCGGAAATTGGGCTACTGCCGGCCAAAGAAGGAGGAAGAGAGGAGGAAGGCATGTCAGGAGGAAGGAGGAGAGGAGGAAGGTTAAGAGAGTGGATGTGAGGGTAGGAACTTTGAATGTTGGTAGTATGACTGGTAAAGGGAGAGAGCTTGCAGATATGATGGAGAGAAGGAAGGTTGATATATTGTGTGTGCAAGAGACCAAATGGAAGGGGAGTAAGGCTAGGTGCATCGGAGCGGGGTTTAAACTGTTTTACCATGGTGTGGATGGGAGGAGAAATGGGGTAGGGATTATCCTGAAGGAACAGTATGTAAAGAGTGTCTTGGAGGTGAAGCGAGTGTCTGACAGAGTGATGGTTATGAAACTGGAAATTGATGGTGTGATGCTGAATGTTGTTAGTGCATATGCCCCGCAAGTTGGGTGTGAGATGGATGTGAAAGAAGAATTCTGGAGTGATATGGATGAAGTGGCGAGGAGTGTACCTGAGGGAGAGAGAGTGGTGATTGGAGCGGATTTCAATGGACATGTTGGGGAAGGAAACAGAGGAGATGAGGAGGTGATGGGTAGATATGGTGTCAAGGAGAGGAATGCAGAAGGTCAGATGATAGTGGATTTTGCAAAAAGGATGGACATGGCTGTGGTAAACACGTATTTTAAGAAGAGGGAGGAACACAGGGTGACGTACAAGAGTGGAGGAAGATGCACACAGGTGGACTATATCTTATGCAGGAGGGCCAGACTGAAGGAGACTGTAGACTGTAAAGTGGTGGCAGGGGAAAGCGTAGTTAGGCAGCATAGGATGGTGGTTTGTAGGATGACATTGGAGATCAAAAAGAGGAGAGTGAGGGCAGAACCAAGGATCAAATGGTGGAAGTTGGAAAAGGAAAACTATAAGGTGGAGTTCAGGGAGGAATTAAGACAGGCACTGGGTGGCAGTGAAAAGTTACCAGTGAGCTGGACATCTACAGCAGAAGTGGTAAGGGAGACAGCTAGAAAGGTGCTTGGTGTGGCATCAGGACAGAGGAAGGAGGACAAGGAAACCTGGTGGTGGAATGAAGAAGTACAGGAGAGTATACAGAGGAAGAGGCTGGCGAAGAAGAAGTGGGATAGACAGAGAGATGAAGAATGTAGACAGGAGTACAAGGAGATGAGGCGTAGGGCGAAGAGAGAGGTGGCAAAGGCTAAAGAGAAGGCTTATGGTGAATTGTATGAGAGGTTGGACACTAAGGAGGGAGAAAAGAACCTGTACCGATTGGCTAGGCAGAGGGACCGAGCTGGGAAAGATGTGCAGCAGGTTAGGGTGATAAAAGATAGCAATGGAAACGTACTCACAAGCGAGGAGAGTGTGTTGAGCAGATGGAAAGAGTACTTTGAGGGGTTGATGAATAAAGAGAACGAGAGAGAGAGAAGACTGGATGATGTAGGGACTATGAATAGGGGAGTGCAATGGATTAGCAAGGAGGAAGTTAGGACAGCTATGAAGAGGATGAAGAATGGAAAGGCTGTTGGTCCAGATGACATACCTGTGGAAGCATGGAAGTGTTTAGGAGAGATGGCAGTGGAGTTTTTAACCAGATTGTTTAATGGAATCTTGGAAAGTGAGACGATGCCTGAGGAGTGGAGAAGAAGTGTACTGGTACCTATTTTTAAGAATAAAGGTGATGTGCAGAGCTGTAGTAACTACAGAGGGATAAAACTGATCAGCCATAGCATGAAGTTATGGGAAAGAGTAGTGGAAGCTAGGTTAAGAAGGGAGGTGACAATTAGTGAGCAGCAGTATGGCTTCATGCCGAGAAGGAGTACTACAGATGCGATGTTTGCTCTGAGGGTGTTGATGGAGAAGTACCGAGAAGGTAAGAAGGAGTTGCATTGTGTCTTCGTGGACTTAGAGAAAGCATATGACAGGGTACCTAGAGAGGAGCTGTGGTATTGTATGAGGAAGTCGGGTGTGCCAGAAAAGTATGTAAGAGTGGTACAGGATATGTACAAGGACAGTGTGACAGTGGTGAGGTCTGCAGTAGGAGTGACGGATGCTTTCAGGGTGGGGGTAGGATTACACCAAGGATCAGCTTTGAGTCCTTTCTTGTTTGCAATGGTAATGGACAGGTTGACAGATGAGATCAGACAGGAGGCACCGTGGACTATGATGTTTGCAGATGACATTGTGATCTGTAGTGAGAGTAGGGAGCAGGTTGAAGAGACCCTGGAGAGGTGGCGATATGCTCTAGAGAGAAGAGGAATGAAGGTCAGTAGGACTAAGACAGAATACATGTGCATAAATGAGAGGGAGGACAGAGGAATGGTGAGGATGCAGGGAATAGAGTTGGCGAAGGTGAATGAATTTAAATACTTAGGATCAACAGTCCAGAGTAATGGGGAGTGTGGAAGAGAGGTCAAGAAGAGAATGCAGGCAGGGTGGAGTGGATGGAGAAGAGTGTCAGGAGTGATCTGCGACAGAAGGGTACCAGCAAGAGTGAAAGGGAAGGTCTACAAGACGGTAGTGAGACCAGCTATGCTTTATGGGTTGGAGACGGTGGCACTGACCAAAAGACAGGAGGCAGAGCTGGAGGTGGCAGAGTTAAAGATGTTAAGGTTTGCATTGGGTGTGACGAGGATGGACAGGATTAGAAATGAGTATATTAGAGGATCAGCACAGGTTGAACGGTTTGGAGACAAAGTCAGAGAGGCGAGATTGCGTTGGTTTGGACATGTGCAGAGGAGAGATCCTGGATATATCGGGAGAAGGATGCTAGGGATGGAGTTGCCAGGCAAGAGGAAGAGAGGAAGGCCTAAGAGGAGATTTATGGATGTGGTGAAGGAGGACATGCAGGTGGTGGGGGTGACGGAGAGAGATGCAGAGGACAGGAGGAAGTGGAAGCTTTTGATCCGCTGTGGCGACCCCTAACGGGAGCGGCCGAAAGAAGAAGAAGAAGACTGAGATCCACTAATCGACTCCTTCACCCTGATCTGCTCCAGTTTATTTAGGTCTACTCCAGTTTGCCATGATGTATAGTGATTTATGCAATTCTGCTCAAAACTACTGCTTGGGTCTGCTCAACTTTGCCAAGGCCTGCTCAGACCTTCTCAGTTCTCCTGGGGTTTACTCATGTTTATCCAAGGCCACTCCAGTCTACCATTCTTTTTGTGTTTTCTCAACCTTGAAAAGACCTGCTCAGATCTCTTCAATTTACTCAGGTCTAAAATAAGGATATAACAATGGAGGGAGGACACTATGAAAGTCTGTTGCATTTTTTTGTGCTCCATTGTATCAGTATTAAATTTAACGGGTAGTTTTTATGATTTGACTAAATTTAAGGCATGTTATGAAGTAAATTGATTTTAAGTAAATGAACCAGAGCTGAGTGGCTCCATATTTAATTACTGAGAATAATAAAAAAAAAAGAATTTCCCTATACAGTGAGTATGCAGTAGTACAATATTTGCGGAGACGTATAAACATAACATAGAATAACTTTGGAATCTTCATATCTTATCACAGATTCTACAGGCAGAATTTCAGACAAATTGAAAGATGTTTTTTGGAGGTGTAGATGATCCAGATAGTGGTGCAGTAGTAAATTCTTATTGGCAGCCATATAAAACTTTCTGTGTATCATTAGTGGATTGAAAGTACCTGTTATATTTCCCATTGATTTAGGCTCCACAAAGTGGAAGATGTACTTGCCTAAAAGTTTGAAATAAAATGATCACGTAGACATTTTGAGTATTTCACCTAGACCCAATGAAACACAGCTGGCTGCTGTGTGTTTCAGAGTAGTTGTCTGTCGCGTGTTACTGCCCTGCAGTGGACTAGCATCCTGTCTAGCTTGCACTGCGCTCTGTTGCCTATGCTTCCTGGATATGCTTTGAACCCCCAGGACCCTACACTGGACATGTGGTAGACAGATGCTTGGCATCCTAGTCACAGTAAGTCCTAGATCAGCCCAAAAATAGCTACATGCCAGCTTTAAATGAGTACTGAGAGCAGTGCAATGATGAGTTTTTAAAAGTTGGCAAAACAAAATGAGTAAAAGGAATCCTAACATCCTACCTCAGAAGTTGTAACGTGAACATATGTCTAGATAGTAGACAAAAGCTGCTGTCAGTACTGAGGACATGCAGATGAGGTCCTCATGGGTGGTTTTGTGTGCAAAATTTAGTTCATAATTATGATATCACTGTCATCATCATCCCCTGTGTTGAATCCCACATGAATAGAAAACGTTTGGTTCATTTTCAGTTGGTTTTCTTTTTTTGTGTGTGTGTGTCTGTGAAAGCAGGTAAATCTATAGAAGTGCATTCAGTGGATCCATATTGTCATGAAACACAACAAGTACAGAATGATTGCAAATATAAAAATGTTTTGCTGTCTGAGATGATTTATGCTGTGCTTTTTAGATGACTCAGACGATAGTATGAATGCAGCTGACAATCGTGTGATATTCGAGGGTGTGACCAGCTCAGAAATGATCATTTGAGGGAACTATAAATCCAAATGATTAATAAGGATTTTCTTAACCACTTTAAGAACAAAGCAAATGCACTCAGTTTGGATAGGTGCAACCAGAGGTACAGAGAAACTAGAACAATTATTGCAATTGAAGAACCCAAGAATCCCATCTCCGGCTCTAGTACTCTTGTTAAAGGTACTTAGCCTGACCTGTTAAAGTAAAAATTATCCATGTGTATATAAAGGGGTAAATTTATTTTAACACTGTGACTCTTCTGGAGAAAAGTTTCAGCTAAAAAGTATGTCCCAGGCTCTGTCCCAAAACTGCATTCCCCATTGTCTGCCCCACTACCTGTGAGGAAATTAGTGTTCGCAGACTCGTGGACTAGCAGGTTCTTGTCCCTCACAGACATGAAAGTCTGACACATGGAGAGGTATCTGAGACATCAGAAACTTGCACCCCTTGTATTGTTGCACTTGTCCATGAGGTTCATTCATTTCCTGTGAAGAGTATTTCATATAGGTGCATGTGACAGAAATTTACCCACTAAACCACATTGCCCAGAGCTATCAGTATATTAATCTCCACTCAGTCTGGGCGGTTTTCATGTTGTTCCTATGTGTGTTGGTTTCTTCTGTTAGTCAAGATTTTTCTCAGGTGAGGTGGTGACCCAGGGGCAGGGGAACTGGCCCTGAAAGCTGCCTTCATGATGAGGTGCATTTCATGGGGCTGAGCATATGATACTGAAACCAGCTTTTAGTGCAGTAGTAGATGCTTGTAATGTACAAACCCTTATTTAATAATTCTTATCCCAGCTTGAGGAAATGCACTAAGGTTTCTAGACATTGCTAATTATGAATATTTTAGCACCAATCAAATGATTTTTCCATCATTGCTCTCACATCTTCTGCTTGCCAAAATGTGCACTATTCTAAGGTATTTACAGGATAATGAACATAGATGAGGGTATTTACAGCATAGACTTGCAGTTAGTTTTCCTGAGGTCAGATTCAAGGCGGTTTGTGATGACTTGTTTGTATGTAACAAAAAAGTGAATTAATGTAAATAAGTTAAATGTGTGACAGGTGCACAGTTGTAAAAGCCTCTAATTATAGAGGATTATACATGATTGTATTACGGTTGTTGTCTTGTGTAACCACTGCACCCATTTACAGCAGTGTTTCTCTGTGCAGCAGCTAGACTGCATACGCTCATGTGGAAAATAAACTGGGCAGTACATACTTAACGACATACTTTCTTTAAGAAAAATCTTACACTTTTGTTTCAGTTTTTCAGACACAGTAGTTCTGATACATACTTGTGAGTCAATAAATTGTCTGAATCTTAAAACAGAGATTAGGGATTAAAGGTATTAGGAAGCCATTAATTCATTTAACTGTATAATAAAATTAGCATGGACCATTAATCAACAAAATGAGGTTTTTTCATATGCAAAAACATGTTAAAAAAATCTCTAAGAAATCTGAAATGGCCTGTTGATTCCATCTGCCTGCCTGTCTGTCTTTATCTATCCATCCATCATCCATCCATCTATCCAAGAAGCATATGGTGTGAGGCTGGATACAAGTTCAAATGAATATTAAAAGCCACAGGGTGATCTCGCACACATTCGGTTGCACAGTCACACACTATGGGCAACTTAGAGTCACCGGTTCCCATTAAACAAGTTTTTGGTCTGTGGGGAGGAAACCCCACATGGGCATGGTGAGAACATTCAGATCAAACTTCATCTTTGAGTCTAATCGCATGCTATGAGGCACCAGCACTACCTACTCCACTGCTGTGCCTCCTTTTCAGCTTTAACAAGTCAAAATATTTGCTGGCTGCTTATGAAGTGATATTTTTGGCTATAGGTTAAAATGGAAATTCTGTGCTTTTCTACATCACTGTGAGGGCAAAAGACAATGCTGGCCCATTTATTTGAAATTGTATTTGGAAGACCAAGAGATAATGTGCTTTTTTTTTTTGTTTTTTTTTTTTTTGATTTCTTTCTGCTAGGCTACTTTTTGTTATCTCTTAAAGAACTACTAAAGTGGAAGTAAACAAGGTTACTTGGTAAGATAATAAGAGGATAAGCTGTGAAATTTCAGTGGAATACCTCACGGCATTTTCTTGATCTGAATTAATGACAAATGACTGTGGTAACTGTTGGTTGATAATACAACGGAAAGAAACCAAATAATACTTTGAACTGCATTTACAAAAGTCTTTCAGGTGTATGCTGAGGGCCTGAAAGTGGTCTATTCTTGTAGGATTTGTGCAGCACAAAAGGAGAGTAAACAAAGTGTGGGCTGCAAGTCCCAAAAAGCATGGTGTACTACAGTACTCACCTCAGCAGAGGTGTGTATTTCTATAGAAAAATAGAGTGCAACTCTCTGCACCCAAAGTGGTATTTTTCTTCCACAAGACTCCTTTGCAAGTGCTTGCAACTTAACAAATTAGGCTGAGAAAACCATTAAGAAGCTTGAAAGCTTTGTTTAACTCTGTTGTTGTGACATTGGCAAGAGCAGACAACAAAGGACAAAAAATAAAATTTAATTCTGGCAAAGGGGCTGATATGCTGACCACACTTCCTGTGCACTTGCACAATTAGTATATATCATGTTTAAAACAAAGTCATGATTCAGTTTCAAATAGATATTTGGAAAAAAGTCAGACATAAATGAGAATGACATGAGAAATGTGCCTGCTCCTTGTGAGATTTAAGAAATAGTTTGAAAACTAGTCAGTGTAATATCCTAAAAAGTAATTCATCATTTTGTGTGTGTGTGTGTGTGTGTGTGTGTGTGTGTGTGTGTGTGTGTAAAAAGCAGACTGTCTGTTGCAGTTGCTTTCCTGATTTGCTACCAAGAATTCAGAATGGTTCACTTATCCCCCAGAAATGCAGACATCACAAGTGGCTGTATGTTTTCCATTTTACCCTCTGCATACTTCCTCATTCAAATTTCCCTGTCTTTAATTTCAGTCACTTCCTTTTCATAGTTTTAGCTTTACAGAGAAAGTCTATAATACAAGTTACCACATAGCATCAAGTTTTTTTTTTAATCAAACTTTTTTTGCATTTTTATACAAACTTGTGATTTGACCCCTTTGAACACACACAGTGTCTGTATCAGAGGCAACACTAATATAATTATTTTATTCCAAGGTGGCTGGGGGACATTTGAAACAGGCACCCAGCAGTTCAGTTAAAGGCTGGTAAATACGGTTGCATATTTAAAATATGTCCGGATGCATGTCTCCACTCGTACAGCATAAGTTGTGTATAATTTACATTTTTAGTTACCTCTTGTTTTCTCCTCCTGGTTCACCATCTCTCAATTCAAAAATGTCTGTTTGACAGTTTTCCATAAGTTTCAAAGTTATTTTATTGTCCTTCTGGTCTTTATTTGCCTTCCTTTTACTTGCAGTTCTCTGTTTTATACACATTAATCCAGCTCCCAGAAACATGATAAAGGAACATACCATCATGCTTAGGCCAACTGTAAGTATCAGCCAGGCCTGTTCACTGCTCACTTCATTTGCCTCGCACCCCTTTTTTAGGGGCAGTAAGATCAGGGGAGTTGTGGGAACATCGCTGACATGACAAGGCCCCACAGACTTGTTGACAAGCAGATTGACCCACACGGTGGACTCCAGTGGAGTGGGCCTGCCGCTGTCCCTAACTACAATGAAGAGGCGATGTATCCCATGATCCCTGAGCTGTAGGTGTTGGGCCAAGGTGATATTCCCAGAGTGGAGGTCTATCTTAAAGGGACTGCTGGTAGAGGGCTCACATGCACCAATGTGATAGCTGATGTCTGAGTTGATGCCCGAGTCTTCATCGATGGCATAGATCCTGGTGACGGTGGCACCCTTGTCCATGTTGGGTGACACCGTCAGGCAGGAGAGATTGCTGCTGGGGAGGATGATGTGGGGGTAGTTGTCATTGACATCTTCCACAAAAACGGTGACCTTGGCAATGGAGGACAAGGATGGCTGTCCCCAGTCCCTGGCCAGGAGCCACAGCTCATATCGGTCCTGGCGCTCACGGTCCAGCTCAGCTGTGCAGCGCAGCATGCCCTGGGTGATGTCCACCACAAATGGGCTGCTGCCGTTCAGCACGCGGACCTCCACCTGCCCGTTCGGCCCTTTGTCTGCATCCATGGCTGCCACAAGCCCAACCCGAGCCAACAGAGGAAAGTTCTCTGGGATGAAAAAGACAAAACTTGGGCTGAGGAAAACCGGAGCGTTGTCGTTCTGGTCCAGCACGTGGACAGACACAGTAGCGGTGGCCTCAAGCACCGGAGACCCGTTGTCCCTGGCAACCACAGTGATATTGTAGAATTCCTGGTGCTCTCTGTCCAGAGCAACTATGGTGTAGAGTTGGCCGGTTACATGGTCAATTTTAAACAGATTTTCTGTCTCGGGGCTCAGACTGTAAGTCAGTCTGCCATTCTGCTGGCTGTCTGCATCGGTGGCCTTCACCTGCACCAGAAAAGCGCCAGGTCGGTTGTTCTCCAGCAAGTCCACCAAATAGTGGATCTGTTGGAACTGGGGAGCATTATCATTGGCGTCTTCCACCAGTACTGGAATCACTGTCTTGGGGCTGAAGCCTCTGACTCCAGAATTGTTGAAAACCAGGGATATGTAATATTCGTGTTTCTGCTCAAAGTCAAGCGGCTTTGACGATAGCAGATAATATTGGTCTCGGTGCCGTTTTAGCAAAAACGGGACGTCTTCTTCAATGGATAGGGTGCCTGTAATTCCAGAGGCCTCACTCAGTTCTAGAACAGCCAAGACTGTAGGGGGCTTGTTCTCCTGTAACAGGACAGTCTGGTTTCGAAGTTCTGCTATGAACTTGATCTTGATCACTGGGTGCTCGTTTGTCACCGGCAGGACAGATACGGTCACCTGAGTGACTGCAGGGGGGCAAAAGGGACCACTTGCCAGAACTCTGAGCGCATGCTCTGAAGGGCCGTCAGCGATGTCGCCTGATAGGGTGATCTGTCCAGTGTTTCGGTCCACATCAAACTTGTCAGAAGTCCTTAAATCTAAAGAGTATGTGATTGCAGAATTGGGACCCAGATCGGGATCGGTGGCTTTGACACGTGTGACCACAGTCCCAATGGGTGAGTCCCTTGGAATAGAGGCAGCTCGGGGACTGTCAGGTGAAAATGTTGGGCAGTTGTCATTAACATCCTTCACCTCCACAACCAAAGTGACTGTGCCAGTCTGCGGTGGGGAGCCGCAGTCGGTGGCAATGAAGACCATTCGATGAGTGCTCTGGGTCTCACGGTCCAGCTCTTTCTGCACAATCACTACTGGAGAAGTTTCTGTCTCATTCACAGCAAAGAAGCTGCTGTTGCCCTCCAAGCTGTACCGTACCTCTCCATTGCTGCCTTCATCTGCATCCCAAGCGTTGTCATCGAGCGTAAAACTGACCCCCACAGCCACGTCCTCGGGGACACTGAGCTGAATCTCGCTGGCATAGAAGAAGGGGGCGTTATCATTAATGTCTTCCACTTTCACTGTCACCTTGACTATGTTCTCGTCGAGGCCAATGATGGCAAGGTATTCGAGGAAGCAGCCTTCTAGAGGCTTTGTGGGGCACAGAAATTCCCGGTCCATTCTGTGCGCGGTCATGTACAAGTCCCCCGTGATGTTATCCAGCCTGAAGTAATTATCTGGCATGAGGTGCTGATATGGTGGTGAGAAGTGAGTGGCCAGGGTGTGGACCCTGGTGCCCTGCTTCAGCTCTTCTTGAACCGTGAGGTGAACCTCAGAAGTGGTGCACATTATTCCCCTGATCAGAATAATGCTGAACACGTTCTGCAGGGAAACAAATGAATGCCAGTTAAGTGGAGCAACAATGACCAGTGCTGTAAGTCATTTATGTTGGGAGTCAGATCATTAAAGTTAAATACAGTGGGTTTATTGTACAGAACTGATCAAACTGATGGTCAGTTTCTTGTTTCTCTTGTGTGTAGCATTACTTTATTACTTGAAGATAAGTAGCACTCAATTTCTGTATGATACCAATGTGGAGATTGTGGAAAGTTAACACTTTCCTGTCAGTCTGAACAATTTTTACAGCTGTGTTTTATAAGATTATTAAAAAGGGACCGTGTTCTTGTTCAGCAATTCAAAAACATTGTACTGTATGACACCTGTACAATCAAGAGGACAATCTTCAGTTTTTTTTTTTTTTAAGGCTTCTGCTTAGTCAAGTGTGACAGTCTGTAACATAACTTCATTGCACTTTCCACATTCTGTGCACACAAATTTGCATAACATTTTTGTCATTTTTTTAAAATGCTGAAATATGAGAAACATTGAAGATGCACTTGATAGTGCTAACCTGATATTTTCTCTGAGACATAAAATAATGAAGTCTGTGCAAATGCATATTATTCAGACTGATCAAAGTAAATTAAATATCAGCCAAGGCTTCTAAAACAGCGGTATTAAAATATGAAACCTCACTGACATTACTGAAAACTGCCTGAATGTACAGTTAACATCCATAGTCAATAAATAACAGAAATCTGCTGGGAATTTGGGTGAAAGATTGTCAGACATTAAGAAAAGTTATGTAATTATTAACATGCTGGTTGTTAAGTCTGTATCACTCATTAACCTTGAAGATGTACTGCAGTGGTAGGCAGAGGCAGCAACTTATCAGTGTTTCAAGCACACATGTAGTGAACGTAGGTGAGGAACCAAAATCTCTGTGTCAACGCTGAGCTGTAACTCCAGTCTTTGTAGGGTTTTTGCTCCATAATCCAGGTTCTAGCTGGGATCGTACAGGTGAACCAACCTCCAAGTGGCATCCATCCCAAACAGTTATTAACCCTCTGGAGGAGGACTGACCTGTAGTAGATTGATCTGGTCCATGTTATCACAGATCCCAGGGATCATTCCTGTAGCGTGCATCTGTGAAAGAAAGACGGAGTGAGAGAACGATCCGCTGTAGGCGGGCAGGGCATGCCTCCTTGGGGGCGGGGACATTGACACCTTGTTTCAGGTAATGCTTTGTGGCATTGGGCAGATATCCTTTCCTCAAGATCACATTTCAGCTTTGGAGTAACAAGGCCACAGAGGAATGTGCTACAGCAAGCTTCACATGTAATTACTTTCTTCCCCCCCCCCCCCCCCCCCTTAAGGTTCCTGACAGGTACGAAGGTGCTATGTCGTGGCCCTTGGTACAACTCTGACCCCATTCCTCTGCACGTTCCAGGGGTGAAAGCAGCCATGATATTGAAATTGGGTGTGGATATGATGGGCATGTTTGAGCATTGGAAAACGCACGCACCTGGCCGTCACGTAGTGCACTGACTGCACTTGGCTGAAACAAATTAAATCCAATAGCGCAGTATTTGAGACGGTAAGAAGAAAAGCTGCTTGTGCTGCCGCTGCCAGTTGGATTGGTCGAAAAGATATCGCCATCGTTAAGTGAGTGCCTTTGTTCTTTTATGACTACGGCCCGAAGTCGCACTGTAAATCGCCCGGCTCTCCGTCTTCTCGGCAGTGCTGCCCCCGTGTGGCCGGACTCCGCGTCGCGCAAATATGACTCTTGTTTAAAGTCAGGAATTCGAAAGTCGGAATTGCGCTGCGGGGTAATCCGGCTTAAAATGTTCAAACAAAGGTGACGTAATCGCCATTTAAAATTCGGATCAATGTTTATGGACTATAAAAGTGATGTGACGTTCATTTGAGTCACGCCCGGGCGTTCGAGCCACTCTTCCGTGACGCGCGCGCACTGGGCGGTCTCCCACGCGCCATATATTTTCGCGCTCGAGAGATGCGGGGGGTCGGGTGAGACGCGGCTACGATGACCACGCACAGTCGGACAGGTGAGATGGGTGCGAAACAAGTGTAGCCACAGCAGAGGCTTAAACTGCCGCTTGCTTATTATGGCAAAAAGTAAGAAAATGCTCTTGTCTGTTGGACACGCAGGGCTGGAGATGGACCTCGGCGAGCTGCTGCAAGAGTTCCAGCACGTAGTGGAGGAGCTGAGCGCCCCCCCTCTACGAGCAGCACCTGCATGGGCTGCTGCCGCTCAGGACCGGGACAGCGACAGTGGCGTGGAGCACTCTGACCACAGTGAGTCCGTGAAGCTGTGCTCCATGAATATTAGGAAAATTAGGGAAAGTCTTGCTGGGGGTCAAAGACTGCTGAACTAAACTGTCAAAATGACATTTCAGAAACAAAATTGCAGAAATGGTAGTTTTTGTCAACTGCTCTTTAATCCCTACATGGACTCTGGAAACAATTATTAATGTCCCCCTCGGTGCAGAACGGTTCAAAATACATCAATGGCTCAATTTGTGCTGCACTGTTATAAAATACAGGTTACTTACTTACTCTAAGTGTCATATGAGCATGTAGTCTAATTTGTAAAGTAGCTTTTCCTTATTTACAAAGGCCCAACATTGTTACATTTGTGGAATTCCACAGCGCAGTGACCCTGTGTGTGACTATCAACTACTGTACAAGTGAAGTGTTTATCACTTAGTGGCTGGATGTTACTTGCAGGCAGGGAGCATTCGCCAGGTAGCAGCCTGAACACAAGCGAGGAAGAGCTGAGCACCGCCGGCGTGACCATCACACACACAGGTAGAGCAGCTGGCCGCCTGTCACATCACCATGCCTCTGTGACGTCCACTGGTGGCAAAGGGGGAGAGGGGGCATAGCTTGCAGCAGGGGAAGGCAGGCCTCCGTGCAGCGCAGGACTGTGGCAGTCGCTGCGGTGGGCCCCAGGATGCTGCCGGCGTGACACTGGCTCATGGGATTACAGCGCGGCAAGGATGTGATTCGTCAAAGCCGGCCTCAGAAAGGCGCCATGAAAAATGTGCAAGAGGGATTAAGATTCCTCCTTGCTTATGTAACTGTGGCTGCACAGGAACGTCTCCTCTGCCCGAGGGGGCAGAGAGGAAATTCCACTGCTCTTGGGGGCATCCTGCCCTCCCTGCCTGTCCCATTTCCTCACCTTTTTTCCTTTTCTTTCTGCAGCTAAACTGGGGGACACCAGAGACCTGCAGAGCTTTATTGAAAACCTAGACAAAGAACTTGCTGGTATGTTACTAAAACTATTTGGGGAAGTGGGGGGGGGGGGGGGTAACTCTGGTTATTTTACTGTAAAATTCCCCTATGCACACGTACCAGGTCCACCCACTGGGAACTGACATCAGCAACCACCAAAGCATTGCAAATCCAGGACACACGATGGGTCAATACTTCAGTGTGGGACTCAAGCAGCTTATCTGCTTCATACTCAAAACCATTCATTAAACCATTAGGTCCCAATTAGCACAAAGCAATTGGTTGTAATGGCACCTGATACTGTTGCTGTGCAGTGGCAGGTGTGGGTGGGGAATGGCGTGTAGGGCATCCAGTGGTTTTGGAGAAAGGCAGCCAAGCGTCTCTCCCATTACCTGACCTGGGCCACCGTATCGACAAGGCAGACCGCTGCTCTCACACTCAGCCGTCACCACTTTATCTTCCTGACAGAGATGTGAAGCGGGTGATCCAACTGCCCAGGAGGAGAAGACACACCACCAGCTGTCCCTTCAGGTGGACACTGACTGATGGAGGGAGAGAGATGGACTCTACATCATCTGTAGTTCACATGGCAGCCTGTAATACTGCATAAAGAGGCCTGAACCGCCTTACTGTGGTAAATGTGGTCACCTGTGGGGAAACAGTGATGGCCTTTGGTAATCTGTCACAGCATAAAGGGTATTTGATTTAAACTGTATATTTCATACAAATGCTTCCTGGTTTATACTGTTTTTAATTGTAAAATAAATTATATTTTATACATGTGCAATTGAATTATTTTTTTGTATTGCTTGCATACAAAACAGCAGTGACCAACAGATGTACATATCTAAAGGCAGAGTTTTGAGAATGAACAATGGTCTTATGTAAAACACACAGGTACTCTGTTGACCATTTAATTGAGGGAACAATGAAGTTGAAATGAAATTAAAACTTTAAACCCACCAATGTCATCTGATCTTGCATCTCTGTTTAGTTTGGCCCCTGGAAATGATCACCCAGTTTACCATCAGGGGCCTGCATTTCACAAATCCCCCTATTTTGTGGTGCCCCTCCCCCCACGTAAAATCACCCACCTCTGCCCTCACTTCCTGTCAGCCTTGGAGTTTCAGTTGCTGCATTTCTTCTGTAAACAAGGAAATCCACAAATTCAGCCCTCATGCTGTTAGATGTTCAGACAGGACTTGCGTCATCTGCACAACAGCACAATACCGATTTTTATCTTTGTTTAAATTCATTTCAAGGGAATCTGGCAACTTGGCTGTAGTCTCAAACTGACAGCCTGACTTAACAAAAATTAAATCTGCCAACTGTTGCAGAATCACACTGAAGGAATACGGTCAGACAAGTTCAATTATGCAGACAGCTTTGGACTAAACTAGGAAGGACATTTTGCTGAACTATTTCAAAACAATTTAAAGAAATACTTGTTTCCTTGCTTACTTGAATAATGAAGGAAATACCTTTGTGTTTCCACAGAGTCTTGAACAGCATCAGTGAGCCAATCATGAGACAACTGTAGGGAAAGTGGTGGGGGGGGGGGGGGAGAGAAATACATTTATCACTATTTTTCTTACATTTGCAAGGTGCTTAAAAGCGAGTGCAAGTTACTGCCCACTCACTTAGCCAACAGCCCTAAGCAAGGCCGGTGTGGAGGCATCAGCTGTGTCACACGGTTGTTATGCAGCGACTGACAGTGGCTGCAGGCTGATCCCATCACCATGGTAACCACCTCCACACACAGGACTGGCTAGCAGACTGCTGTCTGTAGTGACCTGTAACATTACTGTAGGCCCCGAGGCTGGACGAGCTGCAGTTACATCACAGGGGCTCGAAACAGCCCCCCCTCCACCACCGAGCACTGCTTCCCCATGGAAATTAGTCATGTGATTTCAGTTCAGCACCAGAAAATTTTCAGTTTCACAAAGTTACATATTGCTGACATTTACCAAAAAAAAAATGAATCATTGTTTCAGCCTTGGGAAAGGGTTTCTCAGAAAGCAATAAAATTTCCGTTTTCAAATTTAATTCCCATAAAGGGAACTGCTGCTGTTACCTTCGTCCTGCACTTAACCACAGCTATGGGTACATCATCTCACGCACTGCCAAGCTTTAATTCTAATTCTAATAGACTAGGGCTGTTTTCTCATGTCTATGGGTGGCAGCCCTTTGAGGAGCACAGATTCAGCCCAGTCTGTCTGGAAAACCAGCCTACAAAGTAAGTAACCTTGAATAAAGGTGCTGGCTTAAAAAAAAAAATGTACCGAGTAAATAGCAATGAAATATTTCACATTCATAAATAATGTCTGTGGACAGGAAATGGAAAGACAGCTACTATAGTAGAAAAGGTGCCGTGCAAGTCAAGAAATATGACTTGGCGCCAGTGTTGTCCATCTAGGCTCTGCCCAAAATAAAGATAAGCTACAGCTTCTCCTGTCTTGCTGCTGCGTAAACACACTTCTCAGAGGGACAAAAAGAGGTGGACTTTCTTCCGAGGCTCTGCTTTGTTTGCACGCGTCCTCCTCAAGACAGATTTGTTTTGGACTTTCATGTGGAAGACGTGCTGCACTGGGGCCAGAGGCTGGAGGGTCTGTGTACGGGGGGGGGGGTTCGGACGTGACCTGTTTGCATGCTTTTGGCCCCGGTCCTGGAGCATCTCTGTCACTATGCTTCCTGGTGTAGACTGATAAGCAGTACCTGGGCTATTTGTAACCACAGATGTTTTAATTACTTTAACATTTTGGAGCTTCTTGCATATTTTGGATGAGGGAGGCAATGGGAAGATGTTGTAGAAGGGGTCAGAATGCCATTCATCGTTTCCAAAAAAAAAAAAAAAACGTAGCATGGATACACTCACCTGGAAACTCATGTCACTCTGAACAAGAGTAGCAGGTTTAATGGCTTCACTGTACAAACCCCCCCCCCCAATGAAAGAGGTGGTGTCATCCTTCCTGTTGAGAAACGATTAGTGAGCTGTTGTCAGCCAAAGCCACGGCAACACTACTCCACAGAAGCAACCTGAGGAACTCAGCTGCTTTGCAACACTCAAATCCTGACCTCACAAGACTGTTACAAGCATGAAATTTAATAAACTGGCAGTGCAAGGATGTGACTGAAGGGTGCAGCGGGATTAGACACCTGATTCCTGAATCAGAATCCAACACCTGGGACACCTCAGCCATGAGCGCAAGTCAGGAGTGTGGCAGACTGGAGTCTATTTTGGAAGCACAGGGTGCTGGGCTAATCAGGGTACACCTTCACTACCAGGTAAAATGCAAGAAATGTGGACAAACCCTAAAATATCCAGTTAGAACACTGCTATAATTTTTTTTTTTTTTTGCAACTAGTATAGTAGGTTTTTTACACATTGAAGTATTCAATTCTGTTTTAAGCATCACTGTGGTACAGTTCTCAGAAATGCCATTCATATCATAATGGGAAAAACTCAAAGAAAGACAAAAATAATAGTTGCTTAAAAGAGGAAAGCATCCCAAGGAAGGCTTAAGCAGCATTATGGGAAATAGTCACAGAAAAATAGGGAGTGATTTTTTTTTTTTTTTTTTTACTAAATCAAAATCTATTTTTTTCCCCTTTTTTGAGGGTGTATAGTGATTATGGAAAATGGGTAGATTACTGATTTATTTTCAACAGGCAGACAAAACAATTTTGCCTGAGAAACTGTATGGGCAGAACCGGCACCAAATCAGCAATCTGCTGTGACCCTAACTGACAAACTTACATAACTGTATCGGCTATCCTTTACAGCCACTGCTGGGGAGCTCCTCTGGTTTTACAGCACTTTTAATAGAAATAGGCAAAAAACAACCAAAAAAATTCGCATTTTCATTAGACGGGGCTTTTAATTTGATGTGCACATTTAATTGCCAGCTGCAAATAAGACCTAAATGGCCTCAAGACAGCATCTAATCGCAAAATAAGCTTGAATAAATATTTTCTTCCAAACATGTTCACTGTTGTTTTTTTGAAAAATAAACTGATTTGTCTTTTTTTTCCCTTTCTCCAGCTGCCACTGTGAAAAGGGGGAAATGTACAGGATTTGTAAGTGCGTTTTTGTATTAAAATTGCCAGCAGGGAGCCGCACAGAAGGTCAGGCTCACTTTGAGGAGGAACACGCCACACCCTGCCATCCAGGACAAGAGACACAACAAGTAGCCATCTGCAGCAGGTGGAGGAGGGGGGGCAGTTTCACTCCCTCTTTGGTTCGCCCCTGCCCGGAGAGCACACACTCAGAGTGTATCCATGACCCTCACCCCGTTTCGCTTTTAAGTGCGGCTTTCCTGGAAGCACTAAACCATAATATCCTAATGGACGCGGCTGGCGGCGGTCCACGTTTGGTGGTCACCATCAGCTTCTCCATTTCTATACGAAGGAAGGACGCTTTTAAACCCACAGAGATGTGGCTCTTTCTTACCACTGGATTTATATGTGGCACTAAGTCATCCAAAGAGTATTTCTAGTGCTCACTTTGGATCAATAAACAGCAGCACTGCTGATTGGATGAGGGTTTCTTTGGCAAAGTGTAAATTTTAGCACTTACAGTCACAGGTCCACGTGGGTCTGCTCTTCATTAAATATTTTCTTTTCTGAGGTTCGGCACCTCAGGAAAAAGTGTTTTAATGGCTATACATGAAATCTCTGAAGATAAGTGCCTATTCTCTACATAGGAATCATTGTAGGGTGCATTGGAGAAAAGCATTTGTTAAATGAATAATTGACACAGTAGTGTGAGTATCGCTGCTGCCTCACCATGAATCATGGAGATGGTTATTAATATGAAAAAGGTAACTGCTAGTATCTGCATTTCTGAAAGGTTTGAACATGGTCCAACTTGGGCTCAAGTGTTATCCTTTTCCTTGTACCATGCAGACCTGGTGCGTGTGCAGCTTCAAACTTGCGGCGGGAACATTGCGCACTCGACTCTACTTCTGGAGTGCTTCAAGAGGAACATCTGAGAGAAGGCTCTGGAGCAACATCACATCACACCTGTATTGAGCTACAAATGAGTTCCATGACCATCAGGTTTTTCAGCTCAATATCAGCCAACATGCAAATCCAGCACATCTTTTATTGATGAGAAGCTAACTTTATGTCGGTCTGTTAAGAAGGGCCAATCGAGGTTAAGTACCTGGCTTAATGTAATAAGACAAGTATCCCTGTCCTGGGACGTGAACCTTCAACCCTCTTAAATCGAGGATGCTAACGCGTACAAGACACTTTTGCCACAAATCGGCCACCATAGAAGATGCAGACATTCTGTGTGAACATTATTCATTTTAAATGTTGTCATTACTGTTGGCAGTGAAGACAGCGATTTAAAACAGAGTGGCAAACTCAAACTCAAGGGACATATAAGTAATCTCCTACCTGGGACTCGCCTGTGTTATTAGAGTCTTAAAGACTGTTTGCATCATGTTAGTCCTGTTGGTACCACTATTTGTCTTACTCAAGCTCAGCTTATTTGGCATGATTTGTGTGTTTACAACACAATGGCTGGTCAGGCTAAGCCATTTTACACGGGTAAAAATCCTTTTGATGCAGGAATTTCTGTTTCTTGGTTGAGGCGTCCTTTGCGGATGTGCTATTAGGCGATTGATCCGGTAGTACTGGGTGTTGAGTTAGTTCTGAGAATGGAGTGTAAAGGTTTGCGTTGCTTTCAATATAACTCTCAGCCTTGGTTAATTTTCAGAGTCCGCTCCCATTTGCAGGGGCAGACAGAGGGGTGAAGCCCCTGGATCTGAGTCATTGTTGGAGGTCCTAAATCCACCAAGATATCAAAAACTTCAAATACCAGTGTCATACAACATCAAACCTAACAGTACAGACATATATTTCCAAAATATGAATAGCTAATTACCATGTGATTTTATCAGTCAGAATCCATGATAGAGCAAATATCGCTTGGCGCCATTCTCTGCTTCAGTAAATCAGCATCATTTTGAAATTATTACAATTATTGCTAAGAACGACTACAGTGTAACACAGTTACAGCAAGCAACCCCTCAGCAGATTGTGCAGACTGGCAACGCTTAAAAGCAAAGCAAAGTACAGTACGGTACATCCACTGCACTAAAACAGGTCCACACACACACACAGAAGCCCAGCAATAAATGACTATGGCTATAACCAAAGAAATTATGCGTGCAGGTTACAGTGGTTTGACTTACTTTCCACGCCATAGCGTGAGCAACACACCAAGACTCAGGCGCTCACTGTACAGTTCTGTGGAGATGAACATCTTAGAGGCAACAACCGCCGTACTGTAAAAAGCTGTGTTTCTAACAGTGAGCAGCAGCGCCTTCACACAGCTTAACAGGACACAGAGGCCCGTAAGCACAACAACAGTAACAATAAACCATTTTTCTTACCGGTTAGTAGCGGTTGATAGGAGAACACGAGTTGCCAGCTATGTTGGTTAAATGAACAGTCGAATGAGAACCGAGTGGGCTTTTTATCTCTTCTAAAGTCTCCGCGACGGAGCCGCGCTTGGGCCCAAGTGTTACCTTTTCTCGCTCTCCAGGTTTTCCGTGCATTTCCGCCATTGCGAACAGTCAGAGACGACAGCAAGTTGCTAATTTCTTCTAAGAAAAACGCACTTAAAACATAAAATAGTATTAATTTGTCTTCGCTGCGACAAACTCCACAACCGCCTCAACTCTTGTCGAAATTCCCGCCTCCTCAGCTTTCCGCATGACGTCAAAATTCGTAGCGCGTAAACCAATCATCGCTCAAAACTAAGCCTGACTGACTTATAACTAAACAAATTAAAACACTCCGCTCGTTGTGACGCGGCAGCGAGACTCCGGCGTTTCTTGCAGTTTGCACGCAATTTGTGGAATTGCCTTAAATTTGAAGGAGCCTCGCGGAGTCGCGAATGACGAGAATGAATAAATAATAACAGGAAAAGATAATCCGTTTATTTAGATAAATTTCGCAGCCCCTGTCGCCCCCGGGCCATTAGCCCAATTATAAATCGGGTGCTGCCGATTTGTCTTACGAACATAATCCCTTTGCGGGCGATTGTTGTCGGTGCATCGCCACCTTGTGGTCAAGTTTCATTCGGTGCGGGCTCAGGACTCCACAGGGCCGTGGCTGGAACGCTTTTCCTCTGCAGCCACTTCGCACAAATTTGCCATGAAACACCGAAACACATGATGTTTACATGAATTTCTTCTACCGCGTTGCACAAATACTTCTCATCTGTCATCCAATATGGTCATTTCACAAGTTGGCTTTTCCAGCCCAGGCTCATAATGGCCACGATGATGGTTTCTGGCTAAGGATGGGATGCAGCATAGGAACCGAGAACCATAACCATCATTAAATGTGAAACATATTTGAAACAAACACACTGGGATTGCATGTTGCCACTACGTGTTAGTGCAACGTTCACACATTTTAACTGGAAATTGCTGATATTTTGCCAGCACTGACCAATAGTCAGCCTGTATGTTTAGCTAAGCACAAATGTCAAGCTTTTTCATTTCTCGTCAGCAAACAGTGCACAGTAATGTAGACAGAAACAAAAAGTAAAGAATTCAGATTAAATAACATTTTTGCCAAATTCAGATTTAGACGGCCCAGTGCATAACAGTACATAGAATATCTACTGACATCAGGTAGGCAGCGATTTACGTGTAAGAGAAGGTCAGCAGGGCTTAACCCGCAACACCCTTACAAGGATGTGCTGAAGCACAAATTTAGAGCTTTTCACTCAATGTACCTTAGATGGATGTGGACAGTCTTACTGCCATGGACACAGTCTCACATCTGGAACAGAGTGTTGCACAATCCCATTAGGTAAACTCCTATTTCAGGATTGCTTTTGTTCTTCTCTTTGCTGGTCAGCAGCAGTGACGCACTTGTCTTCTCCAACACGAGAACAATGGAAGAGCCAAAGAACAACTGCAGGATACCAAGCCTCATAACATCTTTCCTGGTTGAGACACCTGGCTGGCACAGCTGACTCAGATTCCCTGGCAACAACTGGTTCCCCATCCCCTGCACTTCACAGCTCTGTCCTGTAAGCTGCATTGGCAAAAAGTAATGACAACTTAACTTATAGTGTGTTAGGGTTAAGATGGGAGACAAGAAGATAAAACTGTAACCAAAAACCAGTTCAAGTCCAGTGGGGGCCCAGCTGTTGCATAAAACATGTACTATTAATAACATGAACTATATCAGTAAATATGCAACTGTAGACAGAGGCCAAGCTGCGGAGGATCTTCCATCATTCAAAAAACAGATTTTTTTTTTTTTTACTTGAGCGTAAGCAAGTTCTGTTGGTGCATAAGAATATTTGGACTAATCTTTCATGGCTTCCATTAGAGACATATAACCAAATGGCCTTTTTGGAGTCACGGACCATTTTTTATTGATTTCATCTTTATTATCACTTACAAATTTTTCAAAATACTGTATTTAAGGTAGGTGATTCACACAGCTTAAGTACCGTTGCTTTGTTTGCTTACAAACCTGAAAAATATACCAAACCTTTGCTGTAGTGAAAAAAAAAAACAATATTGTAAAGTCTGGATGTGGTTATTCATTTTTTTTGTTGTTTTTCCTGTGGAGAAATGTTGTGACAATGTCCATCTTGCTCCCAAATGAAAAGCAGGCTAATACTTGTGAGAGGATCTCTGCTGTTGTATCCGTCAGCGGGGCACATTTGCAGCCTCTGTCACACCGCAGCCCTGGGAGTGACGGGGTGACAAGCTGCACCTGGATAGCTGTGACACTGACCCTGTATGGGAGGAAGGTGAGCACAAAGGACAAGATGACACAGGTGGGCCAAACCAGGGCTCTCTCTACAGTGTGCTACCCAGGTACTTCAGACCAATGTGGAGTGAAATGGTTCCTGCTCACTTTACCCTGGTAATAATAGTAATGGTGCCAGTAAAGATCCGGAAGATAACAGTAAAAACACTGTGAGTACGGTCATTACTGTTACCTCTAAACTGGATGGGCTATGGTGGTGTCATGTGGTGGCATATTAGAAACCACCGTGTGTGACATCTGCTGTGTAATGGCATTTTTCTCTGTTTCAGTACACAGCACCTACCTCACACACACACACACACACACACACACACACACACACACACACACACACACACACACAGAGTTCTCTGAACCTCTTTTCCAGATAGAATTTTTCTTCCCAGGTTACACACACATTGTCTTATTTAATGAACTATTCTGACTCCAATTTGCATTTAGATTTTAGATTGTTAAAAAGTAAAAGTATAAAATAAATCTCAGCGTTACCATTTTAGTGATGTACAAAACTGTTATGGTTGCACAATAACGACACTATTGTTTACAGAATATCAATTCCAGTTATTTGCACAATTTTTGATAAAGCATTTTTGCATTGAATGAACTTGTATACTTTGCCGAACTGACAATACATTTTATCGTGTTTTGCTGAGGACGATGAATTGAAGCTGACCATAGAGAATGAAAAATAAGTGCCTGGTGTGTACGGCTCAGCATGTCAATAACATTCGCTGTCATGGATTGTGTTATCGGAATGTCAGTAAAGCCCATCCACTGGCAAAGACCACATTTTGATGGGGCCGTGTGCTGAAGCTGAAGGTACGAGAATGGGTGAGCAGCAGATGAGTGATTGTCGTAACTTCTTCAGCTGTCAGTGTCAACCAACATGAGACCAATTTAGACTTATCAGCTCTCTCTCCATTTGCTATTAATACCACACTTCCAACTGATGCTCCCCTAGACATTACTTTACCTCCCCAGCTGCTTCGCTCAGCTGTCCCGTGTCCCTTGTGTACTGCTCCCCTGCACCCTGTCCCTACTGGAGTGCGCTCGTGTGTGAGGACTGCCTGTAGACCAGCGGTCCTTATCCATTTGGCTAACAGGCAATAATGAGCAGTCGGTGCCTGCAGGTGGAGTCTCAGGTAGACGGTGGCCCAGGGCACTTTTTGGAGACAGCACCGCCGCTGCGCTCCTCACCCCAATTTCCTGCTGATCACTTAAATGGGCTGGAATTGACGGTCTACTGGGGAAAATGAGCTCACCTGTAGCCCTGTGCCGCTACACCGTCATCTGCAGGCCGGCATCCATGCTAGTGCCACCTACTCAAGGCCTGCAGTTGTCACTGCATCGAGGGACTGTCCTTCCTGTGCTTATGTCCATCTTTTACATGCCACTGTATGCCCCTTCTTGGTGATTTGCCCTATAAAGAGATGTAAACAGTTCCTAAAAATAAACATGCCAGTGTGAATTTTTCACCTTTGCCGTGCAGGGACATAGGGCCTGGTGACCAGATGGGCTGCAACATCGCTAACCTCTGGTCAGAGGGGGGACTGCTACAGAGATGAACAGATGTTTGCTGTTAACCGTTTAGCGATGTGCTCATCGATACCAACGCCACCGACAAAGTTAACCCTCAGCAAGGGTGCTCACAAGGAAGCAAAGTGCCGAAGGCATCGTCTGACATATGTTAATGAGTTAATGAACAAAGAAGGTTCTAGAATGGGGAAACACTGCAGCTACATGGTTTATGGTTTGAAACAAAGGGTATGTGTGCTTCACAGCCACTCTCAGAAATAACACCGCAAGAACAAACCAAAAAGTTTCTCAGTGTGAAGTGTAGCTTTGTAAGCTGGTCAAGTGTGCAGGCTGACAGGTTTGGTGACATTTCCAGTTTTTTTCTGCACAACTTCTTAACCATGTTGAAACCAGCCATTCCACTTGCAGCAGTCAACTGGCACCAGGCTGAGATGCTGCACAGATAGCCTGCCACAAACACTCACCTCACCCCCAACACACACATACACACACGCACACATTTTCACTGCTACTTCTTGCTTTGCCCTTGTGTGTTAGCCTGTTTTTCCTGTGGGTGCAGAGATAAAAATAAAATATCTGAAATGAGAAAAGGGGCATAACAGGACTTTGAGACATTTTTGCACCTCGCCAACTGAAAATTTCATTGCAATTGCTAAGATGACCCCACTCCCCCCAAAAAAATGAAAAACAAAAACACAACTAAACAAAACATTTATCAAAATACAGAACAATTTACACTAAAAAACCTTTAGTAAATTTTTTTTTTATCCAATTTGATGGCTCTAATTTGGCACACGGCACAATTAGCACGTATACATCTGGTATACATAAATGCATATTAAATATATTTATACATATTGATATATCTGGAACTCCTACAAAAAGTATAAAGAGCTCCTATTTAAATATTTATATATGTATATAAATAAAATGTCCAGTGCATATTTTTGTTTTAATTTGATTTTCTTTGCTCTCCACACATATATGTATAAAGAATATACATTATGTATATATAGTATGGTTATACATACATACATACATACATATATACAAAGAGAAAGAAGGTGATAATGAAAAAAACATGCACTGGAGATTTTATTCAGCACAAACAGGCCACTGTTTCCCTTTGTTTGGATTTGTCAGTTAGTTCAGCTGAATTTTTATCTACCTTCTTCTTACACTGAAAATAATATTTTATTTTCTCTCAAAATTAGATGTAAATAAGAATAAAAGTGCTATTCCGCAAAGACAGACAACCAGAGACGCGTTTGAGACACTACATGTGGTGAATCAAATCAACAACATGATAAGAGGCTCTGCCGTCCCACCCCCCACCCCAACCACACGGACGCTCTACAAACCCAAAACTGGAGCACACGTACACACGCGCGCACACGCGCGAGTGCTCAAGGCACCGTGTGCGAGTACGCATTTCATGGAGAGATAAGATACGATAAATTGATAGATAGATAATTTGTTGTAAAAGATGCACTTTTTTCTTAACAAAACAATCACAGTAACAATGTTCTCATCTCTGCAGTCCCTCCTGTTTGGCAGAGTCTGTTTCACACACATTGTTTATGCTTTATGTGGGAAAGGAGGACAGGACTCCCGTGACAGACGAGTGGGCCGCTCGGTACATTTCCTTTCCGTGTGCTGCACTCGTCCGCCTTGAACTCTTGCATCCGCAACCAAATGTCAGGCGATCCACACAGAACTGCTGCAGGTAAGAGTATAAAGGAACGAACAAGCTTTCTCGTAAGGCATTGAAAAAAATATATATATGAACACAAATGATGCGCAGATGTCATTGTAAGAGGCCATTGTTTTCAAACTACTTTCCCACAGGAGACAGAAATGGGAAATAAAAAGCACTTCTCTGTTTCTTTGTTGTCACCTGTTAGAGAACAAAATGTTAATTTCTCCACAGTCGTTTTAAAAAGGCGTTTTAAAATGACTAGAAAAGAAAAATGCTGTGGACACATTTGTCCCTCTGCGTAGGAACAGAATCAGTTCCAGTTGGGCAGTTCGGCAAGACTTGACATCCAGAAGGAGCCTCGGCGACTCTTCGTAGTTAAAGTCCTTCTTTAATTACGTTTCCTTTAACCCGCTCCATAACCCAGAATTTTTTTAAAAAGCAACTGCAGCCCCCCTCCCCAAATCTGTTTCCACCCCTTCCTCTTCTTAAAGCTATACCCGGGTGGTGGAGTGTGAGTGCGGCAGGCCAGTGGAGTTGAAGCCAGCTGTGAAAGTGTTATAGGGATGGAGGTTGGGCATTCCCACCAGGGAGTTAGGGATCATAGTGATGGTGTTGGGTGTCATGAGAGGGATGTCATCGGGAGAGCGGCGCAGGGTGAGGGTGTAGTCTGGCAGGGAGGCCAGGCGCAGGGGGTCATGGGGAGCCCCGGCATCACACTCGTGGTGGGTCTGATTCATCTGCAGGGTCATGATCTCCTCCTCGGGAGCGTGGCCCACGTCATTGGCATTTGCCTGCCGCTGCGGGCTGGGCTGCCGATGTGAGTCCTGTCTGCGCTTGTCCTTGCGGTAGTAGAGGGCAGCGAAGGCCAACACGTTGAGGAACAGCAGCGAAGCTCCCACGGCGATAGTGACACTCAGCTCAGTGGAGTAGTCACGTGGGTTCTCCACCACCAGCGGGCCTGTCTCCTCATCCCCGTTCCACGGCTCTTTGCCGTTCTCGCTGTTGTAGGCCGGCGACATAGGCGGCCGCCTCGTGTTGATGGGATATGCCTTGCTGTTGGGACGCTTGGTGGACAGGGAGTTCTGGGTGGTCTCCAGTGGGGGCACTTTGGTGGTGGTAGAGGTGTAGTGGAACATGTCATGAAGGTTGTACAAGTGGGGCACTAGGTGCTTCCAAAAGGCCACCTTGGTGGCACGGTAGTGGTCCCGGACACGTGGCTTCAACCCGATGTGCAGGTACAGCTGGTCCTGGGGATTGTACTTGGACCAGGCCACCTCCTCGAAACGGTTGGCCTTGGTATGGATGAACTTGGTGTCCTGGGGCACTGGCTTGTTTGGATCTCTGTGACAAGATGAAAAAATGCATTAATGTTAATTTCAAGAAAGTGATTATATTAGAGTTATTTTTTTATAGCTCATATTGTCAACAATGTTATATTCATTTATTGACTGTATCAGCAGTTTTACTGTCGTATTTCTCTCACCACATAAAGACAGCACACCAACATATCATGCAAATTGCACGAGTCCTAGCCACTCACTTATTGGTAATCCTGCCAGCTGCCTAAATCTTTCCTGCATTGATCAATTTTTGAACATTAATTTTTAACTAAGGTGTAACACAGCAAAGTGTCTCACATTATTCATAACACGAGACATTGATTTTAAGGAAATATATAAATAACCTGACGCCCTTGGATGTGCTTAAGAAACTTGTTTTCAATATCATAACAGCAATTCTACCTGCAGGCTAATTGCTGTGGGAAAAGGGCACAAGATGCATTAGCGGAACCGATGTAGAGCCGGCCGTATTAATCGAGGCTGAGGTGGTGGGGCTTCACGGTGCAGTGCTGCACATTTACCTGAAGGAGTCAGTGTTTTCCACCAAGCGGCCGCGCCAAGAATGGCCACCAGTGTCAATTGCTGAACCGTATTGATTTATTGACCGTATTAGCATATGGCATTCAGGAACAATCACAAGTCTCCTCGTGGCAGCAACCCGCAGCCCTGGACTGACACGGAGAGGGAGTCCGGACGAGGGCGTCGCTTCCTCTGCCTGGCTGCAGATGCTTTACAAAGTGCTGCATTGCAGGGGAAAAAGGCCTTGACCGGAAGGAGAGCGAGGCCTACAGTGTGTTTACGCATCTTCAAGTGCAACTAGGAAATAAGGACACGAGTGCTATTATGCTGGTGTTTAGGGTTAGGTTCACAGGGTTTGCCCGAGTGGCAATACTGCAGGGAAGGGTAACGGCTCTGTGGTTCTTTGACAGCCCCAGTTTCCTCTGAGCTGTCTGTGCTTCTGAAATCAGAGTTCTGTGGCTGATGCTGTAGATCGTGCCTCTCCCTGCTCCTGCTCTTTCCTGCTGTCAATTTTTCTTTTTCAGGTCAGCGCTTCTGGGAGTGGGGAGGCAAATTGAGATGGCTGAGGAAAACTCCCGGAGTGTGGCTGGGTGTCAGTGAAGCGCACCGTAAATAACCAGTTTTATTAGGCCGGTAATGATCCTCGATGACTATCGACAGCTACACTATGATGACTTTGTAGTTGAATATCAGTAATTAAGTTTCAAGGGAACAGACATGGGAGGTAAGGTCATATTGATCCTCCATGCTCACAACAGCAAGAAGGACATCAATGTGATTATGCTGGACCCCCTATAAATATTTAAGGCAGGTCACAGCATAACAGCAGTCGGACACCCACAGCACAGGCAGCTGCTTGTACTACGAATGCGAATCAAACCTCCTGGCTCCAGGTGTGCTCAGTGCCTTACAGTCTGCAGCCCTGAGATGTGCCGCAGTGAGCAGGCCATGTTTGACCCCTCCACCATTTTGCTGCCAACGCAAAAGACAGGTGATGGCGCTTTTATTCCGTGACACACATTCCTATGTGTTTGCTGCAGATGAAGACAAATTCCTTGAAGTGGAAAAGATAAAAATCAATGTGGCATGGCAACCTAAATTTATTTTCCGCTTGTGGGATCACCATGTGACTGGCTGCCTCAGGTGACTGCACATGCACAAACACTGCAATGTTTGTGGTGTTGGTTGACACCAATCGCACCTTTGTGGGCCAACGTCCACAGAAGACCAGACCACCAGATCAGCTTCTGCTGTGCCTCAGATCCCCACTGGACGTGGGAGCTCAGATGAGGTGAGGCTGCACTAGCTAATAGCATCCTGTTAGTCCGCTTGCTCAAGCACTCAACTGGATCCCAGTCTGCATCAAGGCAGAGGCAAACGATTACTGAAGCCGTAAAACCCAGCGTTTTAATAGCCTTTTACATTTCCTCTGATGTTTTCATATGGTGTGGGCACTCGGGCTTGTGCAATAAACCAGTCCTTCATTTCCAATCATGGCCTCTCACTCAAAGCCATTGAACCCAGTTGACCTTACTATGCCCAGGCATTATAAGCAAAAATAAGACAGATGGATGACAAAGACACCCACGGTGGTAGAGCACCACAGAACAGGAGATCCATTCAAGAGGGTGGGTCTAAAAAGGATTTCAGGTAAAATCGGCACCAGAAAACTACATAAGAATAGGATTAGGAAACATGAGGAAGAGGGAGCTGTCTTCTTCATTCCCCATTAAGTTCTTCGGTCATGGCAACTCATAATCAATGGTATCCAAACCCTTTAACAAGACCGGTCACTTAGATTCTGGAATGAAAACCAAGTTATTGGCTACAAATGTCCTATTAAGGGCTAAGTCAATTTGTGTGTTTAGGTTGGAGGGGCCATTATGTACCACCAAGGCCTTTTCAACAGCAGTGCAGGGATGGAGGAAGCTACAAAGCCAAATACACTGGCAGTGAAAGGGAAACTGGTGTCCAACTTACTGGATTCTGCAAAGCAGGATTTCTGTGACACAGTAGGAGGTCAACATATTTTGAAGACCCTGATGTTTCAGTTTTGTGATAACATCGACAGTGAGCACTGTGCCTTTGAATGAAACATACAGAAGTTTATCTACTGTGTAGTAGGTGAATCTTGACAGTACCACTCTAACAGGTTGACTGGGCAATTTTAGGATTAGGGTTGATGTTAGGATTTGGGTTATCACACAACTACACACACACAGAACAGAAGAGAGGACACAGCAGCCTCAACAGATGGCTGGGTCCAAAACTCAGCAGAAACTGTCCATTGGACCTCTATATTTATAGCAAGGAATAACTGTAACTAAGACGCTGTCCTGGAGGTGCGGGGAGGAGTGGTGATTAGCAACACTGGAAGATGAGGTAGAGAGTAGATGCTAAACTGTGTTGATTTTTGTTAAGAGGAGCCGAGAAGCAACAAAAATGGAATTCACCTCAGTGGAGTCTGAAGATGTGTGACATTTTCAAATGTGCTCGTATTCACAAATCAGTGACAGAGAAAAGGTGATAGGGAGTGAGAGAAGTGTTAAGGAGGAAGAGATGTATGAAGGAATGAGGGATTGAGAGGTGGGGGAAACAAAGAACAGTGAGAAGAAAGGCTGAGCACTGGGGTGTTATTTGCCTAGCAAATGAACCAGAAAGTGCAAAACATGTTCTTCTGTAAGCACGCAGCCCAAAGACAGAGCCTGTTAAGCGCTGCAGGGATGGACATGGACGGACCCACCCACCCACGGATGGTGTGCAAAAATGGAAATGGGGTGAACTGTAGTGAGACGCTCTGAACATGTCTTCCACAGACAGGAAGGCACTCAGGGTCTGAGCCTTGCTTCAGGGCCCATTCTGAAGCTTTATGACTTCTATGGAACAAATCCGCTCACGCGGGAAAGGAATACTGTGCGTTCGCCGCATATTTTTGCAGGTTTTGCACCTCCCTCCCTCTGGTGTTCTCTTCTCCCTCCTCACAAACTGTCAGGATCCCTGCACTCAGCTGTGCAAAATGGCCCTTTGAGAAGCACTCAGGGCTTTCTATTATCCTGCTATCTAATCCCTGGCTCTTTACAGGCTCAGGACCTGCTGGTAGACCATGCATAATCCCCCTATGTCCAGAATAATACCTAGAGATGTAGGAGAAAACATACGCGCAAAGTCACACAATGCCTGCCACTAGGCGCTGCCATAGCTGGGCAGCCACATGTACTGCCCTTGTGAGCTCAGGCCGGAGCGTAGTGCCACATCATTGCACTACAACAGCAGGTGCGTTCAACTAAAGGTTCATGTCAGTCAGTGGAACCCATATCTGATCTTCTCATGTCCTATATAACCATTTTTGGCTCCGTGTGTCTGCATCATGGGCAACATGGTAGTGCTGGTGTGCCACAGTGCTTCGGTTGTATATCAGGATGTAGAGTCGAATCCAACCCCAAATATGTAGAGTTTGTATGTCCTCCCCATGTTTGCATGCGTTTATTCCAGGTGTTCTGGTTATATGTTGCATCAATTTGCCAGTTGGTAGGAGGACAAACAGAAGTGCCTCTTGTCTTTTATTAAAAAAAAGTGAGTACTTAAGACTAAACATTTGGTCTCATATACATCACTTATCATGCTTAAAAATATGAAATAGCTGCAAGCACACCTTACATTAAAGAGCATGCATGTTCTAACATCTGTCAATCACAATTATCAAAAATGACTGCAACTGATTTAAAAGTGTATGAAAAACAACTTGCATACAAATGAATCCTAAAATATTCTGCTGTATATTTTATTACTAATATTCTATAGACTTTTAAGTAATGAGCCAACTCCTGTGTGTTGCTTAGTTCTGTTCTGCTGCCATATCCTTTCACCACTAAGTAGTTGCCTCCTTCCTTCATGTCACTCGAAGCAGACTGGTGATTTGTGGCTCCCCTTTTTTCATGTTTCACACACACATCGACTCGCTGTCACACTGATGTCTTTGCACTTTGCCTGGCATCTCTGCCAGGCCTTCTCTCGGACTTCTTCCACGCTACGTCTTGCAACTCGCCGATTGCCTGACTGGCTGTGACAGTAAGGAGGGGCAGCGTACTTTGGGGTGGAAAGGTGATGAGAGCGTCACTAGTGTCACATGCAGTCATAGCAGAAGGCAAAGCAAGACTGAGTCAGGTTCAGTGTCTGAAGCTGTGTCTTTTGGTGTGAAATAAGAGTTGAAAGGTCACCTAGCCTGTGGATTGTAACACAACAGCAGTTGACCTGTGAGTAACACCTGAGGTTTTTGTTACCAATAGCAGGGATAAGGCTTAGCGCTCCCTTCAGGACACAGTATGTCCCCTGGTCTAAATGCTGCCCAAAATAACTACATACATCACATGGATCAGTGTGTGTCCTATGTACATTTTCCACCACATTAATTCCTACAGAACCATGTACTGTATACCCAAGACAATTCTGGCCAAAATATATACAATTTATTCTCATACAAATAAAAACCTGCATCTGACAAAAAAGTGCTGAGTGGCTTATTTCTTCAAAATGTACTTTGCTTGCCACTTGATTTCTCCCTGAGTGGTATTAGTATGTTAGTAGTGGGATAGTACAGAAGTAGTAGTAGTGAGGCAGTACATTAGTGCAGGGCATTTATCCCTGCATACCATTTATATAGGAACTACAGAGCCAGAGTCACTCTGGCATGTGTTTAACTTTGATCTTTAGATGCTATTTAGTCATCGGCATCTAGTGCTTCCTGGGTCATCTGTGGGTCATAGAGGTTTTTGCTGCTTACATTTACTGCACAGTACACCAGCTTTTCCATAAAAACACAATCAAAATGTCCAGATGCTCACATGTAATGATATACACTAAGTACCGGCACAATTGCAGTTTACTGTTATGAGTTGGCAACAGAATAAATTTTATGTAAAATTTTTATTTTTTGCTGTCAGCTTTTGATTTGCAAAGCCACCGTTATCCTAAAGTGCTGTCTAAACAACATGCAAGCAACCACAACCACAACCATTTTCATACAATAATAAGTAACTTATCACAGAATAATTATTGACACTAATAGTATATAATAATAAGAATAATAATAACCAGGCAGTCAGAGCAGACAGAAGCACAGTCTGTTTATTTGAACATTTACTTTCGCAGAGCCATTCATGCTAATAACTGCAAGCCTGTTCATAATAAATAGGCCCTTACTGAGTGATCTGGAGATGGTACATCTAAGCAAAGGCTTGTGAACGTTCTTCTGTTCACAGGTTGTAAACTGTGAAAGGCCAAGCTACAACTGACTGTGGAAGGGATGAAGAAAACATCTGAGAGAAAAACCACAGTATAATGGCCCACTGAAGCCATTCCATTTGACGTTTTAGTTTTGTGGCGCTCATATTTCCCCCCAGGTTCATATCAACATTAGAAGCTTGTGTTCCACTGGAGGTCATGTTAGGTACATTGTGCAAGTGAATACATTTAGGAGTTTGAAGTTTTCTCAAGATTATTCTCTACTTATTTAAAACAATTGGCCCAGCTTCGGATCATAATGAACGATGCTGCAAATGACAATTTTATTAATACAGCAATGAAGATGCTAATTTGCTTTCCTTGGGATGTGGCTGGCAATGTCAATGGTGTGACTTTAGATTCATGAGTGATTTCAAGAGAATTTTTTCGACAGATCCAAAGGAAAATGTCTGCAGGAATAAATAACGGGTGTCTGTGAGTGACTTGATGCGGCGGGGAGGTTCACTTACGGCCAAAATGGCTCCACTTAAGCATGTAACTAACAATGGACTATAAACTTCCTGTTTTTCATGTCTAGCTTTGTTATGAAAACAAAAAGAATGGAAATTCAAATGGAGGAAAAAATCAGCAAAATTATAATGGCAATACTTCACATAATAAGCGCACATCTTATACTTCCTATGCCCAAGATTTGGTGAATTTCCCTCAAGTCATTAGACAGTGGTACTGAGCAAGGTCTCCAAGCACACAACAGTTGACAGGTGTTGTGCTGAAAATTTAATGTGAATCTGTTTCAAATCCATTAGATCCTGACTTTATAAATGCATATGCATCTGGAGGCGTGTGCTTTTAGCAGTTGCTATCTCGCTGTACTTTGTGCTCCTTCAACTTTGATCTGTCGGCAGCGCGGAGATGAAAGGCGCTATATAAATGTCACTTGCTTTCATTGATAAATGTCACAGAGACAGGTAGGCAAGGGAAACAATTAAAGATTCAAGGCCTCTCCAATCAATTATTCTTTAGTAACAGCGGTTGTCAAATTAAATTTGAGTTGTGAGATAAGTTATAACAGCACTTCTTGTACAAATCTAAACAGCTTTGTGCTCAGGGCGAAATTGAATGTAGGAAGAAAAAGAGGAGAGAGAGAAAAGGGAGAGTGAAAGCCAGGTGGCTGGGGGGAATGGCGATCGACTGGAGAGAGGGACTGTGATCAATACTGCCTTGGGCCAGAGTGTGATACATTTCACTAATCACTCTGTGTCTCTGGAGCCCCTGCAGAACACCATGCAGAGCACCCCCTTCCCCCGGGCACATCTATCATTCAGATACACACACACACACACACACACACACACACACAGCCATTCTTCACTACAGTTAAACACATTAACATGTATGTATCCGCGCATTCAGTCAGTCACATGCAAATGTTAAACACAAACATTATCAAGCAAGCATCAAAAATAAGGAAAAAGATTGTTTACACTTTAGTTTCTTACCCTTTGTTAACAAAACACATACACGCTGTCATATCATACAGAATAAATACTCACTTCACATATATAATACTGTGAAAAATCGCCCAATCCCAATTCTTTCTTTTCTAGCTTTTTGACTGGATCTGCTCTTTCTGTTGGTTCTTCTTAAAAGTAATACAAATAGTTTTATATTATTTCTTTGGTGTGGAACATAAAGAAATGCATAGTCAAAAGTGTGAAAAAGGAACGTCCGCTAACTGTAATCAACTTAATTGTAAATTGGCAGTAATAGTCAGCTGTTTCAATACAAGCAGGCCTGATTTTGGCTTAGCTGTATATAATATAATTTTGACATTTAGTATAAAATCAGTTGCAGAAACAAAACTGAAATGGGGCAAAAACTTGAATGTTCGCACACACACACACACACACACACACACACACACACACTTTAAATTGTACATGCATATATACCAAAAAAAAAACACTGCACATTCACGTGTCGTTGATATTTGTCCTATAAAGTGTCCTAGATATGAGCTGGTTTTAACCTACATACAAGAACTGAATGATTGAATTAGAAACAATAGCATATGAAATTTTAAAAAGGATAAAAATATTTATTATATAGTTTCTTTGGAATGATGCCCATCTCTGTTAGTTCTTGTAAGTTTCCCTTGTTTATTTCCTCTGTGACTGTAGTTTGTGACCTACAACACGAAATGGTGGGCTCATTAAATATATGGCCTCACTGTATAGTTTTATATGCAACACTTGGACTCCATCTGTATTCGCAGACAAAGACCATCACGCTCCTCACGACACTCACCCAGTCTTGGCAAAGTTGGTCCAGTAGGTCATGACTACAGCACTGAGCATGACGTCGTTCTTGGAGAAGTTGCAAGGAAAAAGGTCAGTGGGGCCGATCATGGGAATGCCGAAGACGTAGGGTACCTCATCCCCGTGGGCTGCATCGGACCATGCGGGCTTCATCAGGCTTTGGCAGTGGTGGTAGAAGGCGTAGAAGTAGGTAGGGGAGCCATAGCGAGCGTGTAGGTCTGCTGTCACCACAGCTGGTTCCACCCACTGGTGATCAGTGAAGAGTGCCACCAATGTCTTCCGACGGGTTTCGGGGTTGTCGCGGTCTGCCCAGTCGGTGTACATGAACTTGATGGTCTCCCGAAGCGTATCCTTACCCTCTGGGTAGCCATACAGGCTGTCCACGAAGTCCGAGACGGAGAAATCAAAGTCATTGCTTGAGACTCCATCTTCTGAGTCAACGACATTCTCCACAAATCGCAAGCCTTCTCCTTGGTTGACTCCCAGCATGATGTCGTAGTTGAGGAACTCGCCCTGCTCCATCAGAATCTCAGGGTCATCTGGGATCACATCCCCATCGATGACTGGGCCAAAAGCCACATGGTAGCGTGCCGGCTGGATGTCCTGCTCAACCAGCTCACGGGCACTCTTTCTCCTCAGGCAGTCCACCATGTCCAGGGTGTCCAGCACATTGCAGCCTACCTTCTCAGCCAGTAGGCGCGTGTACTTGACTGGCTGGTAGTTGACAGCCCAGCTGGACAGTGCAGAGCCGCTCTGGATGATGGCCCTATGGAAGAGGCCTGCAGGGGAAACACCAAAGAGATCAGACATGGACATCTCATCTAGCTGTGATCACGCCATCCCAACCATCTCTCAAGCTGCCTGCAGGCAGGACTCTGCTTGGTCGCCGTGGTTAACAACTGCAAAATGGCTGCCAGTGTTTACCCACAGCACTTATTTTCCTGTAAATCTTGTGTTAAATGATCTTGATGAAAATTAGCGTACAGATGGCTTTGTTGCACCCACAGAGAGGGAAATGAGTGGGACACAGAGCCTTGTGTCATTTCGTTTTTTTTTTAAACTCCTTTACCATTGTTTGTGTTTTGAATTTAAGCCACAGTGTTGCTGGGAGTGTGACGATGGCTCCCTGCAGTTTCCTTTGAATGGCACAGCTAAACAGGACCTGAATGGAAGCCCCCACAGCATTTAGGGTTTCTGGCTGTTCTGCCACGTGTGACCTCACCTCACAACCATCTACCTGACTGCACAACTGATGTGCGCTCCTGTACACACAACAGAAGCCGCCCTCCTCCAAGGTGCACTCTCACTTAATAACACAGTTGGAGGACAAAGCATCGAAAGGACACAGATCCCCGGCACAGATATTCACCAGCGAGAGAGGGAGAAGGTCACCAGCCACTGCTGCATAAGACAAACACCAAGGTCACTGTTTTCACTTTCATTTAATTGTGCCATAAGCTTTTAATCTCATATAATTTGCATCATATAAGGTCCTGAAGAGATGTAGACTTCATTTTTAACTACAATAAAATGAGAACATTTAAAACATGTGAATGAGTAAAAATGTCAGCTTGGCTCATAAAATTTGCTGAAGCCTTGCACAAATGAGGCAGCAGTTGTATAACAAGATGGTGTTAGTGGGGTTTGAACCTGTGTTATTTCTCTGGAGGTCTCCATAACCATGGCCCCATCTCCTGGGGCTGTGTGATGGGCCACAGCTACCTGTCCATCACCTTCCCCTTTTGTGTGGCTCTTTCTCTGAGGTGTAGAGGCAAGAAAGGAGGTAGTAACATGGGGAGGAAATGCATACTGTGGATCAGTTTTTCACTAGAGTAGGCTGAGACTTTCTAGGTGCCTTGCAGTAAATGATCCATTTATACAACTGGGTCATTTTTGCGAGACGAGTACCTTGAACAACATTTTGATAGCACGAGACAGGATTTGAACAAAGGTCCTCTAGCCACAAGGTGACAGTTCTAACTGCTATGCCACCTGCTTACCCTATGTGCGATATATAGGACAGCTACCCCCGGGCAGAGGCTTCCTGACTTAATGCTCCACTTCTTCCCACACTTGCAATACGAATCCCCGTTGAGGCGCTGCCCCCACATGCACTCAGCAGTCACGTGCCAAAGAGCATCCTCCTCCATTCTCAACCGCTACATTCTGTTGCCTTTATTTATACCCTCTCAGCAGCCACAGGACTCCATACTCCCATACAGCACCGCATGCAAATACTACTCACAATTTCATTTTTGCCAGCTGCTAATAAATAGGAAATTCTATTTGCACTGCAAACTCTCGTGTGAATGGTTCATGTGGAAACTGAAGACGGCATCGATTGAACCGTAATATCACAGGAGAACAAACAAAAGCAGAGCGGAGGCCAAATGTATGTGTACAAATGTAGCTTACAGAAGAGGAAGAGGCGGAAAGGTGGGGGAGTCTGGTTAAAGCGTCCTTTTATATTCACGTTTGTCTTCCCTTAATGTCTTCCAATCAACTGGCTACCGCCCCTGTATTATGCTTTAAGGAATCAGGGCGTCTCAGACATTATGCGGAGCCTCCAGAGATGGAGCACAGCCCCTTGGTTGCATTCATTAACAGGCATCCACATAAAGCATCAGGCAGACAAAAACAATGGATTTCCAGTCACACACAGGGCCTATTACCACATTAGAAAAATAAGTGAACAAAATAGAGGAAGAGTGCGGTTTCACATTTCTACACCGACCGCATATAACACACTGGAACGCTTCAAAACAAGCTGTTTAAAAAAGGCCGCAAAATGCAGTCTAATGCTTCTAAGAATAAGCTTCACATTTGAATGATTCTTGCCTTTAGCCAGCCTCACTGCTTTCATGGGCGGATAGCGAAATCTGAAATTACAACTGTAATGATACTGCAACATGCTGACTGTAGTGTTGCCAAGCGTCCGCATGCGGTCCATCATTATTATTATTTAGGGTATGGTTCTGTGTCCCTTTCGCTCATTATGCAGTCATGACCGGTGGAGCAGCACCTGACGTGAGGAAAGAGCACCGGAGCCACGAGCTGATCCATCACAGCCTGGTGCCGATGGCAGATTGAGGTCGTGCTGAGTTACGGCTGGTGCGCCGGGGCCATCGCTCATCAGGGCCCCCCACTTAAAACGCTGTACCTCCATGGTCTGTCCACCTTAAACCCCTGTGCCCTTCTGAGGACTTTGGCGAAGTGCCTGCTGACGGCATCAGTGACCTTGTTTCATGCTTCCTGGTTGTGAAGCCTCCACCTCCCCAAAAAGTCTGTTCGCACTTTTCATGCTCGCAAGGATACGAGGACACGAGTCTCATATTGCCATGATGTATTTGCGATCCATCCGTGGTCTTTCATTGCAAAACACAGCACCTTCCAGTGAGACCATCAACTTTCTCTCCACTGTCTTCCGACAGACTGCCCCACTGACCGGGGACCAAGTGGCTACAATGTAGAAATTCTCTTTCAAAGGCCCATTGTTTTAAGTGGCCAACCCCAGTGACAGGAAACGCCCAGTCCTGTGTCGTGCTGACGTGCCGTCTACCTGTTTCAAATGCCAAAACATCACCACTGGCGGCTGTTTCTGCCAGCTTGTCATGACCTTGAAATTCTCCATGCTGCTGAAGAAGAGTCAGTGTCAATCCAGCGCCAGACAGTGGCATTGGGTGGGGTAGTGACATGTTTGGTCAAAGGGGACGTTGCGGAAAGCCTCACCGCTGAATGCCTTTTAGCGCACTTTACATTTTTTAACCTTTGCAGCATTTGTCGCTCTGCGTCATTGGCTGGCACCTGTGAGAACTTTCCATCTCCGTGCGATCAAATACATTCTGCTAAATTTTCCCAGCCACTCCGCTTAAAATAGACACAGATCTGGCATCGCGCAAAGCCCGCCTGGCCACGGACGCGCCACACTAGGCCCCATACACCTGACAGGCTCTTGCACCATTTCGACACGCGAGTCCCATCACCAAAATGGGAATGTCTCCGCACCTGTCGACAGTGCAGAGTCACTGCCTGTGCGTTTTACCCAGACCTTTCATTCACAGGCCACCGAGGCGTCACTTCAATTTGTTTGCGTGGGTTATCTAGAAATAAATAACTAAGTCAGCCGACAGGGGGCTTATGCTTTCTGCCGTTGTGTTTCAGGACGCAAGGGGGAGTAGTTTCCCGAAAGTGCGTGCAAAAGTTACATCTTTGCAATCCATCTGTAATGCGTGTGCTGCTGCAGTCTCCATAGCTACTGCAACGGGCGCTCCTCTCCCGGGTGCCGGTGCAGCTCACTCTATTGCGCGTGGCTAAATTCCATCCTTTACCAGACAAGAGACAAAAAACCCTGTGACACTCCAAATCATTCCTTTGCTTAAGCACACCTGCTGCTGCATTTTGCTAATTTATTTACATCTTACATTCTTAAGATGCCCTCGACCCGCTGTCGTCTCCCCCAACTCCGCACATCTTAATGTTGGAGATGAATTTAAATGTAATGGCTCGGCTGCTGCAAATGGTGGGAGGCGTTTCTTCAAAGGGACTGACAGCGCCGCTCAGTGCAATCTGTCAGGTGGTTTCCTCCGGCGCAGGTTACGCGGGATGCTGTATGGTTGTTCTGGTGGTGTCTAGACGAGGCATGGATGGCTGCGTCTATCTTCACACTCTATCATTAACAATGAAAGCGGCTCAAAATAGGTCACCCCCCACTTGCGATGCATTGGATTTCTTCCGCCTGTCACACTGGCCTGCTCTGGTGTCGAGAAACACCTTTCCTCGTGCTCTCATAAATAATTCCAGCTTCCTCTTAAATATCTATAATATCTATGACTCCTCTGATATATCTGGCTCAAATTCAAAGTACTGGGCTTACTGCAGTGTGTATTCTTATATCTTACAATTCTAATGTTTTCTCTCTGGATATTTTTATTTGTTTTCCGATGCTGACGCTTTTCTCCGGACCGACTTACAGTGTTAAGCGACTTACAGTGATTCACCCATTTTATACAGCTGGATTTTACATTATGGGGAGTGACTTTAGTTGTTTTATTGATTTTTACTTGAACGAACTACACAACAGACTGCATACCTCCAGTATGGACCTTTAATGGCCGTGTTTCCCAGTTAATAAGCGTACCCAACGAGGGCTCGGACTGGACGGTTAACAGTCTTCCCTCTGCATTCCCCGAGCTCACCGCAACTATAGGCCACTGGAGCCGCTGTGATCATGCAGGATAAGTTTATTCCTGTAAAGCTACACAGCTGCTAGCTGGGGCTTTAACCAAGTGCACAGAGCACTTGACTTCAAATGAGTGTAAGGCGAATATTAAACAGAACAGCAGGGCCATATCACAGTCTGTTGCTTTGAAACAGACCATTCCTTTGAAAACACCAGATAATTTGGATCTATATAATTAAAACATTGGGCCTTGTATAATATCTCATCTTTGACTTTAATGGAAGCCTGCAGATGGTTGAACCTGACATATTCTACAACTCTTTGATATTCTTTGAAGATGTTGCTTCTCTCTTGCTGTGAGAAGAATATCAATTATTTGATGTGTTGTTTCTGTATATGCTACTCCAACGCATGTGTTTCCTAACAGCGCATGCTCCTAGTTAAAGGGGTGTGTATTAATTCAATGCACAATTCTCGGCAATGAATATCGGAGTACAAAGGGTGACTATCTGCATGAGAATTAGATGAGCCATTTGTAATCTGTGCAACGGCAAAATAATAATGGGGAACGGTGATTGTGTTGGTCTGCCGAAAGCGTTGCGTTTCCAATTACAGATGCAACGAAAGTCAAAAAGTAATGAAAAGCAATATTAACAAAGATGCACAAGCATCAGACTTTAATTTGTGGCACATGATTGAAATTGCCAAGCGCTGATGGGTGATAAAGTGACCCATCAGCACGTAGATACCATATTAAAGGTAAATGACGGTTTGTGAAATATTGCCCGTGTCACCGGACAGAACTGTTGTATTTCAGCGCTGGGCCCACTATTTTGTTACAGTAGATCTGATACATAGGTATTACATCTCCTCTGCTTCAGCACTGCATCCTTTCCAGAAGCAATCTGTCACCTCTGCAAACATCTGAGCTGATCTGTGTGGCAGGGGCATCTGGTTATAAAGACACAGAGTATAGCAGAAAGCACAGTCAATTCTAACAGGGTTTGCGACCTATAAAAAAATCTTACACCCATCTGCTTAATTTATATATATATAATTCATCATTGCCTCCCTCAAGGGAAGGAAAAAGCACGGATGGTATCTGGTATGTAATTTGTAGGCTGTGGGCCAACCTAATTCAATTCCAGATGTGCTTCTGCTTCCCTTATTTCTGAGTCCTTGTTCTAGGCAATACATCATGCTCTGACCTGGAGCTGCACTTTCTTGTGCTAGAGGCCATGATTCTTGCCCTTCCATATTTGCCCGGCAATCTGCTGGACACTTTGATCCAAAGGGTGGGCTAGATGCTGTCGACAGAGACAAGAGGACACATGGAGAGGGCTGAGCGCAGCATCAACAAGACGTTGGTTTCAGGATCAATGCTCCGCTGGGACCCTCTATGCGTGACAGCGACTGCTAATCACATGCACACGTGACGTTGCGCGGCCAATGGGCAAGCACCACCCGGCACCTGCATCACCGTTCTCCGCTCACGGATGCAATTTTAACCACCTGCCTCTGTCGCCCCGCTGCCAAACCAGGCACACATGTTAGCGCTCTGAAGCTAACTTTGTCTGGGCCATTTACATTTCCGTTACTAACCACAACTCATGCTGAGCACATCTACTGAAAGACATCCATTCAGCTAGAACTAAACTTAAAAAAGGGAAACAAAAAAGGGCAAAAGATGCCAGAGCAGCACATATCTGGCTGGATATGGAGGTATGGAGATGGAAGGAATAATTAGGGGCTGTCTGTGCCTAAGCTTCTGTGCTAATCTCATTAGATCCAGCACCGGTTCAAATGTTTCACAATTTCTCCCACTATTTAATACACAAATGGATTTACACAAGTATTGTATACTAATTATCATCGCTGTTAACCTGGAATAAAAATAGGTTCTGGGAAAACTCAGGCTGACATTTTTGCTGCTGCGTGAGGCATGTTGTTAAAAAAGGAACTATCTTATCAAAGCTCTTTCCAAATAAAATATTATTTTCCCAATTACATTGTACCACGGCGTCCCCAAAGCACTTGACTTTTACACATTCGGCACTGGCACACGATGAATTTTAAAAAAATTTCATTTATATATAGAATGCTAATAAAGCCTGAATAAAATTTAAAACGGGCTGGTTTGGATCAAGTTTACAGTCCCACACACATACAGCAATTCAGCCATGAAATGCGGAAAGATGGGAGGCTTCTATTCTTGGCTGCACTTCTCCTGTGACAGCCAGATGGGACAGCAGAATCACAATTTGGGTTGTTAATAAAGCCTTATAAACAGCGCGGTTTAGTTTGTGACAGATTTGTGAGAGGGAGCAGCAGCAGCGAACTGGGGAGGGACTGGGGGTGGATGGGGCGCCGTGCGGTAGCTCTGCTGGTCCCATCTGCATCCCGTGCCCTACCTGGTGAGAAGGGGCTCTCAGCAGCGGTGGCCTCCTGCTCCTGCTGGCTCGGCCGCATCCTTACTGACGCCGGGGCTCAAGGGGGAGGGGATTGCTTTCACTTTCCAAACCAGAGCGGGAGGGCGGGACTCTGGGAAACACGCGCGTCCCTTGCCATCTGGGCCCCGCCTGCCGTCGTGTTCCGGCCAGCTCACATGCACGCGGAAAGGTGGCCAGACAGAGAAGAGGTCTGCCTGCACTGTCACAAAGCAGACACCCGCATCCGCAGCCTGACACGCCGAGGCAAATGCGGTCACAGCTACTGAAACACATAGGAGTGTGACATCCGGCACACAGTGTATGCGACCGCAGCACATAGCATACAAACACACACTAGAGCCCAGTCCACTGAACCTGTCTATTGCACTTCCCTTCTGAATATGTTTACAACCCCAACAGCCCAACAATAAAATTCAATGTAGCTAAAAATAATGTCAGAATCAAAACAATTTTATAATCGTGAGTTTGTGTTTTGGGTCCATGCACAGTGGATTTATAATAAACATGTTTCATTAGCTGGGTCCTGTCAAAGCCATCAGTCCTGGCCAGACACCCAGCGCTGCCCGGTGAGATAACAGGCCCGTGGGGGAGGGGGGCTAATCTAAACACACTCTGTAAACATCTCACAAAAGCAGGAGCGCTGCCTCTGTTGAGTTGGCATGCGTTAACAATCGTGGCGGAGCTAGGAAGCCTTGCCGTGCAGTTATGCTCCGAGAGGCTGGGCATGTCGGGGGCTGGTACTGGAGGGGCACCTGAAACATGGTCCTCCTAATTTTATAAAGCCCTGTGTCTAAGAGCACTTCCCCTGTATTCTCAGCTACAGTATCTGCAACATGGCCTCTGTCGCTTAACAGAGAGGCAGAGTTCAATAATGAAGGAAATGAGGAAAGACAAGGATACACGAGCAGCCCTGTCTTATTCCTTTATTTGCTCTTATCTTTTATTCTTTTCTTTACACTACTGCCTAATTCCTTGGAAAATTTTGGTTCATATAGCACAGAGGATCTATTGGAAAGATGGTGGGGGACACAGGGCTGCAGACCACACTCCATCCCATCAGCTGCACCTGTCAAATGAAATAAGTACCAGATATGGCCATTGAAGCCCAGGCTACTGAAGTGGACGTTGGAGGGAGAACTGACCAACTGAACCATGCACCCGTACGAGGCTGAACTTTTTGATTTCATTTGTATGATTTATGTTGCAGATAAAAGTTCATTAATTGTTTTTACTGAAGTGGTTTCTGCATCACTGGTTTTATTTTGACAACAAAAACTCTGTACAAATTCCACCCAGTGCCACCGCCTCTTTCCTGGTCACTTCCAGAGCGGACACACGCCAGTGGGTCACAGATGGCTCTCTAATACTGACTCCCTCGACCTCTCCAAGTCGGAGGCTCTCCTTCACTCATGGAATTATTCTACGATCACATGAAGCATCTCACCAGCCCAATAACAAAGTGTTTCCAAGCAATATGTACAAATATAAGCAGGTTTATCCGCACTGAACTCAGTACTGATCCTGCACATTTTGCAGTGGGCCCTTTTTTCCTCTAGTCTGACTAATTTTTTTCCCTGTGTAAGTGGGGTCCAGAGTATTTTATTGACCTTTACGAACAATGCAAATCAATATTAAATTGCTAAATACAGACGAGCAAATATAGGGAAATATATGTAGGTGAATTGCCTTGCATTTCTCCTCATTTCTGGCTGTTCACCTTGGATGGGAGAGGGCAGTTCCAGTCCTTGAGGGCTAAAGACCTGCAGGCTTGAGAATTACCTTTAAGTTATTGGCTGATTTAGTCGTAAAGAGCCCGGTTATGTGATTTACTGCCCGAATAATGACTTCAGTTAAGCAATGAACTAAGGTGGAATAAAAAGAGGTGCACCTCTGCAGCTGCTGGCCGCCCCCAGGGACGCCGGCTTCCCACCTCTGACCCAGGGTGATGCGGATGCTAGCGGCCGAATTCCAAGCTGGTTTAAAGCCTCGCTGGTCTTGGTGCTTTTCTTTAGGGTAAATACTAGTTTGGCTGCTGCATTGATTGTAGTCGCGCGAACGGGGTGATCATTTTTGGCAGTTGTTGCAATGGAAAGGAGGGTTTGATGGGCTTGCTAGGCAGGGGTTGCGAGAATAAGATGGATTAGCACGGCTTCTTAACATATTCATTTCAATGTGAACTCCGTCTTCCTGCAGAGTTACACATTTTGATGAGTAATCCATGTTAATCGCTGCACCTGGGACATTGTTTGGTTTCCTCCAGCCGGAAAAAGGGCTCCATTTCGCCTCCGTTAAACGTTTTCAACCAGAGTGAACAATATCCTTCCAAATAAGGGTATGCCAAATACAACCATGTTGCACAATTAAACATTTCCAGATGCGCAAGGAACCAGTGACTCTGAAACAGATTCTCTTGGCGCACATCATAAGCTCAAGTATTTGCTTGTGGTGGAAGATAAGCGTGCAAATCCATCACAGCTAGAATCGAACAAACAGGTACTGATCCCAGCTACGGTTTGAGGCACAGTCACACAGAGGCACCGGTGTACTTTTGGCACAGTATCAGCATGGTGGCCGTGACCCTCCGAGATTTAACGCGTGACCACAGTTTATTCCGCATGTCGATTGCCCACATTGACTTAAAGGATTTTCAGCACGCAGAAAATCCCTCTTTCTTCACAGCAGAAATTGTGCTTGTAGGTAAATCATAAACTGGAGGTGCTTCCTTTAACAAAGCCACGGCATCAGACTTTCAATGCCATAGCAGTTACCAATGCCACACGAGGCAACTTGCAATGATACTTGGCCACATGACTGATATATTTGGTAATTACTGCTGTTGATTTAAAAAAAGGATCATTAATGATGATGTCAAAATAAAAACCTTATGTGAAATAACAAAAATGATTCTAGATGTTTGAAAAAATTATGCACACAGAAATACACTTCATTTGTTTATTACAAATAAGAAATACTATGTTAAGTGAACACAACCTTTCATTTCTAAAGTCTGAGAATGCAGGTTTTATTTTTAATGCTTTGAGAAAGACAGACAAGATGAACTAAAAGGTAATTTTTGCAAAAGTACTGAACGAAATCTGTACCAAGCTTGAATGGTGACCGCACACACTACATAGTGCCACAGGGAGAACAAGGCAAGCTGAAAAGGAGGTGCTTGCTGTTGTACGTAAGGTGTGTGTGGTATAGACCTGGTGGACATGTGGCAAGGGGAGAGCAGGCCGACTTTAGGAGTACACTACTTTACAAGAGCCAAAGGCCTCAGTGTGGTAAAACAGTCTGAGACAATCTGCTCTACATTCTCCATACAGGTGGAAAAAACGTCATATTTTTTCAGCCCTCTTGGTACAGTGTGAAGTACACAGGTCTCTTCTCAGTTTCCCGATCAATCAGAGCGATCACAGCACACTTCTTCCTAGTATATTTACTTTGACATTTATTCATTTAGTGGACACCTCTTTCCAAAGCCCAGACCAGGATAAAGCAGTTAAAAATGATTCGGTGGGTGGATGGATGGATGGATTTTCTCCAAAGTGATAAAAATACAGACACAATGTAGGAGCAGTTAGACTTTCCCACCCACTACACCTTCATTTTTGCAGCACACATGACATAACCAGTTGCCTATAGAATTAAGAGGGATAGGATATGCAAACACAGATGATGAGACGGAGGTTCATAAAGCCGTTTGGCAATCCAGAGAGAAGTAGATTAAAAAAAAGATGTGTTTTGAGACCCTTCTTGAATGCAGAAAGTAGCTCAGCATGAGGGACAGAGGGAGCTTATTGCACCACATCAGAGCCAAATCTGGCAACCTATGGACCTTCTTTCTTTCAGGACTGTAATTTTTCAGCTTTACAAATATAAAGCGTTTAAAGAGTTTCCAAATGATGTAATGCGGTGTATGACTCCCATGGGAGATGTGAAATATATGTCATTAAAATTTCAAGCAAGTAACTTTTTTTGTATAACTTGTAACTTAATCTACTACATCATGACACTAACTGCAATCATAGGATTCAAATCTAAACAAATGCATTTGATAGAGGAATTATTGGAATGGAAAGGAATTAACTTTTGGGTATTAAGCAAAAGAGTCTTACAGTCAGAAAATGGATTGCAGCAAAAAACATAATAGACAGAGGGCTACATCTATGTAATGAAGCTTTCTGTTTTGAAAGATTAAAAATACTATACTCTGTATTCACAAATTAGATAGCTAATAAATGTATTGATTCCATTTAAGTCCTCTTCTGTGTGAACGTGGAGACTGTATCATCACGCTGGTAGGCCGCCACGTAATTTCAGTTTAGCACTGCTGTATGATTAAGCCAAAAAGGTCAAATGGTGATGTCACATAAAATCAAAATAAATGATGGACTTTTGAACTCATATTTCTGTAACTGTGTTCTATCTATAGTCCACGATATCTCAACCCCATACTGAGAACAACAGATATGAAATAATGCAAATGACCATCTTCTGATCAACTGTGAAATTTTTGCAGCAAACACAAAATACAATGCATATGTATGCAATACATAATCACAAAGTTTTTACAAAAACGCTAACAATATGCCGAAAGGCCAGCTGGTTGTCCAGTCCGATAAATCAGGGCCAAATGAATGCTGACTCCGATTGGCTGCCTGGAAGTAGCACATCTGGCAAACATGTTTACCAGTGAGTTTAATGTCCTTTGTGCAAAGCAACCCTATTACACTGGAAGGTAAAGAGACGCAGCATCTGCTCACTGATGAGCAGTAAACAAAGGCATCGCTGTGAATTAATGCAACAGGTTGAACACCTGAATGGCTGATTTGTGTGCAAGAAAATGGTGAGGTGGCCACCCACCTGAACCTAATGGGCTCCTACAGCCACTGACTGCTTAACATGAGCTGTAGTGTTGGTGGGAAGAGCCGGTAACGTGACCCTGGGACTTTGCTTACTTTTAAATGAAATGTGTATTTTGTATTTTGTTCAATTTATTGTTTGCGCTTGTGCCTGTATTCTTACAGTACAGTTGCGGAGTAGTGGCCAGTTACTATCACCAAAGGCATCACGGTGCAGCCCCTTACTGGACATTCAATGTCTAAACCACTGTGGCCAATGGCCGTCAAATTACCACATTAATTTGTGCAGCTATGTGGAAAATGCTCCCTTTCAGCTCCTTTTTTAAATTCCATCAAATGTTTTTTCCCGCCTTTTCCTATTAGCTTAGTCACCAAGGATTTCTTTATTAATGTACTGTACATGTGCAGTATACATGTAGACCCAGAGCTGAATCGGTGTGTGGCTACCTGTACTGTGGATGGCTGCTTCCTACACACAAGATCACCCAGAGCAATGTTATGCCACCTTCCCTGCTTTGCAGACAGCACACTTCCCACCTCATGTCCCCCTCTCGGCTACCCCACTGCTTTCTCCTGCTGATTTAAGACCTATGTGTTCAGCCTCTGCCCCAGTTTCTCTAGTTCAGATGGCACCATTTTCATCTTGGTTTTATGGACTGGGTGTTTACCCTGATTGTTGTAGTTATTGCAGTAAGTCAGGGTGCTATAAATTGACTTGTTCTCATATTTGTCCCTTAAGGTGCGTTTGACTACTGATCCGAGTATGTGGTTTGGCAGGCTTTTCTGCTTACAGTATTTCTATTTGTTGCTCTTTTACTGAATATCTTCCTTGTCATTACATTATACTAAACTGAGGGAGTTTTTTACCTAGTAAATTTGCTTTATACCTGTTTGTAGCTTGTCAGTCCAACAGCTGCCACAGTGGCAGGCATTTCATTACCACATAAATAAAGTGAAGACCATGTCATAAATTAATTTGGCCTTTTGAAATTAAAATGGCCAATTCAGATTCAAATGTCAAAGAACTGTGGGTGAACCATGGTGTGTGGCTCTAAAATTAGACTACAGCAGCCTCAGATTCAGTGTAATTGCCTCTGGGTGACATGCAAGTCTGAGCAACCATCTCCCCTCCTTAAGCAAGCATCTCACTGAATTTAAGGACTAATGCTGCTATATTAATGGAATAAAATGAATCAACCTATCAGTTCAAATCATTTAATTTTTGGTGTCTAAGCAATTCAGAATCACATTAATCTAGATGGTCCACCATAAATAAATTATACCTAATCAAATTGAACCTCTGAATTCTGCCCAATCAGATATCAGGTAAGGATGCAGAAGTCCCAGTGTTTTTTCCGACTAAATAAAGGACAACTCACGTATGAATGCTGACACATGATCTACAGGATTATAGGGTGTATGTCAACATTGATCTATGGTCTATTTTTACGATAACTTCTTTGGTGCTTTCGGTTCATTTTTTTTAAATCAAAGTCAATTATCTTAGCTTATCCCTGCACCAAGGAAGCATGTGTCAGTCTGACACTCTCCTCACTACACAGATGCCACTTACTTTACATTATAACTGAACATCTACTGCAGCCGAGGAGTAACATTATCAAAGTAAACTGGAAATTATACATAATTTAAATGGATTAATAAAATAATAGCTCCATATTTAAAAAAAAAAAAAAATCCCAGAGGAAAGATAAAATGTTATTACTGCGCTGTCTGTTCTTATTTGTCAACAAAAAAACTGAAGGCATAAGACACAAATGAGTCTGCTTGTTAGTATGAAAAGTAACAAATATAAGCAAATAAGTTAAAGCAGGGGACCATAACATGGTCAAAAAATCTTTACATATACAATGGAATAAACCACATTTGAAATTATGTTCCAGGAGCAAAAAATGCTGTTATTGTTATTTTTTTCTGTCTAAGGTATTACACAACTTTCCCCTTATGACATTAGGTATAATTTAGGGTGATTTTGAGATGGACTTAGGATGAGCTTTGAATAAACTGGAATTTTCGTTACCTGGTTTGTTTTCAGGAATGGATAAAACTTGTTTCTTTAATCACCACATTTGGAATAAAGGGTAGGCGTTTTATTTCCTGTCTGAGGTGTAAAGCAGGCGATACGTCGTGGGCAAGCTGCTCATGCGGGACACAGCTCATCCATATCCACTGTAAGTGAGGGAATGACATGCTGGCCTGGAGTGAATGATAAGGGCCTTATTAGCCCCCCGTGTGAGCAGCTGTTTGTGCTTTAATGGCTGCCTGGTTCTGCTCAGGCTGCATCCGCTGCCGTGCCTCACCACTGGGCTGCCTCAGAGACACAGCGGGGGCCCTTTATAACTCGCTGATGTGAGCTGACCGGAGATTGGGCACAAAACTTGGGGAGAAACCTCAGCGCTAAGTTGTGGGCTGAAGCTGTTCAGACGGGCAGAATGATGAATTAGGTTTAAATCTGAAGGAAACTGCAGCGTGACATTGCTTTGTGAACATGGATACAGCATAACAAACATTCAAAGAAAAGGACACAATCAGGTTGTCCTCAAATGCAAAAAGAATTATGTTCAGAAGCCCAGGACACTACAAAACCTCCTCAGAGATGGAATGTTTTTAAACTGATGGCACAGTAGTTTGAGTTTCCATCTCTAGACTTTGAGGTTGCAGGCTTGAATCCTACCTCCTGCTGTGATACCCTAGGTCAATGTATTGACCTTCGTATTAAATTTGTCCTCTGAAAATGAATCTATATCAAATAGAATATGCAGTATCTATATAAAGTGTAAGTAGATTCACATTCTAGAACTCTTTGGAGAAAAGGGGCAGCTGAATGGAAAAATGTAGCTGCACAGTCACTGTCCTTAGAGGGTCAGATGGACCTCTTGCACTACATTCAGAGAAACTGTTTGGTTGCCGTTGTAATAGCATAAACTAAGCACAAGTAGCTGCAACAAATGGCTGAGCTCAAATTTAGGGACTGAAATCAATTTGCTGTCTCACAGTGGAAGGTGAAAGCAACTTGAAATCACAATGAGAAAATATTTCAGCATTGGAGATCAGCTATGGGCACGGTGACTTCGTCCTAAACAATGCAGCAGTGCATTCTTTCAGCTGCAGCAAGAACTCTCCCTGGGAATCATGGAAATCAGAACGTTTTTTCTTTCTCATTCTTCTGTGTATCAGACCTGAGAGTGAGCTTGCAGAGGAGCTCCACCTTCCTTTTTACTGCTTAAATACTACACAAAGAACCTAGCCCAAAGAACTGTGGATGTCGCAGCAATGAGATTAACGAAAGATGGCTATGGGTATGACTCCGGAAGCTGTGCATGCCACTGAACTTTTGAGTGGTCTATGGAGTAGTGTGGCACGCCCCTCTTCTCCTGGAGAAGGAAACACGTTTGGTAGTTTGCAGTTCTGCCTCGGTGCCCACATCTGAGATTAGCACCCTTATACATTCAAAAGCAGACTCCAACCAGGCCTGCAGGAGAAGATGAATAAGTAAGTGCTTATGGGTTAAGAAAGTCCCAGAGTTTGTTTTATTCCTGACCGCCCCCCTCTCTAGCCCCTGTTTCCCCTCGATAAAGAGCAGTTCATATTGCATCTTTGCCTTATGTCAGCATCAGAAGGAAGGAGACAGCTGCTGTTGTGCATATCATCCTGAAGCCTAGGCTGCACAGAGCTGCAGAGGCTGAGGGCCAGCAGAGGACATGAAACATCTCATAATATCCACCCAAAATGTACACATTTGCTGTACTGTGCTGTGTCACCCTCTGTCTAGTTTGAAATCGATGTCATGCTGCAGAAGAGTCAACTACGACCCAAAGGCCTCTTTAGGTGAGACAGTGGACATGCGATTGATTCAAAGGTTGATTTATATTGAGTCATAGGGTCAGCAAACAGTGTGATGGACGCACTTGTCACCTGAAGGTTACCAGGTCAAGTGCAATGAAAACTCTTACTCTTACACTCCTGAGACAATTATTTGGCTACAGTTGCTGTGAAATTTGGGCAAATTGTTAGAAAAAAGCTAATAAGCAAGACGTTAAAAATGGTAACAATAATGCACCACTGTACAGCTACTATACTGTAGTAATTTTGAACTGTGAAAAACTGGCTGTCAGAGCTATAGCTCAACAACAGTTCTTCAATAGCTGTGCTGAGATATCTATAAATAAATTGAAAGCTGGGTTAAAAAACTGAGGACTTTTTAAGATCCTCCGGTACAAGCTGAAATAAAATTGATCACATTGATTACATTGATACTTTTTATGTATCACAAGCAACAATTCTGTGATGGAAAACACGCACCTGAAATTTTCTATATCCTATGAGAACAAAAGTTCCTGAAAACACTTGAGGGTCCACAGACAGAGATAATAGATTCTCAAAATCCAGCAGCTCAGTGTTGACAGAGCCACATCTTACCAATCTATGGACACTAATGCTCAGGAGGACAACATCCATTAGCTGATCAGTGGGCTGCAGCAGATACAGCCATATAGCATTTTCAGTGTTGGCCTTAATCTCAGCACTTAAAGTGGCACAACAGCTCAGTTTGGTGTCTCACAGTTCCTGGGTTTTGGATTTGGTTCTGGGTTCAACTCTGGATCAGTATATGTGCAGGTTGTATGTTTTCCCCAAAGTAGTGTTGGTTTCCTTCCAAACGCACGTGTTGAAGGTACTCTTTTGGCTTCCAACTGGCCACAAAGTCCTTTCTTACATGAGCGGCCAGAATATGACTGGAGTATTCATAGTTGCATTTCGGATATAAGCATCATTCATTTTTGAAAGTTTTCTGACACACGTTTGGTAAGCTGCATATCTAATTTGTTACAAATGGTCATGCTATCTTTTCCATTTATTTTCATGTGGCTGACAGTTTCGTTCAAAGCACGCATGACCCAGAGTAAACGAAAGAACATTTAATTGAGACAAAGAGTTATAAATGCAAACATGTGGTTTATGAAGCACAGTCAGTTTCTCCAGTACCACTGATTTAGACAATAAATTATGCAAGTAGCTGCTCATAGAGTTAATATGAAATACAAAATCCAAACTTTGTGAAGTCAAGTTTGGTCAGTACCACACTAATGTCTACACTTCATCCATGGATGCAGCCATACAGCAAAGGTGTTTGAAACAGTCAACTCAACCTGCATTACCTTACTGAAGAAGCAGGTGTTTCCACTGTCTGCTGTCTGAATCACAAGGAGGTCATACTTATACATGATGCAGCGTTGGCTGCAAATGCAATGGGGGTCTCTGAGCAGCGTATCCAGGGCTCCAATAGAGCAGATGTAGAGCTACTTGTCATGAAGTCATCTAACCAGGATGATTTTATGAAACATGTTACCCTTCTCCAACCTGGCATAGCAGTAAGGCTGGGTAACAAAACTCTCCGTTAGCAGCAGATGTTTCCCTCAGCCTTGGATCCAGCCTCAATTAATGAAGCCTTTTGGAGCTCACAGGAGTCCCCCGGCACTCCGAAGAGCACCTCGGACTATCTGGCAGGGAATTTGCCTTTCCGCAAAACACACATCTGTGTCTGCAGTGCCGGCTGCAGCACAAACATTTACCTTGGGCCTCAGAGTAAGCGGCCGGCAGCACACTCAGCTCCCTACCGGGCTGTTGGTCGAGATCTGACAGGCGGCGTCTCTTTATGTAGCCTTTGACAAGGTCATTTTGCACAGCAAAGAGTCTGTGGACTAAGGAAGAGCAAACGGGCATCAAAGGCTAAGTTTGATTTTTTTTCACCGTGCATAAAGTTTTTGCTGTGCTCACACAGGGACAGAGATCTTCAACAAGCCCTTACGTAAAAAGATAACTTTTTCAGTCTAAGGCATGCTGAGGTACCATTCTCTGAGGATCATTCATGCAGGCTTGCAGCTGAACATTTTTCTGACCGTCTGATAGGACTCCATGCTGAAAGAAGCTATGGATTAGATTCTTTAAACCTCATGCATTATCAGACACAAAGTACATGTGTTCCACTGAACGTCTGCAATCCATACAAAGTACTGTGAAAGTCAAGAAGGTGGATATGAAGTTCCTTTCTTGAGGAACGAGTTTTTTAGTCTCTATTCTGGTTGTTTACTATGAAAAGGATGAGAACTTTGGAACATTGTTAAATGTGAGAAGCAGTGAAGCCTTCACCCCCTAAGCAAAGTGTCCTGCCCACTCAAGCTGAGGACTTGTGACTTACGTCACGCACACAGAATGGTTCTTGTACATTGCTTCTGCTCTTCAGCAGATTTACATGAATCATTTTCATTTGGGATTTCATTATGCTTGGGGTAATCAAGGTTTTTTTATTTTTCTGCATCAAGGACGAGGATGTGAATACAGTGGGTAAATATCAGGGTAAGGAACATGCGTGACGGAAGGCTATGGTTTTCTGGACGGATGACCATGTTTTTCTGGACCAGGTGATCCAGATGGCAAGAGGTCCGGCGATGAATGCTCACCAGATCTTCTCCCCATGACTTCATTTAATCCAGGCCATGCACCGAGAAGGGTCTCACACTATTCAGTGTGTCTCAGTCTGCAGTAGCAGCAAGCGGGCCTTTGTGCTGCACTACTTTTTTCTTTTGTTAATGGTGCAAGAATCGCTTTCTTTGTACTGCAGATCAGAGGTGTTAAAGCAAATGGCTGCAGTAAATGTTCCACATCATACAATTCATAAAATGTTTTGCTTGCATAGCTGACAATAACAAAAACAAACAAACAAAAAGGCCTGTTGGTCTAATGAGCCTTTTAGAATAAGGGGGTAACAGCACCGAACAATTCTGACAGTAGCACCGAGGCAAACCAGAGCATCCCTCAGCATGTGTTTTAAAATGAATCACAGACACACGAGTTCATGTCTGCAGGCAAAACTTCATGGAAACGTGACTATGGTGGTGCAGAAACTCCACTGGCACTCAAAATCTGAAGGTCAATGGACCAGCTCAAATCTGGCAGCAAATTAATAGACAAAATCTTACAATTGATGCTTAATACTGATTAACAAGGGAGAGTTCAAGTGTGAATAAAAATAGAAACCAGGTAATTGATTTAAGGGTGGCCTGGAGTAAGTTGCTTTGGAAAAGAGAATCGCTAAATGAATAGAAGTTTATATTTCTTTGAAAACCATACATTTGAAGCAATCGGAATGCAAAAATAAATATGATCATCTACTCAAAAAGTCCAGACTACAAAAAACAAGTACTTACAGTACAACTTACAAAAACATGTTCTGAAATAACAATCAGCCTTTTTCATTACACAGCTAACACCATTACTGGTAACATCGTGTCTGATAGCTGTTTGAACAAGAAATGTTAACATCATACCTCTTTGCTTGCAAACCCTTAAATTGTTTTGCCCTTATTTGCCCAGAACTGATAGAGGAAAAATTACTATGTGGAATAAATGGATAAATCACAAAAACCTTAAAACTGTAAGTTGGTTTTGGAGAAAAACAGCAGCTAAATATTATTTTTTTTATGTTCACCTTCTGTTCTTTTATCAGCAGCATGGTATTGTCAAAATGCAGTGGCAAACTGAAGTGTACGGCTATCAGACACTAAAAGAACAATCTGCTGCTAGAAGCAGTACAGCCATCACAGACTGGAGGATGTCGCTTGCATGCAAATTTTCACCGCACGTAAACACTTAGAGACAACTATGCTAAAGATTGCAGAGATATGCCTTATGACAGCATACCTCCCTGTGAACATGTGGAGCTGATACGCCGCATTTAGGCGGCAAGCGGCCTGAGAGGAGCACTTTGCCTAAGAGCATATTGTTCACATGCTTCTCTTCTTCAGCTACAGAGTTTGGAGAAAATAGGGACTTAATTTAGCCTCACTTGGTGTTATCAGGTGCAGCAATAAAGGGCTGACTGACAAGGGGATACAGGGAAGGTGTGTGTGTGTGTGAGAGAGAGAGAGAGAGAGAGAGAGAGAGAGAGAGAGAACGAGAGAGTCTGCTCAGCTGTCACTGTCTCTCTGTCAGGCTTCCTGTGCAGGTGGACAGAGAGGGCCGCCAGCTCTCCCGCTTCCCCACACAGGCCTCCATGCTCTTGCCCACAATGGACGCCTTTCACCCAAGCTGCGCTAGGGAAGTGGAAAAGGTGTCGCTTCGGAGGGGGAAGGGGCAGAAAAGAAAGACGCAGCGCAACAGAGCAGGGGTCCACTGCAGAACACGCATATTAATGGCACAGGATACCGACTACCAGGATTGGCTGGAGGCGACGCGAAATTCACATTCTACTCATGAACCAGTCAAATCACAGGGGCACCGGCAGTTAAAATCACATCCATACGGTTACAACCGCGATCTTGAGAAACAATGAAAGACGCTCCAGTAATGATTTACGGATAATAATTGAACATGATTAAAAGATAGCACTAGATAACATATAAAATGTGCCGCCGTTGCACTAGGCAGCCTGCTTTGGGTTTTTCAATTGGAGCCGTCACAGTGAACAAAAAAGGCCTGAAATTTGAGTACGCATGGATGTACTGTGAGCTCCCGGGCTGTAAACCGCCTACAGGAATGGTGTGATGGCTTGCTTACTGCACCAGCTAACCGGTGTGACGTGCGCACAGCTGAGGCCGCCTGATTTCTCTGCCCTCGCTTATCGTGCCTCCTCGGCTGTGGGGTTAGATTATCTGCCGGCGTGCTTCACTGGGGACCGGCTTCCTGCTGCTCTCACCTGTTCAAAAGCACTGACCTAGAACTGCAACATCCCGGCGCACAACAAAAGGAAGGTTATTCCCATAAAAAAGACATATCCGGAGGTATATTAACAGCTGCGTAATACATTGCATTATCTAAAGCCTTGGCGGTCGCTGTTATCCAAAATGACAGTTTGTAGTTGTCAATGTTTTATTGAAGCACTTTATGTTAAGCATTGTGCTTATGATTTTTGAGGCCATAACTGACTATATTGTGGCCTCGAGTCCTTTACCATCATGCTGCAGTATGTCAGCAGGTGGCACAGTTTGAAACTGCCACCTCCAGACTGGGAAGTCCCCCCTCCCTGTAATACTGTTACTGAGGGTAGTATTTACCAAGTTAGCCATCTGTAAAAAATGGATGAGTTCTGTTGAGTAGCTTTGCAATGTCCACTACTTTGGAGAAAAGTGTCATCTTAATGAATAAATCTCAGCATTACAAGGAGGGGATGGTGGGGCACATCCCACCAAAATTCGCATAAGGCTAATGTGTCCCCCCAGGACGAATTTAACTCCACTGAGTAATATTGCTAGTATAACTGCTAATATATTTTTAATTGCTCCAATACCTGACAAGTTATGCCACTATGTGCAATAGTCATCAAAAACACAGGAGCATAGAGAAAATTGTCATTTCCCAACACCCTCTCAAAGGACCTCACACCCGAGGCTGCAAGCAAATGTGTGCGAAGTGTTTCAGTGACACCGCAGAGCTCGTCGCATTCCCATAACATTCACTTGTTTTACCTTCTAATCGGTGTAACGAAGGACAGGAAAGTGGAAAATTGTTGCTGAGGTCCCTTTATGGTGCATGTGTGGCCTGGTAGCAGCTGCCTTGTGAACTGGCTAAAAAAGAACAGTCAAGCAGTGTCCCCTGCAGACCTGTGCTCATGCTGCCTATGAACACGAGAGGGCTGTAGTTCTTGATCCTCCCAACTCACCAAGGGTTTCATTTTATATTTCATTTTAATATCAAGCAGGCACTTTAGGGGGGAAATGTTAACGCAACCCCATAAAAATGAAAGCTATAGAAAGTGTATACATTGTGCCGTCTCTCAGGATTGCGGTAGGGATACGTCCAGGTCTTTCTTCCTAAAACCCATGACCACACATACTAAATTGCCTTTTGCCTCAGCCAGTGGAGGTTGACAGATCAAACCAAACAGAGCTCACAATTTTAAACTGCATAACAATAACAAACAGGCATTTTCAGTAATTATTTTTTTTAAATTATGACGCTTACATTGCCCTCCATGGATGTTACCTTTGTGCCAGTTATACCTCTCGCCAGTTACTGTCCATTAAACCCATGAAATGTCAAGTGCTTGATGATGAACATTTGATTTAATTCAGGGATGTCTGTGTCAGCGCAGAAAAACTTCATAACACATATTGATTCAAAAAGGGAAGGCACTTTCACTGCTTCTGCGCACATATTTCAGATGTTACACTTTTCCATCAAGAGGCTTCCAGTAACAACATACAGGCATCAAAGTGTTGATGGCATCTACACCAACTGTGATGGAAATTGATCTTAGTCAAGGCAGTCTGCGTTTTCTATTATAAAACTGAGTCAACCCATAAGCCCTTGATCATTGATAGCTTTGTCTATATTCATGGAAATTAAAATTCTTCACCAGGCTCACAGACTTTTATCCAACTACAAGAATAACAAAAAGATGGACCCTTCTATGTTGTACTATTCCATTCACGCAAAATCACAAATAGGCAGAATTAGTGTTTACCACTACTGTTTATGTTATTGGACTATACTGTATGTAATATACACATAAGAGGCATGCATACAAATAGTTCCTAAAGCTAATGGTACAAAATAAGGAAAATTGTAAAAATAATAGTAAGGAAAATCACCTGCTAAGATAGCTTCCCTTTTTTTACACTCAAAACTGCACTGTACATGTCCTACTTTCCCTTAAAGTAGAGCAGCTGCATTGCATAACATTTGTAGGACTACAGTTAAGCAGGTTTTAAGTTTAAATGCCAGGAGGCAAACTGCTATTGGACCCTTGAGCTCAGTATGAAACCTAAATTGCTTCTGTAAATATACAGCTGTATACATTGGTAAACTATAGAAAAGGCGAGTATTTTTAGAAAACACGCTCTCGGAAGAAAATAATATTTTTTTCCACTTGCTCAAACTTACAGTTCTTTTCATTATTGATAAGGCATTATAAAACCTTCCCATTATAGTCAATTTCCAGGCTTCTGCAGACTGGGACAACATTGCCTACCTTGTTATGTGCAAAGTAAACACAGTGAAACCAGTGCTGAGTTAGCTAAATGATCTGAATTATTTAAAAAGCACAAACACTTAAATTAATGGAATGAAAGCCTGAATGGATGGCATAATGATTTATGTGGAGAGGCAGCCTACACAGCTGTGGGTGAACACCTTAGCAGAGGTATAGATAATCAATGTTTTCACTGGGTGACATCTCACTGTACCAACACTTCTTTCCTGAAGCTATTAAAGGCCACACTTGTTCCTGCTGGGTAACATTGCACTGATCACAGCAGTTATTTACCAAAACTCTGTATCAAAGCTGGGCATTTAGTCTGTTTTTCATTCTATGAGCACTCGTGGGAGGGCGAGGCATGAGGTCACAAGCTTCCTGTATAGAAAATGTCCCCGTGCATTTTTGTAGCATTTTGACAATTGCATTAACCCCCCCACCCAACCGTGATTTTACTAACTGGCAGTTACTACAACCTATCTTCACATAACTAAACTAACAAGTTGGGGGTGGTGGTCATGCATTTGACAAGTAATTCCAATGTATCCTTACTTGTGTCTGACATCATACAAGAATACGTGATTTTTTAACCGTTTGGATTTCATTTCACCCATTAACTAACCACCCAAGTGAAACATTACTCATGATTAAATTGCACTGCTGGTAGATGGTGCACTTACAACAGTCCCTCACAAATCTGAATGATCAATTACCGCTAAAAGTTTTAAGCTGATAAAATATTTAAAAAATTTAAATAAAATGATCGTTGTGTCCTATTTTGTTGATTTCATTCAATTTTTTATGTTGTGATGTACTCAAGGTCCAGGCTCCCATTGGAAGAAAAACACCCACGGCAACTTGCGAGGAGGGAAAAGACCAGCAATCCTCTTCCAGTTTGCAGGCTGTGAGCCACCAGTGGGTTGCATAATGGGCAACATAACACTTCACTGGGCAACACTGCACCCACATAAAACATAACACCCTGATTCCACCCACAGCCCTGCTGGCATGCAGATGACCCTGGAAATTAACCCAGTCATGACGCCCACTTAAGGGGCAAAAACCAGCCTGCTTGCTGCAGACAGCTAGTGTCGTACCAAGGAGATCCGAACCCATATCCACGTGACCAGCGTTTCTTATTAATGCAGCGGCCTCCGTCTGTAATTAATAGGACACTTTTTCATGTGACTGTCTGTCCATTTGCAGTCTCACCGACTCTGTTGTATCTTCATTGCCCTGTGAATTTTCACGTCACCTTTTCATCTACTAATAGGCCAGCAATTACGGTGACTGATGTGCAACGTTTCAACCGGCGCTGGCAAACAGGAGAGCAACAAGGTAAACACACTGATGCAGAGGCATTGTGCTCTGTTTGTCACACAGCACTGCTAATCTTGCAAACATCCAACGTTCCTTTAGGTTGTCACATTATTTGCATCTGGATCATTAGATAAAGAAATTTCATATTCATTTCTGAAATATTTAAGTGCCAACATAATATGTTAAGTAGTAATATAGTTAGAGCTCCTGCCTTCTGAATCAGACAAACAAGGTTCACATCCCACCTCCTGCTGCAGCACCTGTGAGGTGCAGTATATACAAATTGCATAGCTGTACAAAGGAATGATTAATTGTCAGCAGCTTAATATTTCAAGTTTTTTAGCAAAACACATCAGCTAAATAATTAAAAATTGACTACATTTCCCTTGAATACAATTTGCTTTGCAGTATTTGTAATGATATAAAAAACTGTGCATGTCACTGTCTAATGACAAAATCTAGACAAGAAATAAGTACAATTTAAAAATATTTGTTCAAAAATAATCAGGCATTTCAATTATCACACTGCCAATAGCATTATTGCTGACATCTTACCCTTTAGCTGCTATGGGCAAAAAGCTTACACAGATTCTCTTCCCAGACCTTAAAATTGTTTCTCCATCACGAATCTGCCTTCTTCCCCACTTATTGTCTCAGGCCCCTTGTGAAATCCACGTTTATAACCTCTTTCCAAACTTTACTGTGATGCCTCTGTGCTTCAGGCAACCCGCAGACAGCCAGTCTCCATGTGCTGCCGCCACACTGACCTTTTCGCAGATCTGCTGGAACGCAAGCGTCGGTAAACAAACTTACCGTCAAAGGAAATCATAGGAATCCATGGTGTCCTTTAGGTATGTGGGTGTAACACACTTTGCAGGGCAGGGTTCCAGTATTGAGAATAAACTATACGCGCGCACACACACACACACACACACACACACACACACACACACACACACACGTGCGCGTGTGCATCTGTGTGTGCAAATGTATAGAATGGGTCCTAAAATATACATAGCACGCACACTTCTGACACTGAAAAGCTGCATATACAAAGACTGCAAGGACATTAAATTTTAACAAGAAAAATCTGTTTTTCTGCCCTATAATTCAAATACGAAGCAAAAATAAACTATGTAATTTGTAACAGTTTGGAAATCAGTTTCTTCTTGTGTGTTCAGAGGTACAGAAAACTATGTATTCAATTTCATTCTAAAATCTTTTGTTATATTTAAACAGTTAATTAACTGCAGGATTTGTTACTAGACATCGAGAGTCTGAATGCACTGAATGATGACTTATGTGCATTCGTACTGCGTAACAGCTGTTTGAAAATGTTTCAGTTCGGTGTTAATTCTCCCATTAGCTATGAAAAAAACGGCTCTTGTGCTCCCTTTTCACTGTGATTTCCCCCATAAAGAGAAGGCAGGAGGTAATCGCAGTGCAAGGCCCACTGCAACGTTCTCCTTCACAAAAGAAATGCAAAACAATCCCATCCGCGCTCTGGCAGGAGAGAATCCCAGAGGTTTAATTACCTGCGTTGTCAATCAAGGTGAAAAGAAGAACAACACCTGACACAACAGAGAATCACACTTCTCACACACCGCGTAGACCCACTGGAAGAGTCAAAGACGTGAAAGACCGCATCCTCTTAAATGCAATAAATTGGAATAAATTGGATTTTTTTAAAAATCAAACAGAGTGATGCATTCACGGCAGCAACGAAGCAAAAAATTCTGACATCTGCAAAAATGTCACAAAAACCTATTTTTATGTTTTCTCGCAGAACAAACAGAGTGGCCATTCCCCAGATAACTGTATTTTCATTAGAATGAGTCATTTAATTGCTTTATTTTACTGGAGGGCTAAAATGTAAGTGAGACAGAAGTTACCGGAACTCCCTGTACTCCTAGTGAATGGGCTCATGCTTCATGCTTCTCAGGGTGACACACAAGGAAAGTGGAGTCAGTTCTGGCTCAAGTCAAGCTGAGGCCTCCCTGAAACTGCCCAGCAATGGCGCCTTCAGGATTTCGCTTTGGAGAATGCACTGGGTCCCACTGCCAGGCGCCACAGTAATATCTCCATTTAGTTATTGATGCGCATTTCACTTCCTATCTATCTGTCCTTTTTCTCTGAAATGGCATCCATAGCAGCAGCCTGTCAAATGGGCCACTTCTGCCTAAATGGGGGGGCCGGCGTATCAGCACAATAATGGGAGACGCTCTGTCTTTGCCTGCAGCTTCCACCTACCAGTGTCTCGGCTGTAATATATGACACTGTACAATCACCCTCAGCTCCGGCTGCGGCGTTTGGCGCTTGGCGATACACACGTAGGAAATGAATTTGTGTGACCTTGACGTTTCTGTTGTACCTGAGAATAAATGCTAATGGTGCTAAGCAGAGTGCAATGGGTAAGCAAGACAAATTATGTTTCTATTGTGAAGTCATTCAAGGAAACATTTTTCTTCACCTTATGCTGACCAGATGTGGGCACATCTCCAAAACAATAGATACACTCCCTGGCCACTTTATTAGGTACATATTCACACACACACACGCACGCACGCACGCACGCACACAGCTCTCTCTGGAGCAGTTGTACTGCACATGGTCATGACTCGGTGTATTAAGCACACAGATGAGGTCTGTTCAGTTACCTTCTGTAAAAACATTAGAATAAACCAGACATGTGGCACAAGTGACTTTTAGCACAACTTGATCATTGGTGCCAGTCGCTCTGGTTCCAGCATTTCAGAAACAGCTGGCATTGTGTGATTTTTACACACTACAGTCTCACAAACTTGACAGTGGCCTTACTTTACTACAGTAGTGTGCACTGTCCTTCCTCCCAAGCCAATAATAAGTATCTTTGGGATGAAGTGAAATACGGTAACAGAATGAATGTGTGATCAAAAAATATACAGAAACAACAAATCTGGACAAAAGCCCTGTAGAAACAAGTTCAGTGCCATGCTGACCACATTTGATGACACATAAATGTGTGTCGGGGTACACCAGTCACCTTGTTTGTAAAAACTGAAAAGCACCGATGAAGAACACAAGGACAAGTTCCAATGTTTATAAGGTTTACTAGCGCTACCATAGGGTAGAGAAAGCACGGCAAGAGACAGGCAGGTCCTGGTGCCCAGCCTCCACTCAGCATTGTTGACATCATGCCCAACAGGTTCTTTCTGGATGTTTGAACCTAGTTTTCTTGACCCCTGGCACAGTGCATTTCTTCCAAATGTAAGATATTCACACACCTCCGGCTGACCCTCGGTGTATTCTTAGCGTGTGCTTGCTGCACGCTCAGCAAACTGCCACGTGAGAATCGACGCCCATGGGGCAGTGGCATGAATCACCGGGCATCTTGTGCATCGTCGCACCCTTGTAATAAAACGGTATAATTTAGCGGGCACGTTTACAGCGCTCAATAAGCCAGGGGTCCTAATAAGAATGAGAGCTGACACGGACATGAGGAATCCTCCCCGTCCCTGGCCTTTAATGTATGAGAGTTTCCATTAAAAGGGGAGCACTCCTTCCGAGGCAGAGCTTTTAGGCTGATTAGTTACAGGAACGGAAAAAAAAGTAAAACGAGAGAACGACCTTCATCGGTTTCGTCCACCCCCTGACGCTCGCCTCTGAATGCTCCCCTGCTTAACATTCCAGTGCTGCAGTACACAGCCATCTCTCATTTTACATCATAATTATTATTAGGAGAGAGGAAGAAAAAGCCAAATCTGCATGTTCAATTAGAGCCAGTCCGATGCCAGATAGATAATAATACACGAGATTGGCTAATGTCCTTGCTTCAGAACTTATCTGCAATTGATGTTGGGAACTAGAAAAAGGAAGGAAAAACACACACACACACACACACACACACACACACCCTTTGCAGGGACACAACCACTGAGTGCTGTTAAGTTGGTCAAAAGCACCTTCCAGCCAACTGTAGCCTTGATTTCTTGATCATCGTGTTTGCTCTTGAATTTCAGAAGCAGTGCCAGGTGAATTTTGGATGCACAAATGTGTCAAGAAGGAGCCTTGCCTGCAACCAGCTTTGTAAAAAAATAAATAAATAACATGGCTGTGTGTGTGTGTGTGTGTGTGTGTGTGTATTTGTGTCTGTTTGTGTGTGTGTCTGTGTGCTGCCCTGGGAGACTAGGAGATGTGCTTTAGTGGTGGATGGAGGACAGGGACGAATCTGCTGGCCAGTCTCCGCCCGCTGCGGGTTCATCGCAGGAGGGCCTGGCCGGTCGATGGATATCAGCAGCAGAGCGAGACTCCCGATGTGCATCCAGACGAGCCTCTCCCATGGCGTGCACCGGTACGGGCCCAGATCAGATAGGTTACACAGGCCTCAGGAGCCGTGGGAGGCGCGGAGTCAGGCTGTGTTCCAGCTCGCCTTCGGCTGGTTGGAATCTCGCATGCTATACAGCACGCGCCGCACAAATGGAAACCGCGGATGGTGCGTGACGTACTTATTATTACCGTTATTATTATGTGCCTTAGCTGGAGTGCAATTTTATTCCTTCTGTGAAGGACCAGAGCACAACAGGCCCTGATCCGAGACTTTAAAAAGCAACACCCGTACAGCAAGTCGATGTCATTAACTTCTGGATCATCTGTTGCCCCATATTCAATTTAATGCATAGTTAATGACATACGTACGACAATGTTTCTCTGAATTAGGCGGCCCGTGCTATCAACCAGAAATCCTGCACACGTCTACAAGACTTATACACTTTCCTCTGATTTGTCAGGATTTTGACTGCGAGTTCAGAGCTCAAATGTACTGTTTGCAGAGATCGATGCAGGGTGCTTTCCATAAAGAGGTGGTGTCAATTAGCAATCCATATTTTATGTGGACGGCAGTGTGAACAGCCCAGATGTCACAGAAAGGAGTCAATGCAGGCCCACGTATTGATTGGATTAAGCCCCGCTGCAGCTTCCCCTTAAGTTTCATTGAGAAAGTTACGGCTGTTTTCTCTTAGCCTTTTTCATTTCTCAGCATTAAGCCAACACTAGTTGCTAAAATTCACAATTTCACTCGATAACAGCACTTAAATCTGATGTGGTTTAACCTTGTGTGTGATTCAGTCTGGGACCTTGCATACGAATTTGAAATAGAAACGCGCAGCATCGGGTCCGTGCTCTGGAACATGCCACGAACGCCATGCTGTAATAGCATTAAAAAGACGAATAAACATGATAAATATATGCGTTTCTACTATGTGTGCTTGCATTTCTGGCATCATCAGATCTGTATGCTGGTTTATTTGACATAAAATTTTGCTCATGGTTGAACTGGTTCTGTTTGGTTTTGCTCTTAGTGGTAAAGCCACCGCAGTGTAACAGCTACAGTATATAACAAACTATTCAAGTACTCTGGGAATATTTCTTATTATTTTGTGGCTTTGTTTCAAGGCCCAGGATCTATCAAATAAAAGCAACAACATCAAAGACATATTGCCCATAAAAGACCAGAGATGTGCCGCAAATACATACTTGCAAATAAATTCTGACGCTGCTCTCTGATATCTTATGGGTTCTGGCAACTCACTTCAATCGCGCACTTCAGACGGTTACTGTGATCATTACGCTGATGAATATTGTTGAGGCACATGCAACCTGACTGTACTGGTAAGCAACACCAGGAGAACAGTATCAATTGAACGCTTTCTGTTTCAATTTTCAACAACCTTATTGGTTTACGGGGTCTATTTTATCCCCAAACCAAGTAAGGCACACATTCTCTATTCAATTCTGGGAAAAATAGCATCAGTAATATCCAATTTGCTGGGAAGCAGAGAGCTGGTTTCTCTGGCAGTATAATAACATGCTACATGAAGCATGGCACTATAGAGTATGAATAAAAAATGCATTTATAGTAAAATTTCTATCCAAAAGCAGGCATCATTCATCAAAGGACATCAAGGCAATTAGTAACACTTTGATGCAAATTGAAGGATACGAATGCGCAAAATCCCCAGTAATAGCAATTAAAGCGGAACTGTTGAAATTACCTCAACGTAGCCATGGAGACATTGCGAAGGCGGGCATCCCTCTGTGTCCTAAACACAGGAGACGCCCTGTGGAAATATTTAGATGCTGGCTCAAGGCTGCGTCCACTGGGCTAACAACACGCAACACGGTTTGATCCCGTGGCACGACGCTGGCTCCTGCAATGTCCTGCATCACCAACCACAGCCGCCTCACTTTCGTTGATTCGCAGTGCAGTGTTATTTTTGCACACTAACTTCTTGTCAATTGAGAAATTAGATCTTCAGATATATTTACCTTGAAACAAGAAGCTGATTATAAATAGACATATATATCAAATATAATTTTAAATATACCTTTATGCAACTAAGTTCCTTGCTCTTGGCTAAGTTTGCCATCTGGAATTCAAATGCACAATTTTCGCAGTAGGAGCAAAACTGGGGCTGTTAACCTATTTTTGCACTACCACAGCCCTATATTAGCGTGAAATTACACATACTGTACCTTCTGTTAGTGCTTGCATACATGCGCACATACAGCCATATATACACTGCATATATCATACGTACATGCACATTTGTATGTCTCACATCAAAACTGACATGGCCCAGTGCCACAGGAGATAGTACTGGTGTCTTGCAGCAGTTTGGATGTGGGTTTGAATCTGGTTCCTTCTGTGCTGTGTTTGCATCTTCGTCCCATGTTCTCATGCATTTCAACTGACAGCCCAAAGACGTGGATGAAGGTGGTGGTAAACCATCTTCACATGCTCCTTACGGTGAAAACCAATGAGAAGATTGCTAAGTGTCCATACTAATCCAGTAACACTTACCCTACCATGTGCAGTACATATTGCATTAACGTAGCTTATATTGTATTATACATATATTGTGCAACACCCTATGCTGACAACAATTAAGCTTTGAAATCAAACCAGTCATGAGAGCAAAAGTTTGCCATGGTAAGAAGGCAGAATTTGTGAAAATCAGGAGAATCCACGAGGTAATGTATCTGGGAGTACATTGCATTTATAACATTTGGTTTTCTCCTCGCAAGGCCCTCCCTAAGGAAGTGTGAGGCCGGTACCTTGTACTTTTCCTGACAGAAAGCTGAAGGCAGAGGTCATGGTAACTGCCAGTCCTCCACCAGCCATTGCCAATAAAATAGCGGAGACAAGGCTGCAGAGGTGAATTCACATGCGGCACCAACACGGGCAGCAGCTCCATACATGTCACGTGGTCTCAACACCAAGTGGGACAGCAAACATAAATCTACGGAGAGATATTACTTCCCTTTTCACTGAAAAATAAAGCAAAACTGGAATTGCACATCACCAGCATGATGCTGGTTTATTGAAGCACGATGGCTGGTTTAATGACACCGAGCTTCAGATGCCTCTCATCACCTGGTGCTTGTTTGCTTGCCGATCCAAACTCGGCACTGCAAAGGTGCTCCCTCGCCCAGCGTGGCCACAGATAAACACGATTCCGGGAGGGATTCCTACATATGACAACTAATTTATAGCGTTCCTTGCTCCACAGAGCAGGCGTGCTCAAGTGGGAACACGGACAGACAGAGCAAGGCAAAGAAAAAAGCAGCTTCTGATTTATAAGAGCATCAACACATTACTGCCTGTGTTTACTTTGTTCCTGAGCTCCAGCTGCTCTGACCCAGGGAACGTCAATCATGCTAAAGCACAGAAACAAAAAAAGGCAAATAGAAAATCCGAGGACACTTTGACATTGGGACATACACTTGGCAAACAAGTGCTGCACTCTGACAAGAAGCAATGCCCTCTATGGGGCCCGGGACCCCTGGCTGAAATAGAGCACAAACTGTGAAATGTGCTGCTCTGGTGAGCTGGCTGCACATCTATCTGGCAGTGCCTTTCATCCTCTGCACAGGACATTCATTAGCAAATTTGCAAAACTTGTGCACCTGGGCTCAGGGTGCAGACGTAGGTTTGAATCAGCCCGTCTAGAGCTTGGATGTCCTCCCCATGTTCGTGTGAAGTTTGTCCCCAGCTCTGATGGTCTGGTTTCCTTCCACAGTCCAAAGGCATGAGCTTCAGGTGAGTTGGAGGCTAAATTACACATAGAGTGTGAGTTTGGGGGAAGTATGTTGTACTGCTCTGATCAATTGATGGGTAAATGACTGCAGGGACTCTAGTGCAAGTAAATGTTTGGTATATCCCAATTCAGCAAATACATGTACTGTATTACCATGTTAGAGCAGCTATTTGAGACAAACTTGATATTCCAAAAATAAATGGTACGCCTTGTGTGTGCTTTAAATAGGTGCAATGTGTATCTGTAGTAAAAGGACACTGGTAGCTGCTAATGAATTGGAAAGTAAATGCTAATGCAAAATGTTTCCATTAAACCACACATGCCATTTGGCGGGACAGGGAACGATTCTGCCACAGGCGACAACCCAGTTCATAAAGCAGCCTCGGCATTATAGCAGGGTGGAGACTTTGCATTCTCTGGGGCCAAAGGCTTGTGTTGGTTTTCAGTCTACTTCAGCTCCTAATTATTTGATGAAGGTGATTATTTCCGTCATTATTTTGCTCACCTGCTGTGTACGGAATCTCTCAGACGCTAATCGAAAACTAGCAGTGGAACTTGTAGGCCTCTCGGCCCGGAGCAGTTGCCTGCCTACCCAGAACGCTACTGCTTTTGCTCAGTCCCTCCGTGAGGAATTCGCCTTACCTTCTGAGTGGTGGGACAGCGTGAGCAGACTGACGCAGGAGGCTCCGATTCCCGATCCGAAGACCGTGATGCGGTTGGAGTCCCCTCCAAAATACCCGATGTTCTCACTGATCCAACGTAGGGCCTGGATCTGATCCAGAAGGCCATAATTTCCTTTGGCCGCCTGATCACCAGTGCTGAGGAATCCTGGGAACATGTTGGGAGAAGGTCAACATCAGTGATGACAAAATTACTAATGTAGAAGAGAAAACATTTCTAAACTTTTTTTGATGAAGTTAGGGAATTCTGGTTAATTCGGGCAAGGAAATGTGTTCTAATTCTATGGTGTATACTTGAAGCTCCTTCTGTCACTATAAGAAAGTAATATTAGATTTGAAATATAGCAGTAATTTAATAAACCTTAGTACTGCATATTAGAAATAGTTTTGACTTTCTGCCCTAGTTTTATGTATGTGGACATATTTGCGATTTCACAGTTTCTGTTTCTATGTTGCTCTGACCCAGTGCTGCTCATAAAACTGATAAAAACGAGAAGACAGCATTCATATCCTTTGCGCATTCATATCCTAGGGGAATTAGCTTGATTATTAGCTGCATGCATTTTGGGATGCATGGCATTTTATATGCAGACAATGAGGCAGTTAAGGTGGCAGCAGCAACACATGTGGGTTCTCCTGTATGGGGTGAGTCAATGGGCACATGAACTTATGTATATGCTGTTTATAAGGCAGTGAGAAGTTGGTAGCTCTCAGCAATCTAAACATCAGGGTCAAAACGTAGGAACCTGGAATGGCCATTGGCAAAGGGTCAAGGTCAGTGACAAACCAACCAGACAATTACGACCTTTCACCTCTCAGAGTCACCTGATGGCATATGTATACATGCGGTTCACACTAACCATCAACTCGACTGGTGGTGGGATGTTTGCAAAGAAATCCCCGAGCTTGGTGTTCAAATAATAATATGTTAACAACAGTCAATTATTCTAATTCACTAATGATTGTGCTCTCAAGGCACCCGTAAACCAAACAACCCACACACCCTCCTCTGGGGAAATGACAAAAGGAGATCACGAGAAACCAGTTCTGCACTGGGAAATGAAGGATATTCATTATGATAAAATATCAATAAGTGACTTGATTGGGAATGTGTTATTAAATTATTAGAATTTAGTTGGCTTCAAGTACAGTATATTCATAATTAAGCATTACACGTATATTTATAAAATAGTGAAATCTGAATGTCTATGGCAAACTTTACATTTATTTACATTTAAAAAATAAAATCCAGAAATGCAAATATTTCCTAATCTCCCAATTTCCCTTAATTTTGGACACATTACTTGATGTTAATGGTTATTTATGATGGTGAAGCAGCATCTCATAAAACTGCAGTCCAAATTAGCTGTTTGTTTTACCTGAGTTATGCAATCTACATTCCATTTAAAGCTCAAGGCTAAAAACACATCCAGGATCTGATGTGACAGTCTAGAGTCAAGAAAGAGAAACACAGCTTGGGGGCATCTTAAATAATACGGCAGATCTGAACCCTTTACGACACCAGCATCTCTACGGACACAGAACAGATAAATGATGTAATGAGGAATCCAGTAGAAAAGGTCAGACATCCACCATCTATGTTGGAGATCAATGTCTATCAACAGCAGGGATACAGAAGACGGGAAATGACAAGGAAATGCCCTGGGAAGCCCCAACTTTGTTTGCCAACAGCAACGCGAAACAGGACAGCAGGGATTTGATCCAACACCATCTTGTTTACTGGATCCTTTGCGGATGGTCCTGAATCTTTGATCTCATTTGCATAGTCAGAAAGTGAATATAGGCTTCATTCATTTATGAGCTATCATCCCTGTGTATTTTTAACATGCTGTTAAAAATGCAGTGCGAAGCTTTAAAGTTTCAGAGACTCTGGCAGATATTGTGAAATGTCAGTTCAGCTTATAATGATATATATGATGAATTGAATTAGTTGTGTTCATCTGAAAGCCAGGAGTCCAGTCTGAGGAACCGATTATCTGGTTATCAAGGTCAAGGTGAAGATGTGTCAGAGAAGGCATTTAGCTCACTTGAATGGAGGGCAGCTGGGAACATCGTGGTTAAGGGCCTGGGTTTGTAACCCAAAGGTGTCTAACTTAAGTCATCTACTGTTTTACCATCCAGTACTCACTGTAGACTGTTCCAGTATGCCATTCAGCAATATAGGTAGGTGAAGATATACAGCTGCTTGGAACAAAAGCGTAGGCATAAAAATGCTAAATTATTATTAATAATTCCAGACCACCCACACACTAAGGGTGGGGTAATTTAGAGTCGCTAATTCATCCAAACAGCGCTAATTTATTTGTGGGAGGAAATCTACACAAACATACAGTGAATGTGTCCAAATGTAATAATGCTCTAGATTCTCAATCTAATAAACCAATCAAATCAATTAATTTAGGTGTTTTAGATTTGTATATTTGTAGACACAGCCATAAATGCATACATTGACTACCGCCTGCAATTTATTTTCAGTTACTGATAGTACAGAGATTATGAGAACCTTTTATATGAAATATAAACGCATTGACTCGTTTTTTTAAATGCTTTTCTATTTAACACATGATCCTTGCTTTAAAAAGCAAATAAAACTATCATCTTTAATTACCGTTTACCAGCCACAGTAGAAATAGTAAAGAGGAGAGGTTGTCACTTGGAAACCTTTACTTACACGAATAATTGGGTTTCCAAAGTGATCCGCTACAAGGGGAATAACTCTGGACCATTTGCACACTCTCGAAGAGCCGGGAGGTAACACGTGCTTTGGCAGATTTTCTGCCGATGTACACCAATCTGAGTGTATGAGAGTCTTCAGTGAAACCAGGAGGTTACATGTTTAAAGATTGAAAGGTTATACGAAGTTTATACTTAAGATGATGATCAGTTTTAAGGGCAGCAAACTTCAATATTAATGAACAGGAGGCCACTTAACAGCATTGCAATAAAACCGTCAGCTGAGCCAACATTCAACACATTCTTGGATGGGGAAGGTTGGATGAAGTGACCTAAGCAGAAATGCTCGTGTGCCAACTCACGGTGCTCCTCAGTACTGATGTGAGCGATGCTTGTGGCAATACTTTGTGTGATGCAGCCGTAGGGACTTGGAGTCAAACAAAACCTACAGTCTATATTGAAAATCACTGTCACGAGCTGAGGCCTTGACAGTGTTCAGCATGACGACGTTTAATTGTAAACATTTTTTTCTTTTATTTTAACAAGCCATCAAAGCTAAATTAATAAATGTACAGCCAACAGTTTCTTGCACGAAACCACTGACTGACCTTTACATGGCAGCCTCACCAGGAGCAACTGATTCTACACTGCGAAATTCTGTAGGTTACTGCAAATCTTTTCATCATTAATTTATATGAAATTCATCATCAATGAATACGATTTTGGTGAGGAAGTACACTGTGCTCAATGATTTATGACAGAATATGCAGAGTTAAGAAACTTTTAACAATGCAAGTGGTGGTCAGAAAGCCAGTCTACCTAGAAAAGGATAAACTTTTACTGCCTCTTATATTAGATTCCTGATACTTAACAACTGGCATAATTTGGTATAGCAAGTGAAAATTACAGACACCTTACAGGAATCACAGTAAATTTAAGTCTTTAGGCAATTTATTTTAATGGAGATATCTGACAGCTGAAACACTCAGAAATTGATCGAAAGACTGCTTTTAAAAATACAAAAACTTCAATGCCTTTTCTTGACAAATTCATCCCATAACCATATCCAACATTTCTTGTCTCAACATCGATCACAGAACTTGATAAACAGCAGACACACATCGCAAGCACCGTGGAAGCCAGTTTAATTAATCTGGTCCCACATTCCTCCTCTGTTTGGGCGCTCCATGCTGCCACCTATTGGATGGCTGCAGAAATTTAGGTTGCTTTCACTCCATACTTTTTGAAAGCAGACAACTGAAAAACTTTTTGAAATTTGTGACCCAAACATCTGTAACAGGAGGAATGCATATTTTAATACATTTTGCAAACAGAAAAAACAAAGAAGTCATTGTACCTACTGTGCAAGGTACACAACTGTTTTTGGCAATTCTTAATAGCATATATGGTGCCAAAGGCACATAAAAGAGAACCTCATCGCTGGGCTCAAGGGGAATGGTAAATACAGAGACAGATTGAGTTAGCCTCCATGTTTCTGCAGCAGAAGCAAATTTTGTATTTCTTGGCAACCCACATATTCCCATTGTACCACGCAATGTGATCTCAGTATTTATAGTGCTAAGCTGAAGGCATCACAGTGAATAATGTCAGAACACAGCCCTTGGACCCACACAGAAATGGCTCACTGCTGCGAGACCAGGACCAGCAGCGGGAACCTGGATGCTCAGAACCACACCCACTGGGCATCGGCCTCCTGATGTCAGTGACGCTGTTGCGAGGCCGCATAAAAGGCATCAGAACAGATTACTGACGGAGGAGCCATGCTGCTCAAGGAACCGGCATAGAAGACAAATGGAAAGACAAATGGATCAACAGATGGTCTCACCCAAAGCTCCCGGTGGAGGACAGCAATCAGGAGGAACACACTCATTTTTTATTTTTTCTTTTCCAAAACTCATACCACACGCTATTAGTTTCACTTGGAAAAGAAAGTCACTTTTTTCCTATCTCTTGTGCTCCCGTGAGAAACAATTCTATACACACCAGGACACGTAAGGGATTATATATATGCGGATGTGACCCCACATAGACAGAAACAGAAAAGCACATATTTTAAAATTCCTGGGTAAGTCACCTTGGACAAAGGTACCAACTAAATAAATAGATAAAGAAATCTATACATAACTATGCACATAAATATACAAATACAAATGCTTTTGTATTTGAGATTTCTGCCTCAGCACACTATAGTAGGAATTGTAATAATCTTTTAATGTAAATATAACCAGGAAACTATACATTATACATACAAGCTATGGTTTTCAGTGTAAGAAAGCATGGGAAGTGAAAGATGTAATTCAGTCCTAAGGCTGAGTGCAGTCTATCCACTGTGTGACATTACATTTTAAACAGACTATGCTTACAAACCCAGTGCACTGGACAAACTGTAAATGAAGGCTGGCAAATGGAAGCTCACTGCAGAGTAGCGCTGTGCTGTTCTATTTGAAAGCAAGGCAGCAACACAGCATTTCGGGCAGACAGGTGTACGAATATGTTATTTCTCAGCGGATGGAAGTGCAGCGCCCGTTGCACTGGTGCTCTAGATTAAATTTAAAAATAAATGTCTGGATAAATAAATTTTGCAGACAATGGAATTGCTTTTCTCATACAGATATTGTAAAAGTAAATGAGGGGTGGACATAAAAATAGGTTTATCTTTGGTGTGGAGGTCGATGAAGGCTCTACACTTGGAAATCTTGAGGCTTTGGTCAACTGACATTTTGGACATGGGAGGGCATGCATGTAGTATTGTTTTAAAACTGGGGTGGCATGTTGGTGTTCTAAATGTGATGTGATCATTTTTAATAGTACATTAACTAAATGATCATATAAAACTTCTAACATACAGCATAGGAATCATTTGAACAATATTGTGTCAAATATTTAGACAAAACTTAAATTTCTATACCTAGCTGCTTTTTTAACTAGAAAGGTGGTATTTGTTGTTGTCTTTAGAATGCAATTAAGCTATTGTGGTAACTGATTTTACGCAAATAAAGCTATTTATGAGTTCAAGGTTCCTCAGAGTCTTACTTTTCTTTTTGTAATGTTTTTTCAATACATTTCTATAGCTCACACGTGAATAGAACTTCTAATTACAAATTCATTTTGTTATGTCAAGTTTGCACTATGAGCTGAAAACAGGACTCTTGTGGTTTGTTTTGAGCCACTTGAGGTCTAAAAATATCTGCCAGCTGATGGAGTACACTAAATCATATTTATTTATTGCTGGCAAGTCCACCAGTTCTACATCATTGCTCTGATTATATTAGAATGGTCCTGTTATCTACACAGTAATCAGAACTTATAGGCTGCACGTTGACACACATTATTTTTGAGCAAAATATTCAGACTGCATACATCAGATTTGTCAGATACATCCAAAACTGAAACCAGTCAGAACAAGGCAATTCTTTTCTCCTAAGCCCACTACTTCCATTTTCTGAGTAATTTCCTGCTATGGAAATGGTACAATTTTCCGATAAGGATTTTCCCTCTTGGGAAGCCAGCCCTATTAATTTTGCTCTTCTTCTGTTCTACACAAAGTCTGTGCCACACTCATCTAACAGGTACCCACTGCTCCAACATTAGGATAAAGACCGCCAACGTCAAAATGGGGCGGCATAGTAGTGCAGCAAGTAGCACCATTGCCTCCTTGTGCCCAGGATTGTACACTTAAAAGAAGTAGGTACAAGTTGTGGAGCTTGCATGTTGGGTGGGTTTTCCTCTCACAGTCCAAAGATTTGTTTCAGCTGAATGTTGGCACTTACTTGCCCATTTTGTATGTGTGTGTGTGTGTGTGTGTGTGTGTGTGTGTGTGTGTGTGTTTCACATTGCTCTGCTGTTTTGATGGGTGATTGACTGTCGGTGTATGTACCACTGTGAGTCACCTTGGATGAAGGTAACAGCTAAATAGTACAGAAAAATCATTTTGTGTTGCTTTAGACAAAAGCATTTACTAAATGAATAACTGCAAATATAAAATTGGAAGGGTGATCCTCCACCCCCATACAGTTCTTCAGCAAAAGGAGGTGATGACTAGGTGTTGGTGTGGAGGCCATCCAGAGGACAGACTAACACCTGAGAGCCACAGTGGAGGGCTGATGGAAGGGCTACTAGAACAGCTGAGCCAAGGCAGCAGCAGGATGAGGTTCAGGTATAACATCAGGCATGCACAGCTGGTGCTAAATACAGGTACTGAACATAGACACGTGCAGTGTATAGACACACAGGTACACATTGACATGAATACAAATGGGTCTCACAGAAGATTATATGCATATATATGCAGACAAACACATACCACATGGGGTCCTATGCAAAAAGCTAGAATGGCTTATGAAAATATATAACTTTTTCATACAATAGGCCTATTATTCTGTAAACTGTGTTTTTGTGTTTTACATGGTCATTTGGCTTCTATAGCAGTTATGTTATTCTGTAAAGCAGCCGGTATCTCGGTTTTGGGAGTCTATCACAGGGTACCCACGCATGTACACATTCACATAATATCGGTGATTCAGTGTGGCCAAGTAACTAGTAACATCTTGCTGAACTTCATAGGTTGTGGGAAGAAACCAGAAGATATGGAAAAAAAACCTACACCGAGACAGGAAAAACATACAAACATCACAGAGCCTGAGCTTGACTCAAACTCATACCCAGACAGCCCAGGAGCTGTGATGCAGCAGCAGCTCTATCTGCACCACCATTCTGCCCCTTTAGTACTTTCAATCAATTATATATTTTTCCTATTTTTAACAGGGAACTAATCATTTTTATTTTTTCATAAAAATTATAGCAATTTGATCTCTTCTGAACGTAAAAGGTTAATCCTATAATAAGAGGGATACAGCCATTGCACACACAGACACACGCAGACGTGCAGTCTTTCTTTAAAGCATTAATTAATTGCTAACTTCACTCCAGCAAGGCTCAGAAAACATTTCCGGGATTTTCCTTGAAAGCTGTCATTATACTCGAAATGTCCACTCGTCGTTGCCAAGACACCACAAACTCTCGATGCAGATCGACGATCTCATTGGGGAGAAGACAAGCGAGTTGTCAATTGGCTTTTCTTTTGTCTTTTTGGACAACTGCTAAAATAGGCATTGACAAATAATCATCAAAAACAGATAGAAGTCAGTGGTAGGTCATCACACCATCCTGCATTGAGTCTTCATTTGTATTTTTATTCAATTCGGAGCTTCTGGGAGTGGTGAAACTTTAATTAGCTGAGCTGCCAGCAAGTGAGGGCACCGCATCTCTGGCTGTTATGTGACGGACCAATAAGCCAATTATCTACCCTGTTTCCTCCAAGGATGGAAGTATGTTTTTCCCTTCCAACTCTCAAATACTGGTTCACACTTTTGTTGCGTAGACTTTTCGGCAAATAAGGTCTGGCGAATGGGTGCAACTGTGTTACGACACTTGACTTTTTCTGGCTACACATCTGCAGATATGGGGTAAAAGTATGTATGACTGTCTGCCAACCATCATTTTTGCTAAAAAAAACACAATTTGCTCTTGCGCAAAAAAGCGACCCCACCGAGTATTGGTGGATGTAGGAACAGGCACTTCCTTTGTCTGTACCAAATTACATCTCAGTGCTGCTGTGGCAGGTGTTAAGAATGTAGGAGAAGGTCAAAATCTGTATACATCAGCGTAAAGAAGGGCAGAGAAAACCAGAAGTCCTCATTTGTTTGTTTTGCAGCTATCTAGCTTCACCATAATGCTAGATGCAGCTGGATGATTTTGAAGCCATTTGTTTTGTTGTACAGAAGCAAACCTTCAATTTCACATAAGACACAAGCAGGAAATAAAACCACCGAAGAGGGAGAATTAGAGTTATTCCTCTGTGGGAATCTTCTGGCCTTCTTACACGTGAATATTGACGTATGGGGTCTGAAACCACGGCCGCATGCTCGCTGGTGCTGCTAGTCCAGCTACATGTTGCGTGGTTTTCTCCTGGGAAGGAGTCATTTCAAAGTTATTTTTTTGGGAGATGCAGGGAGCCATCGACCGCTCTGTCATGGGCTGACAAGGCATACAGTGGGTTAAGGTCAGGGCACGGACCTAAACGTACTCTGCCCATACAGCTTTAACCGGTGTGTCCATAACCTGCCGCTGGAGATTTTGCTGCCTCGGTGAATTGAGACACACAGGACCATCGCAGCAGCCACGACCAGCTTCCTCTACAAAGAGCATCTGAAGTTCATTCACAGCACCCGGGGTTCATCGCTCACAATGCCTGCTAGGAGATGTGATGTTTTGGCCACATTCTTGCTATGGCACTGAAGGAAAACTGCAGTGAACAACGGATGTGCTTAATTTGTTTAATTTTCAGTTTTCAAACCCAGGAAACCTTATTATGTTCAAGCTTCATTAAATATTGAATGTTTTCCCTGGCATACAATTTGCTGGTGCCATTAAACGTTTCGTTGAAGTGATCTCCATGTGGCAAGAGGTGTGCGAGGAAATCAATCTCGCATATTGCACATTTTGCGCGGCGTAATTTGAAAATGCTCAACAGTCGGCGTCACAATTTTGCAATTACAGCATCAGATCACTGTGATTTGCAGCGTAAGCCGAGACAACTAAATCGCCCTGTGCACTGTCAACGAGTAAAAGACGTTCCGTTTTCATTTTTTTTGTCCTCCTTTTGGGAGGACAAAAGGCGGCAGTTGAACAGAAGAGCAGCGTCAGTTTCCTGTGCCACGATTCCTGGTATTGAAGTCTGGATAGTGATGATGATTCAAATGCCTGTTTCCTTGACAAAGGACTGTGACTCAGATCGGAATGGAAGGGGAGAGATGATAATCAGCCAGCTCTTGTGCTCCTTTTCCTCCCCTTGCCGGGGACCGGGATGGGGTGATGTTTGTTGCTCGACCCCTGGGGCGAAGTCTGGATGAAGGGAAATGGAGGGAAAGGCAAGTGGGGAGGAGGAAGCGGAAGGAGGTGGTGGTGGTGGTGGTGACGCAATTGAGGAGTTGCGTTGGCCTTGGGCCAGACCCTCTGTCTCAGGCTTCCCTGCGGCGGTCGGCTAACAAGGCGGTCTGTGTGTCCACGCTTTCCCCCGATGGGGGGCGGAGACGGCTGCACAATCGCCGCCTTGACACTTCCACAAAAACCCCTGCGTAACAAAGTGATGCCTGCTGCCCCCACCACACCTCCCCCTGGCGGGCCCAGGCCTCAATGGAGGACTCTGGGACTTGGGGTTAGGAGGGAGGGCTGAGGCTGCCCCCCCCTTTGTGACAGCATAATGCCCCAGTGTGTGGGTCCCACGGCAAGGAGGGGACGCCCTGGCGGCCAGGCACCCCGGAGGGAGCCATTCCCACAAGCTTTAGTCACTTCTGGGTCAGGATTTCAGAGCGTTCCAGAAAGGGATGGTAAAGGAAGGGGGTGGGTGTGAGGGAGGGACAGGGTACTGAGTGAAGACCACTGACGTTTGTATCACTGCGCTACTTTCTGTTTACTGCTCAGTGCTCAAAAACATGGCTCAGAGGCCTGAAGGGAGCAGAACAAGGGGGCTTTTTAGAGTCCCCCCTGGACACACAGTACTGCATTCACATCTCTCTCCATCCCCTTATTCCAGGGAAGGCAAAGGCTACACCCACAGCCTGGCTGAAAATAAACTGTCATGCAGTCTTCCTGCAAAGGGCCGACAGTTTAGATTCGCCATCTTTCAGGAAAAAGAGTCAGACATGTTGCAGTGACCAAAGGCTATGGGCAGTGATGACATGTGGCTTTCCTGGAAAATGCTTAAAAATATTTTTCACCAAAAAAGAGAAGAGTAGCTGCTCGTAGCGTTTAGAGCTGCCACCATGCACTTGAAAGACTTCAGTCCCACCTGCCGCCATGGTATTCACCCTAATTTACTACAGTAATATTGACCAGCTATATAAATGAGCAAATGCTGAAACTGTAAGAAGCTTAACACTATAAGTTGCTTTGAAGAAAAGCTTCAGCTAAATCAGCACATGGAAACCCATGATAAATGATAAATGAACTTACAGTACAAACTGTTAAGGAGCTGAAGGTCCAAAGAAGCTGAAGAACAGAGACAGCTGGCGTGATGGAGCACGAGTCGACAGTAGAGTATCTCATTTGTTCGAGCAGCTAGGGAGCGCCAGGGAGCCCATTAGGCAGCTGGGTGTGTGTGGGGTTTACACCTATCTGTTAGGTACCAAACTGGCTGTGAATCATTGTTGCACCCTGGGTCTAATGCTGCGCGCCAGTACCGTTCCGCTCTCATATCCTTTTCTTTTCTATTAAGTGTGCAGCTGCAAAATATTCATTAATTTAATACGAGAAGCAAATCTGTGCAATATAATTGTACGTCATTAACTGGATCTCAAGTCAAAATGCTTACAGTGAGCCACAAACCGCACAAGTAGATTACTTGCTTGTTCAGACAGCAGGTGGTGTAGTGATCGGGGCTGCCCCCTTCCACTAGGACTTGGGTCTGAATCCTACTTCCTACTGTTGCACTCTTGATCAAGCTACTTACCACGAACTGAAAGATCTCAATATAGTACAGAGATGATTTCCTGTTCAACAAACAATAGACTCTTCAGACAACAAAGTACTACTTAGCAAAGCAGTACAGTGGTAAATACTGGAAGTGGCTGAGGTTACTGAGTGGTGAAGTGTGGTTTGGGAGGATGGCACTCCTCTCTGGAGAGGCGCTGTCAGTGCTGCGACTGCATTAAGTAAGTGCTGCCATAAATCTTGTCACCAGTTGTGTTGCCCTAAACTCAGATGCGTCACAGCACAGCTGATGTTTTCCCGCTGTGCTTCCCCAAAAGCCAGAGGACTCTGAGTCCCAAAGAGATAAATAAAGGCCTGAGAGGAAGCAGCTGCTGGGCGTTCGAGCTCTGACTGTAGGACTCTTAATGTGATTGCATGACGTGATCTCCTAGCCAGCCCATCTCACTCAAGAATTTCACTGCTCACTGCGACTGGCCAAATTACAAATGAACAGTTTGTCACTAATGCCTCTGCTGTACGAGCACCACTCCATCACTCGCTGGGACGATTGTATGACAATGAATCCCTGAACTCTTTCTAGCAAGACACAGTGCACTCCTTTTATTCTAAATGCCTGCTTGCATAGCAAAGATTAAAGGAGCGGCAGCTTTGGTTAAGGTTGCAGAACACCTGCTTACACAGAAATAGACATCAATTAAAATATGGGTTGGGTTGACTGGGTTGTAATTTACAGTTAACAACTTACAGCTACATAAATAACCCCAATTTACGTCATTTACAGTATATAAGCAGCATTAAGATCCCAGGTTTGAATCCCACCTGATGCTATATTGTCCTTGACCAAGGTACTTTAATTGTTACAGCAAAAATGACCCAACTATACAAATGGTTAAATCATTTTAAGCTGCTCTGGAAAACAGCGCCAGATAAATATGTAAGTGTAAATGCGAAAGGGAGCCAAAAAAGTTAAGAACCTGTAACACAGAGATGGTTACAAAGATGGAGTTGCATGCTTGAAGGATGCTGGCTAAACTGAACTCACAAGGCACACAATGCTGCTATATCACTGATCTGAATCACGACGTAAAAAAAGTGTGTGGCAGTACAAATGGACTCTCCAGACTGTCCTTTTGGCCAAATACGCCTTGTACAAGGTTCATTCTCCTTTCTTACTTCCTGCGAGCCCAGAGCAAAAGAGATGTTCTCACAGTCACAGAGATTGAGAAAGAGCGACTCTCCTGCAGCTACTGCCCCCCCGGCACTCCCAACAAAACATCACCTCAGGGTTCACCGTGAAAATATGCTACTCTGTGGTTCAAGGTTCACTTTGTGGTCATTCTGCACACACAGATGTACAAGAGAGAACAAAAAATGTACTTTCTCCCAGACTGTGGTACAGAGTTCACTAAACAGACAACATGAATGACCCAGAACAATGAACAATTATCGAGGCTGTTGGTGTATAAATAAAAACAGTACTGAAGACAGTGACGCTAGATAAATAAATAGATAAATAAATGGGTATTTACACGCACATAAGTGGTGATGTGAATCTTAATGATGCCAGGCAGTATGAGTGGAGCGTATGCTATTTAATCAGCTTATCTCAAGGTCAGTGAATTTAAAACAATAGTAAATGCTCGTGTTAAGCTATTTTGATATGGAGGGCGTTAGCAGTGCAAACATGATGCTGTGAATGAGGGATCACCGGGCTGTGTCCCTGTCTAGCATGACCCTGTGTGACATGTGCTAATGAGCCCAGTGTCACTGAGCCAGTGAGGGCCCTGCTGCACTGTCCCTCGCATGGGGCCCACATGTCTCTGAAGGAGGCCACCTCCCCTCGTGGTTGTGTATTCTGGTACCGGGGAAGTATTGGCACGTGGAATGTGGTGTGGTTATTAATCACTGGGGTGGGGGGGGGTCCTTGCCGTGCAGACCGAGATGGATGGGGTGCGAGTGTGGTGATGTCACCCTGACGAATGGGCTCGTGAAGCTGGCTGAGACTCGCATATCGCCTCTCATTTCAATTAGTTCCCTGGGCTACCATGGATGGCTGCTCCCACCGTGGGTTAGATGCACTGACTCCAGGAGCCAAACACAGCATTCCTGAGACAAACCCACTGAGACAGGCGCTTCCTGTTGGGTGCGTGCCGTGATCCGTGAGGCTGCCCGTCTGCTTCGACCCTCCCCGGTAGTTGGTTGCACTTTCAGAGCTCATCTGAGCAAAGGCCTCCCTGCCTGGCAAATGTGAGCATGCAAGTATATACACCTACACACAGGATGTATGGAAAAAAAACAAGTATGAATGCAGAAATTTACATTTTTTTTGCTGATGCTTTTCTTCAAAGAAACTTATAATGGTTTTCAATGATCTATCACCCATTTAAACAACTGTGTAGTTTTTACCGTACAAATTCAGGACAAGTACCTAGCTCAAGGATACTACAGCAAGAATGGGATTCAAAGCTGAGTCCTTCAAGTGCACAGCTACACAACCTGCTGCCCCCCATACTACAAAAATATGTAAAGATGTGTACATATGTGCACAGATTAAAAGACACTCATGAAGACACATGTGCCCCAAAATATACATGCACATCCAAACACACAGAAGGCTGTGCGCGCACGCACACACACAGTGCAGGAAGCATGCCTCACAGCACACATCTTACAAAACACATCCATCTGGTGTCTTTGGCATTACAGACTTAAAGCAACCCTTGTCCACTGCCTGCATTAGTTACAGCGAAAAATATGGTGCCTTCATCCTGGAGAGACAGGAGGCGAGGGAGCGACCGACAGTGGGGGGGGGCGGCGGCCAAATGGCTGTTCAGCAATTGATTTTGGCAAACAAAAACCACCCATCAGAGGAACCGAGGGGAGGAAAACACATGAGAGGGCAGCGCGAGCAGCACACATGGTTGTGTGACAGACCGGTGTAAAGCAGCACCAATCACATCACACACCTCAACCAGACATTGTTAGTCCTCTGTCATTTGGAGTCATACGCAGTGCTGCAGCATGCAGTGTTTCCGCTCAGGTTTCTCTGCTTACCACGTACTTCCTGCAACACAAACATATTTTATCATCTACTTCATCTAATTGTATGATGATTGCTAGATTGCATCTAATTGTGTCTCTGCTGTGATAAATGCCTCTGTTTCATGAACATATGCCAGAAAAAAGTTTGGGCTTGTGCAGTTTCACCTGTTACAGAAGACACCTGTAACCCTGACAACGGGGAAAATGCTGTCACCAATGTATTACCTTCTCTGCTTCACTGTAAACCATTGGCTTACAATCTGCAGTCACTGTGAAATTGTACCTTATTGACCTTCTAGTGTTAAGATGGCATTCATGAGGAAGTGGATTTCATCTCTGGGTCCAAAGGTAAGCCCTTCAGTGTTATATGCGTGTTTCTCACAGTGAACCCAAGTACCAGTTATCTCGGGTGCTGTGGGTGACGGCTGTGGTTACTACGGAGAAAGGGAGGCATGAAGCTTTAAAGAAAAGCCCAGGTCTGTCTGAAATGTTTGATCCGCAGCAGGGGCTGATCACATAGCAAAAGGCATCATACTGCATTGGAAGTGCAATAATCCCATTATATCCTACCCAAACTTCCAGGTTATTGTGATATTATTTTGATAAAACCCAGTGCTCCGTGGGCATATTGGCATTTTTCAAGTGTTTAAAATGCTGTGAACTAATTTTTCTTTTCCAGGATCCACTTAATGAATGATACATTGAACTGGCTAACTGAAATGCAATAATTCTTTTCAGCCACTACTGCATCTCTCTACTTGCTTAGCAATACAAGAAAATCCGTCCGTCTCTGACATTTGCATTATATCTGATTTTCCCGGGAAATGCATATCTTATATGTTTATTTTTTGTTAACAACAGCATAGCACTGGATCACAGCAACAAGGACAGAAATACTTGTAGACTTTACAAATATGTCCGCATACATAAACAAGGCTGCAATGTGTCATAGGGGATCACTTGCCACTGTCTAACACGTTCCAGAAATGAGTTCTGACAATTTGAATTATGCCAGTCAAATGTAAATGTTTGTAGTGGATAGAAAGTTAAAAACAAGCACATCATATTTACAGAGGGAACTTACATTTATATTTATTAATTTATTCTCCTAAGTGAAATACAACGGAAAGAAATCAAAAGTGCATTTCACCAGTAGATGAAGACATACGGATTCAGACACAATTTCTCCAATGACAGTAACCAGTCCGTTAGCTCTGAGGGCCCTATTTTTAATCAGCCTGACCCTGATCCTGTAGTGAAAGTTTATGGAGCAGATAGTAAGTCAGGAGAGAAGTGGGCTTTGGGCTTCTGATATTGGCCCTCTTGTACGTTGGACCACCAAGTGGCTACAGGAGGAGTGTAGGAGTATGGCTGGGGTGCAGTGAGCGATCAGGTCCTGAACGTACCAAGGTTCAGATCCACTGATGGTGTTTTAGGCATAACTGGAGAGTGGAACTTACAGGCAGTGGAGAGAAATGAGAAGGGGGGGGTACACTGGAAAAGCTCTGGCAGGTCAAATACAACTCATGCACACTGGAGCTGCAGCTGGAGAGGTCTAAGATCAGAGGCCAGACAGCGGGGAGATGCAGTAGTCCTGGGGAATATTACTATGATGTGGACCAGAACATGTGAAACATATATTGTGAAATATGGACAGGCTTTGTGATTATTATGCAGGAAGTATCTGCAGGAGCAGGAACGGGCTTCCATGTGCTGGGAGATGCAGAGGCTTTGAGTCAACTTGAGTCAATTGTAATTCCCAGGCTCGTAACTGATGAGGCTGGTAAAATGAGCAAAGTGTCCGATTTAATAGGGAGATCCCAACAGGTGCAGATCCAGGTAGGCACCGTCCCTCTTATTGGCGCTGACAGACATAGAGTTACTCTTTCATGACAGTGTGTGCGTGAGGAGTAGCGGCGGCTGCAGTGCTTCTGATGTATTCTCTATTAGTTCGCTGTGCACCATGTGAAGTACGAGGAGGGAACATCTGTTAGCGATGTGCACTGCTGGGAGCCGGAGCAGCCACGACAAGAGCGCCTGAGCCATTTGTACACAGCACTATAAAGGAGGAGGCTGCGCAGGTGAGACATATTTGTTCAACTACGCCCCTCCCCCACCCTCCCCCACACTGGTGTCGATTAATGTCGAAGTCCTGTTTCCGTGGAGAATTGCTGCCAATAAGCAGTGGCGGTGATTCCCTTGTTTGTATGCGGTCTGCTGTTGCCTTCTAATCTGGTGGCACTAAAGCGCCGTGTTCCCCACAGAAAGGGGGTTAGATCTCTATTTCTGTTTCATCTCGGCTCGCCACGATCCCTGGGGACCCTCTTTGGGAGCTCGGTAGCGGTGCCTGGCAGCGGGCTCTGTTTATTTGGCTCCGTTTGTGGCCCTGTCTCGGGGACGCGTGTGCGCCCGACAGTTGAGTGCTGTCTCCCCTCAGCTGCCCCCCTTTCCTCCCCTCTGGAGTCGCCGTCGGTAAAAATGTCACTGTGGCTTTGTTGCGAGCAGCCCGGCGGCTGCCCTTTGGCAGCCCGTGCACATCACACACCTGTGAACCTGGGGCACTGAAGAAAGAGGGCCTTTTTGATGGGTGCCACCATGCGCTACCCAACCACATCCCCCCACCAAAGGGAAAGCTGCTGCCCTACTCCCGCTCATCTCCAGCCCCGTTTAATCTGCTCCAGCCGTGGCTCTGGGATCAAGAGTGCTGCCTCATCCATTTTTTAACAGATTTCTGACCGCTCGTCTTCATGAATAAACATAACTAGAAACATTTAGCTGGGAGAAAGGCTCCTGTTAAAAAAGGCGGGGGGCAGGCAACAATAACAGCACCTCAGTGTATGTGTGTGTGTGTGTGTGTGTGTGTGTGTGTGTGTGTGTGTGTGTTTGTGTGTTTGTGTGTTTGTTTGTACACATACATTTTCTTATGCTAGGCTTCCTGCTACAATGAATAGAGAGGAAATAAGTACCCGACACACAGCAGCAATCTCATCTCAGGCACACATTCCTTTTCAAATGGCATCTAATGAGGCTGGAAAGAGCAGACAACTGGTACTCCTGCAGCAGGACACAGGGGTGTTTGTGCCTGTCGCTCTGCATTAATTTACCTTAGTGTATACGTGTTCCAGGGAGCATAAACACACCCATCCCCATAAAAGCCCATCCCAGCACTTTTCTATTTCCAATAGATTAATAAAAGAGCTATGGGTTCCTGCAGGTAATACAATTAAATACGACAACTCGTGCTTTAAGTATGTGCTGACGAAGCACAAGGAGAGGCATCACTGTCAGGAAGAAGTGCTCCAGCATGGGCCATGTCCCAATGAGGCTTCCTCTAGCCACCTTTACCCAGCAAGAGATATGGCTGAGGAATGGTGGGTCTAGTGGGTCTGATGTTTGGGGGACCTCCTTCCTGCTACATCCCCAAACACCCGACACCCTTCATACTATGACAGTTTGGGTACTATATATGTGCCCATGCTGGCCAGAAGAGGCTGGAGAATAAAAGCAGAATTTGCATATTGATGTTCTTCCCTTCATACTCCTCTTCTCAACTGCAGGCGTCTCTATCGCTCAGCGCCAGTCGGACACCGGTCTCATCCGAACCGTCTCCCCAGCAACATCTGTGGGGCGAGCGGCGCTGTGCCGGGGGCCCACATTATACGTGTTGTGTGTGATTTATCTGCATCTGCACGGCTCTCTGTGCTGTGTCGCAAATGGCCCAGTGGCCTCCTGAGTCAACTCGTCTGAAACGGCGTCTGTGAGAACGGCTGACTCAGAGCGACAGCGCTGTTGGCATCGAGGCTCCACCCACACGGCGCAGCCCACATGTGCGCTGGTTGTGCCTTAACCGTCAGGGTGTTCTGCCCTGCTCCAGCTGTCTTATTACAGATTTGAATGGATATTATTTCAGGGCACAGTCTACAGTTATAGACAGACTGCCTGCTGGTAGCATGTTCACACAGATAAGGGCAGACAACAAGACATTACAGTTGCCCTAGGGGTAAATCTTTTTTTGGAACGGGTACATAAATGACTCTTGAAAATGATGCTTGATTGGTTATTTCTACATATGATTATCTGATTGGTTATTTCTGCCTGTGGGGTGACTGTAATTGAATCTGTTTTTTAGCCCAAACGTATTAGCTGTGTTTTAGAGCGCTCACATGCATCCCAAACCATTTCGATTTTTCCTCCCTGTGATGTGTTAACATAATGAGCAATGAAAACAAAATCTTTGATCCAACGAGCCACATCAGGCAATTGTTATTATTACCAAATCATTTCTTCTAGTTTTTAATTTATTAACGCATTTACAAATTCATTAGAGCAACATTTATATACCTAACCAAATGCTGTTTGTATGAACACGTACAGTGTAGAATGCTCTATGATACTTTCCCAGTTAAGGCGTACGTACCTGCTGTCACGCAATACCCGAGTTATAGAAGGCACATAATTTTTCTGCGACTGCCAAACACATTTTCTTTAAGTTGTTTTAACTCCAATCCACTGGGCTCCGTTTATTTATTTTTCTACCTTTAATTGCAGCAGTCATGCCTCAAGGCTTCTGCTCCCTACAGTGGCTTTTGTCAGAAAACACCAATTGCTCCCTTCCCACCATCCACTTCCTAGCCAGACATGTCATGTCACCTCAGCTGCTGCCCCAGGGGAGGTGAATCCCAAACCTGTTCCTCATTCCCCCAGGAAGGTGAGTCCCACCAACCCCTCTGCCCAGCTGCCCTTTATCTGTGTGACTTCACAAAGCACCAAATGGTCCCAGACAGGCCTATTTGTTTTCTTCTGAAAGTGCAGGCGAGATCAAATCGAGCCACGGTGGAACGCAGGCTTTTTTACCCTCTTTTTTCCTCTCTTCCCCTGGAGCAATCCAATAGCATCAGGCTGCTGTGAGCCAGCAAGGTCAGCCGTGGCTCAAGGTCACTCTGCAGCCCATTTCGTCTGTGTCAGCAAGGGGCCTCCTGGCAACCAGAGACCACCAAGGTGAGACCAGTCATTTTAACTCTCACTGACTGACTGTGGAATACATTGATGTAATGGAACTGTAGAATCATTAAACACATGTATACATTTGCATGTGTTCAGGGCTCTTGGGGAAAAGCAAAAGAGAACATTCAGATCAAAATCCACTCAATGCTTGGGAGGCCTTATTTTAAAGGTGTTTACCCCACTTAGCTGCTAAAACCAAACTCCCTTTGAAATATAACAACATTGTACCTCCACCACAAACTCCACGTGAATGAGGTGCATGGTAAAATCAACATCTTTAAGTAAATATGGACACTGCAGTTGTCCCAGTGTCATCAGTTGACACTCAGCCATGTGTAACCAACTAAAGTGAACCGGAGAGAAGTTAAAGGATTGAATGAAGTGAAAAACCAGCTGTGAGTGTTTAACCATTGCTATCAGGCTTTCACACTTTAACTTTTTTTCACCTGCTTTGTATCTCGTTCAGCCGTACCATCCGTGAAGCTCACGGAGAAGATACAGTGCCATCATGCGTCAGTGGGTTTCTCAGTCTCGGTCCCAGTGTGGTGGAAGGAGCTTCCTCTACTCCTCAGCATTCAAAAATGGACTCAAAACTGCATACTTTTGAACCCATTTTCCTCCTGGACTTCTGAAAACCTTACAAATTAATTGTTGACCTGTTACTTTTGGAGTATCTACCATTGTCTACTGTTTAATTTTCTTTTATTTGTCTGTCCGTTCATAGGGTCACTATAGGAACATTTTTACATTGACTCATTTAACTGATGCTTTTCTCCAAAGAATACAACTTAAACAAACGTGTATTACACAAAAGAAGAAGCTATAGATGCAGACAGGCGATTCTCAAAGCACAGTAAATTTCTCAAATACCGCTTTTGCCTACACAAATTCCAAAAGGAGCTGCATGAAGAACTGATGCACAAATGCAGGAAGGTGATCATGACACATGATGCGGTGTAAATTTATGCAGCTGTTAGGAGAGCAGGAAAGAAGTGGTTATAAAAGAGATGTTTTGAGACCGTTCTTGAATGTTGAAGAGGATACAGTAGTCCTATGGGAGAGAGGGAGTTCATTCCACCACACTGAACCTAAAACCAAGAGCTTTTTGATTTTGGACCCCTTATGCACGTGTCCATCGACCACCGTGGAATATTTACACGATAACGATGGCAATGTTGAAAAAAGCAAGCTGGGCTTCACTAATCGTGTATATTTCTGTCTGCTGTGGGATCCACTTTTATTTACTCTGAGCTGTATCCTGCTTCAGAGGAAAGTGTCTGCAACATGCATAAATGTAAATGAAATGTAACTGAATAAAGAAGGAATGCAGAAGATCCCTCAGTAGTGCTTCCAGTGTTCCGAGAGATGGTCCCTCGCTCATCCGAGCCACTGAAATGGATCTCTCCAAAGAGGACGACATGCAGCGATCAATCTCAGCTTCCAGCTGGGTGTCAATACGAGTATTGATCTCCGGCAGCTCTTTAAAACCCATAATTATAGTTAACCAGGTGCAATCCTGAGTCTAATGAAACCCACTGCAAACTCTCCCCGAAACTTTCTCCCAGTAAACCGCACGCAAGCGGGCCCTGAAAGTACTGCAAGCCAAACCTGGGGGCCGTGAAAGGACTGCTTATAAGACTGTGATACACAGCGACGTGTGGGGAGAATGTGTCAGAGGCTAATTGTTAGGAATTGAGCCATTGAGCTGTGCGCCCTTGCTGAGGTACCGGAGAACTAAGCAGCAATGCAAACAGTCTCATGGTGGGAGTCCCCAGATGAGTCCAACCCATAATATTGTTCCAATAACTGGAGCTAAGAGGCCATCGAATATCATGCCAATCAATTGATCCAAACAAGCAAGAGAGCCTGAATTTATAGTTCTTTCATTTTTTTTCTCATTTAAATGGCACTCTGTTCTTCTACCACCAATGATGAAAAATTATGCTGGGTCAGAAAAAACAACAACCAGCTCCTCCCTTTTATTGGCCAGTGCATATCGCTTTTGGAAATCACATCACGGAAATAAATAAACAAAAAAGTCACATGACAATCAAAATATATGGGTTTCACTGTAAGAATTAATGAAAGGAATTAGAGTGATTAATGTATGTTCCCTGTTACGAAAATTGTTAAACATATATATCAACAATGGTGGCTCTTGTTGGACAGGGAGCTGCAGTACGAGTACATGAACTGCTATGTCTACCCCAAATCACATATCAAACTATAATAGTTCCATCAAGGTAATATATGACACACAACACATAGTTGTAAGATAATTAGTAGGAGTTGGTGTTAAAGAGCTCATAAGGAAAAGTCCACCATGATCAAGTCTCTGTGGTACTTCCATTGGCAGCCTGTTTAAGTGGGAGATGTAACACCCTACATCTACTAGGGTGCAGTGCTTTAGGACATCATGAGTTTAACACATTGTAAGCATGCTGACTCCATTCAAATACAGTAGGTGTGTAGAAAGGGCAGAAAGTAGATGAGAATCCAGATGAGAGCTGCTGGACTTGTTTCTGAGGAGAAAGTGCTGACTCAGCACAGGGTTTGCTGTAGTTGAGCAGTAGCCCGCGGCTCATGACGGAAACTGTTTTGATGAAGATGTATCTGATATCAGGGGTGAAAACCCACAGTTAACAATGGAAAAGGCCTAATCTCTGAATGCAGACTTTGATAACACAGTGAGCCCTCAGACATATTCTGTCTCACACAGATTTGCACAAAATCTTTTATATTTAAAGCTACATTTGTCACAGAGTGACTGCTACATGATTTCAGAGAAAGAAACTTCGAACTCACTATATCATGTAATCTGTATATTATAGCCATTTCTTTTCAAGAAAACAAGACGTGTGGGAATAAACAAAGCACTATTTGCCCCAAGTTGGTGATGAAAATCAAACAATATTGCATGTCACTTCTCTATAAATTTAGCATGGCAGAAGCAGATCAATAACGCAGGAAAAAAAAGGTACATTTTATGTAAACATGTCTGGTAATACCTGGTAAGACATTTTAGCCAGAGTAACCTTGGAATATAAATAACTACACAGGAAAAAAATAATTTGTTTTCCACCACCAACCATATCCATACTTAATATTATCAAAAAGCCTTGGAGGTAGAGTCAACTTGAAAGTTGTGATTGTTGAAAGGCAGCCACACCTGCTTGTGTCTTTAGTATGCTGTTCTCCCTAAAGGAGAACTTCTTTTTAATCTTGCAAGGACAGAATACATAAATCCATTTACTGTTTTACTGATATGAGCTAAAGATTAGGACCCTGCCTCAGAAGACCCAACTGGGCAGTGAGAGTTGCTTGTGAAACTTTGAATAAAACAAGTACATAAAAAAAGCTACAGAACCCTGCTGAGAAAAAAAAGATCAATATTAATGCGAAAATATAAAAAGTTAAATAGTGATTGTGAAATAAATGGCAAAGAACTGAACATGTTTGACGAAAAAAAATCAGAGTTTAACAGTGAAGTGGCTTGTGCCAGAGTACTACAAAGAACACACTGAAGAGTCACTCAGTAACTGAAGGGAAAATGCAAACACAAAATTGTGACGTCCATTTCTCACTTCTACATGATGCAAGGAATGGTAAGAAACAGTCAGAAAAAAATGAAAGGACAGAAATGTATGAAATTATGACCTGGAGGTAAAATATGCTCCTAGGTGAAGCATGGTGAAAAAGGCCTTTGCTCCTCCTTCAGTGCTCTGCACACGTGTGAGAAGCAGGTGTTCGAACGTCTTGTCAAACGGCTAAAAACAGAGGCTGAAATGGGGCCGCTCTGCATACATGTCTAGTAGAGACTAAGGATTTGAAATCCACACCATTTCGATAGATGAGCAAGCATTTTCAAAGCTGCTTATATTAAGCCATCCCATCTTTTTTTTTTCCAGATGATGGAAACGACACAAAATCCTCTATTCCCGATACAGGAGCAGAAACAATATCTTGGAATATTACATTTCTTGTTTGAGAGCAGCCACGATGACCGTCTGGGGAGGCCTGTGTGAGGGATGGCAGAGCAGGAACAGGATCAGTGAGACTCAAAAACACACTGAGTGTCTCAAGTACAGACACTGCAGACCTGTTCCCTTGTATGGGCTATAATAATAATAATAATAATAATAATAATAATAATAATAATAATAATAATAATAATAATAATAATAATTATTATTATTATTATTATTATTATTAGTAGTAGTAGTAGTAGTAGTAGTAGTAGTAGTTTAGCAGACCCTTTTCACCAAAGTGACATAGAATGGTTAAAATTTAGTTTTTTTAGCTGATGCCTTTATCCAGTGCAATGTACAGTGCTGGATACCCTAAACTCCCCACAATCATTCACCATTTATACACTGAAATTATTATTACTGTTATTACTACTGTTAGAATTTACCCAAATCTTATTATTCCACTTATCAGTGTTCCATTTATATGCCCCATATTTCACAGAATAAGTTCAGGTTAAATACCAGGCTCCCAAAGGTCAGACATTCATTTAGTGACCTTTTACACTACGCTACTCTGCACTTAAATGACACAATTATTTTATTACTAATCTGTATTATATTGCTTTGCTATTACTCACACTCACTACCAGTAACTTTGAATGAGGAGCACAGAATCTTGACAGGATGCCAGACTGTCGCAAGCAGTGACACACACGCACGCACACACGTGCACACACACACACACACACACACACACACACACACACACACACACACAGAGCATGGACAAAGTTTACCCTGCTGTGTAGACAAATTACTATAGCTTTATACTGTAAGATTCTCTGGAGGAAAAACAGCAGCTATATAAATGAACAACTTTAAATCTACTCTAACAATATTAGGGAATGGAGCTTCAAACCAACAACCTTAAGGTTACAAAGCTCATGTTCTTAACCACTATGAAGTATGAACTGTTTTTATTTCATTAACCTTCATTTAGCTTGTGCCATTCACCAGGACAGAGTTATATCTGTAACACAAGCTATTACTGAACCATTTACGCAGCAGAGTACATCTGGAAATTTATGGTAAGCACCTTGCACCAGGTGGGAGATTGTAGGCAGGGACCTTCAACGTGTCAGCATCCCTTAGAACTACACCTTATACCCCTTGTTTCCTCATTATGCAGGTGGTGTAGTGGTTAAAGTTACACTCAAAGTGGCCAGATTCAAAACCCACCCTTCATTAATCTACTTACCCTAACTGGCTCCAGTTAAATGTACCTGTGCATTTGAAATATTTAAATCACTGTAGCTAAGCTGCTTTAGGAAGAAGTGTCAGCTAAACGAATAAATGTACATACGTGCGTGCTGTATTTTGTAGTGCATCCTGGCTATTTGGTGGGTATGACTGGAGAGGCTTGGGACAACAATGGATGCCTTTACCTTGAGGAGAAGCGCCCAGATTCACCTTGCTGTGTCACATTGCCCAAATGAGCAGTGTGACTGTGCAGCATCAATTTCGGTATTCTTTCAGCAAAGGCCTTGCACTGGCAGTCATTTTCAAATGGAATGCAGCTTTGTTATGGTGTTTTTTTGGTTACTGTGTTTGAAAATGCGATAACACCTTTGGATCAGTCATGGCCCCTGCCAGAAACCTCTTCTGGAAAGTTTAGCTCTGTTGGCTTGGATTTCTGCCACTAAAACACATCTACTGCAGGCTACGGTTGCCAAAAATGATTATTGTATTAATAATCATGCTATTTATGTAAACCCTCCAAGCATTAACACTGTGCTGTAATTATTTACATAATCAGCACGAAAACTCTTAAAATTTTGCCTTTTTGCAGCCACTGGTATTAGGGGCCAATAGCCCACCCCCTCCCCTTCAGCCACAACCCCTCCCCTACAAACACCCACAGCTCAAGCAAGGGCTGCTTGCTCTGAATACTAATGACAAACACTGTTTCCTGATGTTTTACCTTTTATATTTTGTTCTTTCTAAGTGAATATATAAAGAGATCAAAGTAATGACAATATGAGGCAGATCCAAGATGAACTGAAAACTAATTCAAAATTCAAGTATCCCACAGGATTTGATAAGGGAAATGTAGAGTTCATGGCTTCCTCCTTCCAATCCAAAGGTCCCTGGCTGAAATCCAGTACGTCCTGTTGTACCTTTGAGAACTTGAATGTTTTCATAAGGATGACTTGCTATAAAAATGGGTAAATCATTGTGAAGTTGGTTGTCACACTGAAAACAGGTTCTAAAAAACATAATAATCTATATGTGATTTACTTTTTATGACTATAAACTTAATTATTTGTTAACAAGGCTCTTCTTTTAATGTTTACCTAAAGCAATTATTTATACCTATTATGTTTTTTATTGTCATGGATAATTCTCAATTTTTTATATGAATTTCAAAGTGCTGTTGTGGAAAAGTTAAAAGTGCCGTTGTGAACAAAGGTTTATTGCTGTGCTCCTTAACAAATCTTGTTTAAAAAGCCAGTCATAATTTGGTTGTACATAAAATGTACGTTATGTACAGCAGGGATCCCTGGATGGTGGTACTTGTAAGGCAAAATGATGATGTGAGTAATGTAAGTTGTCATCTCTTTCACTGGTTGCACAAGTGTGAGTGCTCTTCTTGCTTTAGCATCCTGCGTCAACAAACACTGACATTTCGTTTGCAAGTACATGTGTTATATTTCAAACACACCCACATCCCATTTACATGCATTTCAAAATGTGCATCTGGTGATCATAGTGGGCATAAGCTTCGCCCACCCACTGTGCTGAGAGTTTGATGGTAAGACTGTCACTTTTTAGGAAGTGCACCACTAAATGTGAATACAAATCCCTGAAAGTGATCCCCATGTTCTTATATTTATAGTAGAGTAACACCAGAGTTCTCTTGATGAACTGCCTAAAAAGCCAGAAACATATTAGATGCAGGTGTGCTGCAGCAGCACCATATGGAAGCACCACATAAACATAAAGTTTTAAATATGTGAAATAAGTTGTCGTAATTTTTTTCCAGTACATATGGTTCCCAATTAAAGAAAACAATTAGGACCATAAATCTGTTTTCTGGACAACTGGACTTGTTTGTAAATCCATCTGCAATGTCACAATCAATAAAAAATGAATAATGTAGAAGTCCCTCCATTTACTGACAGGCTGTGATCCAGAGCCTATGTAGGAATCACAGGGCGTGCGGGAGGGAATGCCCCAGATGGGATGCCAGTCCATCACAGATATTTAAATATCTTTCATTAACTTGAAACAACACATGCAACATTCTTCCGTATCAACATTCTTCTGATTGCTTTATCTATACAATAGTTAAACAAACAAACAAACAAACAAACAAATGTACCTTCTTTTATTTGCTGGGTAGGCTATATAAAATTCCATGATGTAACTGTAATAAGTATAAAAATATGGTGTGAAAATAACAGTAGTTCCACCCCACAAATTCCTATTCAATTCTGATTGTTGAATGATTTACCCCCATCAGCATGTACAAGTCTGCCATCTTGTTACCGATCAGAAACACTCACAAACACCGGACACCAGGTGTGTTAAAGAGGTCCTGCACTCCTGCTCTGGTGCTCTGAACTGCAAGCGAATGACTAGATGTGAACACGAGTGATTCACACATTTTTAAAAGTAGACAAAAAAAATAAAAGTTTGTATTTTCAAACAATCTGTAAGTCCAAGGTTCATAGCAGAACAAGAACCTGGTACAGATTATGCAGACTATAAAACTGAATGTCCATTAACCCCCATATTTTTCATTCTATCACTGTTTTCTTTCCAGGTTCTGCATGGACTATTTGCAGCTCAGCTGCCTGTACATGTGCTGAACATACTGTATGCTAACCATGGTCTAAGGAACTAGTCTGTGTGCCACACCCAGCTCACGACATGAGGAGTCCAAACACAAGGATTGAGCTGTCTCCTCTCTCTCAGCATCGCTGTGTGACCTCACTACTGCCCTGAAAAAGCAGACGGCTGTGCAGCAAGTCAATAGAATAATCCTTTCGACAATGAGTGCAAACAAAAACTGAGACAAGATTAATGTTCTGCCACAAACTGTAAACTGTGATGCAGTTATATAAAATATTGCTCACCAACTGCTCTTTATGTAGTTTCCCTACTCCAGCAGGAGGGCTGAATAATCCATACACTTCAAATGACAGAAGTGCACGCAGTAGGGTTAATGGGAAAGGTCACGGCAGCAGCGTGTGGCCAGACAGAGAAAAGGGCAGGACGCATGGCGTCTGAAAGCACATGGCAGAAGGCCAGCGCAGTGGCCGCTCTTCCCATGATCCACCTCTCTCTGAGTTCCTGTCTGAAGGAGGTAGGCCTCTGAGTCTCCTTCACCAGGTATGGCGCAGTCAAATCAAGGTAAGGTTGGGTTTGTTTTCTCCACAGGGGGATGACTCATTACAACAAATTAATATATAAGCAAACACAATATTTTCCAGAAGGGGTGGGTGTGACTTCTGTGCCCAGAGTGAATCTTGAGGAAGTAGGACAGTGTAACGCCCTATGGTATGTCTCAAAGTCAAGATGTGTAACGCAACTATGGTACCCCAGTGACAATGCTGTTGCTAACTGGGTCATTGGTACCATGTTTGGCATATTGTGTTTACTATGGTCAATGGGAAGATGGCAACACATAGCAGCAGAATGTGGTAGCATATTGACCAGAGCCAACACCTTTAGCCCGATATTGAACTACTGCAGTTATTGTGTTGTACAGTACATGTGGATGTTGCTGTGACCCAGGGTTGCTGCTGCTGATAGTGAAAAAGAGCCACCACTTTTGAACTTGAAGGATCCAGATTTGAACCCACTCTCCCACTACAGTACCCTTAAGTAAGGTATTACCCTGCACTGACACAGCAGACAAAATGATACAGATAAATGCGTAACATTAGGTAGCTTATGCTTGTATGTTGCTTTGAAGAAAAGCATCAGATAAATGAGGAAATGTAAGAAGAGAAAGACAGGGAGTAGTGGGAAGCTACTGAGCTAGTGAAGGTTTTATTATTAGTAGTATTAATCTCACTGGATCATCCCGCCTTTGGGAGATCTGTGCTCTAGTTTTCTCTTTTTCTAGAGCTCCTAAACTAACTGTACACCTCCACTGTAAGCCTGACCCACCTACATCCACCCTACACTGGAAGTCAGAGAATAATGCCAGTCAATTATGAAGCTTTTGATCCAAAATGCAGACACAAGTGAGCTCAACATAAAAGAGGAAGATGTGAGCCAGTTTCAGTGGTGCCTATGAAATGCCCATGCAGACAGTGCAATGCAGTGATTTCTCAATGACCCAGCCTCACTCTAATCGATTAAAGGCTTTAATGATGACAATACAAATTGATACATTACGTTTTACAACACATAATATACAGTCAGTAGTGTATCAGTCAGATACTGGCAAAAGCAAACAGCAAAGTGCAGACTGAGCAGTTCTGATCGGTGGCGATTTGTTTTTAAAAGTTTACCTGGTGTTTGTGAGCGTCTGATTCGGTTTCAGTGGTTTGTCCTACAATTAATGAATAGAAGTTACTTCACATTAACCGTTGCCATGCCAGCACAACTCCACATGTCCACACGCCGCTGAAGCGGGGAATTTTAACTTGGGTGGCTCTGTGGACATCGGTGTCAACATTCTTTTAAAGCGCCACTATACCAACATTCAGCAGATTCAGGCGACAGCAGGCTGGAACTCAAAGAAGAATAAATAAATAAATAAATATATATATATATATATATAATGCAAAAATAAAAAAAATGTTGTACATGAACAAACTGACAGCTAATGATTTATGATTTATATACAGTACTTCTTTTGTACAAAATATATCGTGTTATTTTTGTCTGAGGTAGATGACATTTGAGAATCCAAAAAATAATAGCATACACTTCCTGACAGATGTCTCTTTAATAAGTTCCCAAAAGCACACTGCCACTTCCACGTCCAGTGTAAAATAAGGTCAGTGATTACGCTACAGCGACACTATAAAAGCTGTTTTTACATATTTGTAAAACAGGTCCACAAAAAATATATATGTATTCCGCACATCACATGGAATTAACATTAATTACTCTTTTTAGCCATTTTTAAAATCTAATGCCTTTTCTCCAAGCTACATACACCAATTTAGCCCATTGTACATTTAGGTGATTTTTACTGCAGCAATTTAGAACAAATGCCTTGCTGAAAGGTACTGCAGCAGAAGGTGGAACTTAAACCTGGGGCCTTTGAGTGCAAGGTAGTGGCTTCAACAACTACACCACCTGGTGGCCATTAAGTATAAATATGAATCTTTTAACATAGTTATTCACTGTTAATCATTATTAATGTTATTTGTGTGATTCCCACTGGCCTGCATATTCTAATGTCTATCACTCAAGCCCCTAAAGCTGTCTAGTAATCTGTTAGCAATAAGCTAAAACCTTCCCCTTTTCTGCAGAACAACTACTGCCACATATCTAACAGAAATCATCTTCTCCAGAATATATGCTAGTCAAGTTACTTCTATGAGTTTGTCAGCATTTCACTATTTGCATGTTTTTCATTTAGCTGATGGTTTCTTCTACACCAAGCAACAATGACTTTCCCATAAAACCATCTAAGGAATTTTTACCGCATCAATTCAGGGTAGATACATTGATCAAGGCTCCTCCAGGAGGAAACAGGATTCAAACCCGGGTCTGTTAAGTGTGAATCACTAGGCCACTTGCTGTCCCCTGTTCTCACACCTTTTCTGAGCAGTACTCTTTAAGTGATCCTACGTACCACTGGTGGCGATGAAAGGAAAATCAATAGAGGAAAAAAAACACAAGAAGGAACGGCCATTCTAAGTTCACTTATGATGGACAGACAATCCAAACGCATTCAGCTGCTCCTAGCACGTTTCTTTCGTATGCTGCCCTGCTCTCTTTAAAATGGCTCCACTCAGTTGAATTCAACCTTTTCTTTCGTGCCATTTCGGCAGTCTGCCTCTGTACTTAACAGTACCCACCCAACACTCAATCCTCACGCCCTTCCCGCCCTCCTCATCTGAGGCACATGCCAGGATGGCTGACCTTGGTCCTTCTGCAGGGCTCCACCATGATTAATCTCCCAACAAGAGGAGCAGCAAGACTTTGCTGTTGAGCCCATATAAATCTCTGCAGACAAGAATTTTCTTACCTCCTTGACCAAAAATACCCCTGGTTATTTCCGGCACCTAGGCCTGCTTTCCGCATCCCCCCCACACACAGACACCTTGAAGTTAGCCCGGAAAGATTGACACTCGCCCGCAATAATAGTCTCTTTTCCCCACGCTACATCCTGAAACGTTTTACGTCATGCTCTTTGCTCCTTCTCACAGGGGTATACTGTGCAGCGTGCGATAAGGCTATTCTACCTGTTTGTGCATTTGCCCCAAGGAACACCGATCCACTCTTTTGTACTTCTATTCTGATGCAAAGGAGTCCTGAAGGACAAAACTACTGGGCATTTAAAGTATACGGGGAAACAAAACAAGCAGCTGAAAGAAAAGCTCATTGCATTGTATGGAAAAAAAACACTGTCATGAATCACCACAGAAGGGTCTCCTCAACAACTGGAAAATAAGAAGAGAAATTCAATGCGACTTTGTAAAAATATAAATGTTGGCCTTGAAGTAGGGTGACCTGTGTGAGGGTGCAAATGATCAGCAAACTGTTCCCAACGATGGACAGTGAGAGAGACAGCAATACTATCCAACACAACCTAGGCTTCATTTTTACATTTATATGACATTTTCCCAAATCCCCTAACGGCACTGAGTTAGGTACAGTTATTTACCCCATTCATACACCCGGTTCATTTTTACTGCACCAAATGAAGGCACTGTAGCAGGAAGTGGAACTCAACTGTGGGTCCTTTGAGCCCACAGGTGGCAGCTGTCCTTAATTTTCCCAGCTAAACCTGCAACGCGCTGGAAGTAACGCAGTGCTGCCAATACCAACAGCACACTAAGTGAACACAGTGCTGCTATTTGATGTGAGGCTCACATGCCATTAGCAGGAACTTAATCCAGCTACTGGAAACTTTGTTGCAGAAATAATATAGATTTAATAGCGCTCATTAGACCAAATAATGAGATGAGCCAGGCAGGTGGATTTTCCGTTTGCCTGGCCGCGGCAGCACATGTGCGTGCCGTTTTAATGAGACGAGAGGAAATATGTGGAACGGATGGTGCTCTCGGAAGGACTCCAGTGCTTTGACACACTCCACGTCCCAGGTATCTCCTAGGGGAGCCTTGGGGGCGACGGCTGCATTTACAGCCAGGCGGCGAGGCCCATGGGAACGGTCTTCAAGAAGCACGACGGGCCGTTCCTTAATCTCAACACCGTAATGAGACTCTCTCAGGTATCAGCCTACTGACACATCCTTTGTCGGCGAAAGGGAGATTATTCGGCTCGATGATGGCTTCTCACACCGACCGCACCACATACCGTACGACCGACTCCCTCCCTCCCACCAGTCGTCCTGCGTTCCATGGCTTAGGTTCATACACGCTATAGGGAAGATGCAGAAAGATGTTAGCCCAGAGCCATACTAAGGCAAGTAGTAAAAACCATCACAGTTGTCAGTTGTACATAATGGAGCGCTGCTCTCCTATATGGTGCATCTACCGCAGCCAGTGTGTTCCATAAAACCGTGCTTATGAGCCATAATTGACTAGAGAGGCAACTTGAGACATCCGCTGTTTGAAAGTAATCACAAAGTGTACCATTCCATTTTAAGCAGCCCCCAACTCCAAGTGTGCCAATTACTTTGAGAGCTGATGCATTTCTGATGAGGCTAATTGAAGTTAAACAAACACTCCAAGAAATATGTTAGAACAACAACAACGGAGGATCAAAAGCTTGAGCGCTGTATGGTGAGTAATGGAAAACATGAGAAACAAATGCATAGATAGATAGATAGATAGATAGATAGATAAACACCAAACTCTGAAGTAACTGGAATAATATTTTTACAGAATATTAATGCTGTAAAGCCAGGGAGGGTCTCTTCTGCCAAGATTTTTCTGCATTTGAGCTAGTTTATCTACTGTGATGGAGCTCTTCACATTTTTTGTTTGAGGCCCTGGAAGTGGGAAGGCTTTGATGTCTTTAGACTACAGCTGCACCTTCTTGGTTTGCTCTGGTCCCCTAACAGAAATGATCATCATTTTCTTATTGCTCGAGACAAGTGCAGTGACATAACTTAAATTTTTCATTATCTTTGGTTCCCTTTCTAAGATGTACTGAAAAATTAGATCTTTCACTTTATTTAAACTCCCTAGCGCAAAAACCACCATAAATCTCTTTAAAATAACAGACTTTGACTATAAAATCATATTGCAAGTAACCACAATCTATAAATGTTTCTATTCTCCATGATGAGATAACAAACCTTTGGGAGCAGCAGGATCTTTTGACCACTAGAAGCATGGCCTGCACTCAGAGGACCCAGGTTCCCTCACCTCCTAATATTGATTAAAACACTTATTCACAACTGCTGTAAGTCAATTTGGAGAAAAGCATCAGCTTAATGACTTCATAAATAAGTAATCTTCAGGTTTTTTTTTTGCTGCAACATATGCATGGGGTAGCACAGTGAGTAGCACTGCTGCCTCGTGGCTCTTGGCTGTTTGGATGTGGATTTCAATCCTCCTTAGTCGGCATGTTCTCCCGAGTTTCCTACCACAGTCCAAGACATGTTTTCTGGCTTAATTGGTCACTGTGATTTACCCGCAGTGTGTGAATGTGTGTGGCTACCCTGAGGTGAACTGGCATTCCATACAGGATCTGGTTTCTCTGCCTGCCGACCAGTGATTCTGCAATAGAGTCCAGACCGCTGAGACCGCAACAAGATATACGGTTAAGGATGTCAGTCACCTCGCTGTCATTATAAGCCATGAAGGCACACAGTAAAAAAATATTTCCATTAAGAATGACCTCTATGATATCTGATCTTGTACGAATACTCTTCCTACCGAGGTTAACAAATACGATTATTACATACCAAGACGTTCGTGATTTGTCAGATGCACTGGTGAAAGACAATACTAATAAAAGTGTCGACATTGTTGTGGAAAAAGGCTTCAGAGTAAAACTAACTGCTAATGTGCCAGGCCACCATTTTCTATATATTCCATTAAGATGCGAAAGATCCATCTTTCTGCAGAACCATTTTGCATCACAGATGAAAGGCAGCATTTCATCAAAGCTAAAAGATTGCAGGGCAGTGTGCAGAAAAGAGGACCTTGCAGACTGTGAACCTATTCAGCAAAGGCTCATATGCAAGTCACCAGCCGCAATATTGTGCTGAACATCCCTGGGCAAGTGGACCATCTGCACCTGATCCCCAGGTCCTCCCTGAATGTGCTTTGAGCTGCAGTGGAGCAGTGAGGGAAATCCATGACTTCAGTGACTTGCGCTCTCACTTTAATAGGAGGAACAAACATGCTTCTTAAATCTAATGGGTTCATCCAAACAAAACAATGAATCTATCCAAAAGCAAAAAGCCAAGAAAAAGCTCAGGAAATGGCAGAAAACAGCCACTGAATCTGATGTCCTTTTCCTCTTTCAGCTCATTCAGTCCCTTCATTCCTCATTATAGCAGTGAAATGGGGGGCTGAGCAACACCTCACACTATCACTGACTGTATTAGTGTTTTGGCAACACAGACATATCATACAGTATATTTCCCCATCATAAGGGAAAGGTGTGTCACAAACATGTAAAATATGCATATCCATAAGGTGAGATTTATTATACTCCAGTGATCACTATTAAGCTGAAGGACAAACAATGAATAAATGATCAAAGTCTGATTGTTTCTAATATACAACTTCCGGACAGATCCAGGTCAAGGATGAAGCCCGGCAGAACAGCGAAACCTGAGGATGTAAGAGCTGCAGATGACAGCAAGTAGGTGAAATGCCGAATGACTTTTCAGTGTACCACTGATAAGACACAGATCAAAACGGTAGTCTTTGAAGCGATGCAGACACACTTGCACATAAGTGCAGACATACAGACAAAAAGCCTCAAACACACCATGAACACTCTCTACTGATGTAAAACAAGATTTAAACCTGTAGACTGGATGCATGTTGCACGTTCACGACCAGGAATACACAAATGGAAGATTAAAGAAATGAAATGCAATAATATGAATTCATATAAACATCATGTTGCCAAGTGACAAATAAATATAATATAAACCCAACAATGAAATTAATAACAGCATCTGACACATGCATCCTGCATTAAGGGCATTATCGTGTTATGAGCAGGGTCAGGAGGAAAGGCAGCATCCGAAGCATGAGAAATGAACAGTTTCGGCATTTTCAGCCTCTCAGTGTGACTTTATTGAGGCTTTACAAGCGCAGAATTTTGCCAAAAAGAGTTTTTCAGTCGATTGCAGCTGCCACCCCAATCCTCATTTTAATTAAAGTCTCAGGAATGTTTGCGCAGTACATTTTTTTTATGAATCTACAAATTAATGTTGCAGTTCCTTCAATGACCTTGACACTCGGCATCAATTTCGAACAACGTCAAAACTTAGCGAATCCTTATTTCACTCCTCTACTAGTGTACCCGAAAGTCCTGCACCTTCTGAGGCTCTGGTCTAGCATTACGTTCGTAAGGTTAATCATAAATAACTCTCGGACGTCTCCTTACACAATTATTCTCGCTGACTTGGAAAAAAATAAAAAATAAAAAATTTAAGACAGCAGTGTAATGAGATAATAACGTGCAATTATTGTGTACCTACTACATTACGAAGGGTCTTGGACAAGAATAACAGAAGAACGCGTCGCTTTGGCTGCTCCGGCTTTGCTCGCACTGTACGCTGCGAGACGCTGACCAAACCGGCACTGGTACAGTACAACCCGGTAGCGGCTCGCTGAACTCGGCAGCCTCACCTTGGCTTTTTGGCAAGAGAAGCAGACCTTGTTAATACTCGGTGCACTTGGAAGCAGTAATTAAGTGTTCCCCATAGGACGAGGAAATTGACATGCTCCACAGAGTGAATGAGTAATTATATTTGTAAAGAGCAGTGATACAAGATACTCCCCTCTGCCTAGGACTCATTACACATCATTAAAGAGGCACGGCGTCGCAGCCCTGTTCTCGCCATTCCTGTGCGCACGCCGATCAATGGCCCAACCGCGGACAAGATTGGCCTTTTGTAAACAAGCTGGGCTCGCTGGGCCTTTGACCCAAACCAGCGGCACATGATGCATCTGGAAGTCGCGTGACCCGCCAACCTCCTGGCGCTCTCTTCATTTGGCTGCATTCTCCCATGGTTCTAATTAAATATTAAAACTATAATGAATTCTCATTCATCCAAATGTGGACGGGCTGCTGAGACTCCCCCGTAAAAATTCCCCGTATTAGGCTCATAGAGGCTGTTAATCCACGATGCAGAGCAATAATTACTGTTTCCTATAGAATAAAACTGAAGATTAAACAACCCACCACTACAGTTAGCGGGAGGGATCAAGTCATGTTTCTTTCAAATAAGGTCATGTTTTTTTTAAAAGCAAGCCGTTTTCGCCAGTAAGCGATTTAAGTTCGGTGTTATGCTCGCATTGTTTAAAGACAGTTTCACACTAATGTACACAAACTAATTTTTTCAATAAACTTTCTCTCCTTGTTTGCTCAACAGACCTCGTGTTTCTCTATGCACGGTGAAAGTAAACAGCCCATGATTCATTGTAACCATTAACAAAGCTGAATAAAGCACAGCGCATTCATTATGTGTGCATTTCAGAGTTTTTGTTTTATTATTAATGCATTGTCAAGATTGCCCAGAGAAAATGGAGACCTGTATTAGAGTCGGCGAGCTTCGTTCAAGTTGCCTTGTCTACTTTCATCCAGCATTCATTATCTTGTCTAATTCTCTCAGCCTCAATTTTTTCTCCTCTTCCTTTTAAGCTGCCTAATTAAAAGACTACTATTTTTTACCATTGGTGTTGGTTTATTTATTGATTTATATTTTGCTGGAAATTGTCCATTCTTCTTTGAATTTAACTCACATATCTTCCAGCTGCCAGTGTTCCAATTAAGGGTCCTGCGCAAGATCCTTAAGACGAGGAAGTGGAAAAGCAGATTTTCAGTCAGCGAGTTGAGCAGAATTCAAATGAGGTTTTCAGCCACATGTGTGATTTCAGCGTGGTTAAATTTGGGCAGGGGGTCTAGTGAATACACCAAGAGGAATCAATAAATTACAGTGAGACTTGCAGTCACGGAAACAAATGGAACATTTTCTGAACGCAGCGCCTTTTGCTCAGTATAAAGGAGAAATGCTACCGTGCTTTACTGACAAGCAGGAAGAGCAGCACTGGGGACGTTGGGTATGAAACCACACTTGCAGGCTTAGGATTTCCAGCTCAGTACACAGGAGTAACCCTGCTGTTGTACCACTGAAAAAAGCACTTAACTTGAACAGCTTCAGTACAACACCCAACTGTATAAATTGGTTAAACTTTGAAAGAAAAAAATGGCCCATATTTATATGTAAAATATTGCACCAATATATGTAAGCACTAAATATACTGTATGTTCAGTACAAATACAAACACACAAGTTTCATACAAAACCCGTCAATTATTAGCTGCCTATTAACGTTAACATTTTATTTGCCAGCTACACCATTACAATTGGTCACATCAGCATCAACTACCTCTGCATCTGCAAAGGTAGAATTTGGCTTATAGTATCTTTTAATTTAAAACTACAGCTTGGTTAAAAGAGCTGCATTGTACTACATTTCATACAGTCTTCATTTGTAATCTTTTTACACTTTAAATAAGACAATCCCAAGGCAATATCATTAACACCACAGTATGACAATGAACATTATTATACAACATCCCTTTCTTCAGTAACTTGATGGAAAGAAATTATGCTAACATATATATATTTATTTATTTAAATCCTTGGAGCAGTTTCACACAAAGAGAGAGTATCTGCGTTTTAACTACAGAAGAGTCCCCTCTTGATAAACTGTCTAATCAGACAAATTCAGTTTTGGATCTTGTCTAGCAAAGGACCTGTCAATGGCAACAATGCCCGTCTTTGTTCAGGGCCAGAGAAGTGGGGGACAAGGTCAATTTTGTGACAGGCCAGTGTGCCCCCTTTGACATCATAGACAGCAGCAAGGCCAGGAATCTGAAAGTGAGTGGACTTTGATTAAATAGGATGGGCCACTATTCTGGAACTCAGATTTTAATATGAAAAATATGTGTAAAAGTGTAACCCTTTTACTGCAAAGTCATTCACTATACAAGGTCTACAGCGTCTAGCAAAAATAACCTCACAATTAAACTGCAAATTTACATAGTAGGCGAGGCATTTTTTGGTCAATTCGCAGCTAGTAAACATTCCCTCAGACACATTTGTTATTAAAAAGATGAAACATTTTGCAGCACACAGCATCCTTCAAAATACGGTAAGACAGTAAACTGCTTGTACCACTTAAAAAATATCAGGACTTCCCACTCTTTGTGGTATGAGAAAACTTGCTCAATTTGCGTTATGTAGGAGGCTCATCCAGTGAGGATAAATCAACAGGCAGGCCAGCAGTTTTTCCCCACCCCGGGGTGAGTGTGTGCTCTTGCTTGTGATTTCGATCGCCTCTCCCTGTGCTTGTATTGTGATGCATTGATGAAGCGGGAGTTTCTTTGGGTTCTGTCCGTAATTTTTTTAAAATTACTATTTACAGAGCTTTAAACGCCATAATCACATCTTGATTTAGGTAAGTTTCGCCAGCTAATGCTATGTGGACCAAGAGAAAAAACAGTGGCGGGAAGGGGAAGGACTGTGTCTAGCAACCATAGCTGTGCAGGTGGCCTAACCAATCATATCAAAGTATTCCTAGTAAAATGCACTAAAAACACATTTCTGTAGTATACTGTATATACATGATGTATACATTTGCGTACAACAAAACTCAGTTTTCTTTATTTTTTCTCCACTTTCTCCAAACCATAAATTTCCCTCAGCTCTGATCAAGCTCTCTGTCTTGGTGCACCAGTGCCACTCAGGCTTTATGAAGCCTAACAGCGCTTGATGTAGACACAGCAAACATTTAAAGGTGAGCGAAAACAGCCTTGGGGATATCTAAATGATGCGGATGTTTTCGACTGGAGCCGCTGGGAGACCATATCCCCCGCGTGTGGACTCAGCTCATATGTAGAAAAAGTGAAGTTATACTGTGGATAATATATTGCTGGCACTGCTCCATTTGCAGCAACACAACAATATGGCCACCATGCAAGGGCGGTGTCAGGAGAATGTCACCTGTGATCCATCACTGATATTTCATTGTTGCTTTGATTTCTTGCCGAGATTTTCTACTTCCTTCCCTTGAATAAACATTACTAAGACTAAAGCTCGGGGCCAGATTAGCAGGTCATTCAACATTTTTCAAATTAAATGCACACAAAGAATCACGCTCATAAATCTGTTTACCATATATTAAATTCACATCATCCTTTTTGGGAACAAAAGTGAACCCTAACTAATACGTTACTTACGAAAATGAGAATATTCAATATTGGTACAGATTATATTTTGAGCTCCTCGGAATGCTCACAGGCTATTTATAGAAAATTACCTTTTATATGGAAAAGTGTCTTTCACCTTTCTTTGATAACCTGTGCTTTGGTTCATCCTTTTCCGTACAATGTATACACCTAGTCTTTTATTGATATACGCATTCCTATTTTGTGACGACTTCAAAAAGGTGCTTATTCATCTCGGCACAACATGAATTTCTTAATCCTTTTAATTACTTTGTTCTTCTTACCCAAAACGGCCGAGCGGTCACTTAACAATGAAAGCATTTCATTAAAGAAAATCTTTCACCTTTAATTTTATCCGACACATTTAACACAACGATAGTTTCACTGCTTACAAAACAAAGCTGTTTAAGTTAAAAATAAAGCAAATGTAATGGAAATGTTAAGTCACATAAACGTCAAGAGAATCTGATTGTGCCATTATCAAATCAAGATCAAAGCAATGCAATGGGACAGGAAGAGCCAGAACACAGTTTGACTTTGAGGGAGAAGTGATCTTGGCACTGACTTCTACTCCATAACTGCAGGGGAACCTGTATCGGCCTTGGTGATACTGCTACAATATATATTGTCAAATATACTTCTTGTCAAGTTCACAGCTTCAGATGAAGAAAGGGGAAAACAAGCCATGTGACGCAGAATGAAATTTTGATTTATTTATGTGGCAAGGCTGCAGTGATGTTTGGCTCTCAAAGATATGGTCAACTGCGTGTTGTTTTGCTGCAGCCATTTCCATAATGCTGGGTGAAGAGGCTGCTTTTACTGATGCTCTACTTACACTCATTCAGCTACCTTGTTTCTCTCATTTTCTACTGAAAAAAGTCACACATTTTCCATCTGGCATCTTTTTCTATTCCTCCTAAAGACGGATGGTGTGAGGACATAATAGGAGATTAAATGAATGTGAAAATGTTTACCAGATTCAGTGTGGTACATGCAAATTTTATAGACTGTACAGGATGAAAACCATGCCATTTTTACCCTCGGGGGACGTGTCCAGTGGAACATCTCCACAGCACTTTCCCAAAGCCCATGTATGGCACCCGGGCAACTATAAACCACGTATCCATATAAGACAACACAGCGCCAGTAACCACACAGCAGCAGAGAAGAGAAAAGGAAGCGCACTTACCGAGGACCCCGACCCTGTAGTTGAGCGTGATGACGATGACATTCCCATAGCTGGCCAGAACGCTTCCGTCGATCATGTTCCCTGTGCCCTCCATGTAGGACCCTCCGTGAATGTAGACCATCACGGGTTTGGCACCGGTGTCTCGGATGTCTGTAAGAGTGGCTACGGTTAACGCATTCACTGGCAGTTTGGCCAATGCAAGGCTGAGCTAAGAGCAAGATGACACATTGAGACAGCCCTCCCAGATACCAGCTTCTGTGCCACTTTGTTCTGCACTGAAGATTGTTAGGAAAGTACTATTTTCATTGCCATGATTGAGCGATAACACAGAAAAAGTGTTGTTTGATGACCTAATTTACGAATGACTCCGGTCTTCAGCTCTTGCCTATTTCAGAGGATAAGGCAGCGAGAGTGTTTCTCCCCATACCGCATTCGCTAATTTGTCTCAGTCGGAATGAAAATCATCTGAAGGGGAATAAAAAACTGCTTCCCTTTGATCATTTCTTCATCAGGTTATCCCACCATGCAGTAAAAGAAGATGGTGAAGCCATATGCAAATGCCCAACAGAACATAGGATAAGCTTCGGTGAGCATGGGAAATGGGTTAACTATTGTTCTGGCCTCTGTGTAAGTAAATCATAAATAAAAAAAAATTCTTTACATAATTTTGTGATGAGACAGTCACTACTGATGTTCCATTTTGTGCCCTGAAACAGGACATTCCAGTGCAATAACATAAACTAAAAAAAAAAAAAAATCAAGAGTTCATAGCAGGTCTGCGGGACTGTGCTGCAGTGGAGAACGGCGAGAGACAACAAGCTTTCATTTGTGGACAGAGGCTCTGTGCTGAGCTCAGCCTTGAAAGCTGAACGATAGCTGCTGGGCTGCCACTCAAAAAACCTATATTGTATTTGCGTTGCCATGGTTATGTGGGAGTGAATTTCCAAATCCTCAAGAACAAACAGCTAATCACAAACAGGCCAGGCTGGACGGATAGTCTGCGCCCATCTGCGAGCCATATCCCTGTTTGCACATGGTGCTGTTTTCACACAGCTGTTCCTGAGCCATGTCTGACAGCAAGGTGCATCAGGCAGGAAACAGCAGTGGTCCTAACATAACGTGTACTTTTAAATACATTTTCCTCTCAGTGAGCAATGAATAATGTCCTCCAAGCCGTCTCATCACCAGGAAATATTTGGAAAAAAGCAAAAAAAAAAAACTTGTTGTGCTTCAGTTTGCAATTTGTAAGTATCCTGTAATATTTTTACCCTGGTATCTGAGGGGGCAAAGACAACACACAATTTAAAACTGACAGTTCTCCGGAAACAATAATCGTTCACAGTAAAGCACAGCACAAGTGAAGAATGCATGGACAGAAAAAAGGATGGAGGAGGAAAAGAAATATTCTCTGCACCAAGCGCCCCAAATACATGAGAACAAATGGATCCACATGTTAAAAATAAAAAAGAAAAAGGAAGAAGGAAGAGAAATAAGAACACAGATTAGTCATGTCACTGTCAACGTTATCAGCTGCCTCTTTTGTTGATTCACATCAGGGGTTACTATGACAACAGCCTCTACCTATCTGAGGGAAATACTGCAATAGGTGTTCATGGTCCCAAAAGCTTCTCTCCTTTTATCTTTGCTTTAGCTATATTAGGACAAGGTTGTTAAACAAGATTACTCTTATTCATGCCACAGGCAAGTGGTGCCTTTAAAAATCTAAGAACAGTCACCCTAGTCTGGGAGGCAAACACATGATTAAAAAGCTAAACATTTAAGCAGCGTTCCCCTCAGTGTTTTCCACAATTCAGCATTGAGAAAGAAACAGCGATTCAAACAGTAAAACAAAATTTCTGCACATTTTATTTCTGGCAAAGTGGTTCTTAAACAATGTCACAAGAAAATCAAAGTGTCAGTCCACACAGAAGATGCAATCGATAACATACGTTGTGCACCACTGTCTGTGCATAGTAACAAGGGGTAAACAGATGCAAATTATGTACTGATGGCTGATGCAGACAGACTGAGATGTGATGGGTGGAATTCATACACACAAAATACAAATACACATACTTACAGAAGTACTCCCAATTTTATGCAACATGCATTCTTTTTGTGTCCAGAAATGCCTTCATCCTATGCTGCCAGCTCATTTCAAAGGGTGATAAAATGTTCATGTTGTCATACCAACAGAATACGATGGAAATGCTAGACTGACAGGAGAAGACACACAAAACACATACAGGTATCCCGAGGTGTGGATCTTTGAATTGGGAATTTTCACAGGTATACAGTAAATTATATTATTTAATACCCTTTACCAAGTTACAGCCAAACACAAAGCTTTTTCTTTGTTTACCAATAACAAGAACCGTTGTTGTTGTAACAGTATTTACATCTCCAACTTAAGAGATTTGACCTTAGGAGCCCATTTCCTAAAACATTTCCAGCATAACGTTAAGGAGGGGGATACCTGTATATGCAGAAGTTGGAAGCCCATGGGTTTGTATGCTATTCATCCCCATGGAAACAGGACAGTTGCACAGCAAAATGACTCCACTTTCTTTGTCACAGTGGTTGAGAGGTATCAGTAATGGCCCGCACCAAGCTGGGGGAGGAGGGGGCATTTTGGGTCCTCCATCAACTGGTCATAAATCTTACTGGAGCACTTTGCATTGTGTCACCCTTGTCACTGGAGAGGCACTGGACAATGGCAGCAGAGATAAGGACCACCTAAGACTGCTGTGTCACTATTTGCTAAGAGCATGTTCGATGTCAACACACATCTAGGCAGAGTTGGAGGGGCATGAACCTGACAGCCATACTCCACGACTGACCTGCTGCAGCTTCTATGCCATCTGCCTTCATCAGGAGCATGAGCAGCGCTACACCATTGCCGTGTCAACAGGTACAGCAGGAAACCTCATCCACATGACTTGACTGATTGCTCAAATGTAGAGCAGTAACACACATCATTCAGTATGAGCTCTTAAGGGAAAAACAGTGACTCTACAAAAACACAGCACATTAAAATTCTGAAGTCGCAGTATTTCCGCTCCTTTGTCAACACTTCAGGCAGTGACAATGTAATGCATAATATTATCCTTCACAAATTTGGGTAAATACGCAGAACTACATTTCATTTCTTGCTTTTAATTTTACTGATTTCAAAAATTGTATTAAATAATTATGACTGGGTCTCAAATGATGGGGAAAAACATTATGTAAAAGCATCCTGTCATAAAAGAAATCCTTAAAAAAACAGAATATGCTGTTATAAGTGAATGAACTGAAAGCTCTTTTGGCAGACATGAAAAATGGCTTTCCTTCCTTGTGCTTTATAGTGTGTTCTTTCCATTACAGGGGATTGGTTAGTTCTTTGTGCAATTAAACATTATTATTTCTCACTTGTACAATGCTGCACTTAGAAGGTAATAATACATTATAATAATTAGGTGAAAATAAATAGCCCTTTTCCTGAATATGCCATTGTCAGTGTTGTGTATAATACCTTAAAACTGAGGATGAGCCAACAAAAGGCAATCTCTTAAGAAGATGTCTGTTCCTAAAGTGGACTGCTGTGTTTGTGTGACAACGATGCTGTCAATCATGGTGATCTGTCCTCTGAAGTCCCTGTCCAGGGCATATAGCAACAGTCAGTGAGTGGCGGAGGAGAAAATGTCCTTTATGTGTGGCACAAGGTCAGCTATGCTGAACTGTATAATCACAGCTCAAGGCCCATTATGTATTTGCCAATATGCACATGAATCACGCTTGTAGCATTGACCATGCTAAAAACTGGCATATGAATTTCCATTTGCATACACTTCACTTTATATTTCCTTAGGTCTGATCCATAATAAAATCATAATGCAGCAATATTTTCAAAACAACTCAAAATAGATGCTTCGCTAATTCTAAGAAGTCACGTGGCAGGAAATGTGTGTTGGACAAGCTGAGATTTGTATGTCCGCATCTGTGTCTCTCTGTTGGTGAAATGGACTTCTGTTTAGTCTCAGTTGTACATCTCTTTGGAGATACAAACTGACAATGAATTTAAATAAAAACGTTGAGTCAAAAGTCTGACCTCATAAGGCAGGTGTAGCGTGCATTCTGCAGTACCAGAAGTGGGTTGAATATCTTGCACCGTTACAGAGAGACAAGCTGAGTGAGGAGACAGAGGCCCTGGTTTGGGTAAAGCCAGCATCTGCTGCATGGATTCACCTAACTACTGTGAGCACAGCTGACCATTTAGGAACACAGGACTGTGGCCAGAGTCCCATGGCAAGACTGTACATCGTCCGCCTGTAGGCACCGCTCCTCCCGGTGACTCGTACGACTTCATAGTCGGGGTGAGGATATGGTGGGAGGGGGCAGGTAAGGTGGTGGTGTGGGGGGGCAACTCTGGATAGACTCTAACTGGATGAGTGGCAACTGAAATATGATTCAGCTCACAGACATTAGCAGAAGATGAACTGCCAACTGAGACAAGATGACACCACATTGCTAAGTAGATCTGAAAGGTGGCAAGCAAACATGAAGTGTCTGAACAGACAGCTGTGCTGATTGTAGGAGAACAGGCAGACACTCGGGAAAGTGTGATACAAGGCTGGCTATGCAAACATCTTCTCCCTTTATTGGCACTGGATCTTCACAAATGCTCTCATACATTTACACAGTGCTATTAAGCACAACTCTCCTATAATGACTGATGGACAGTAGAAAGGATTTAATCCACTTGAGCTGAATAAATGCAAGAGGATGAGAAGATCAGAATGTCTGATTCAAATTCAATACTACCAAAACTGATGTGCACGTTTACCTAAAACATCAGCATGAACAACGTGGCACATTGATTAAATGGCTGATGTATTCAATTTGAGAAACTTTGAAGAAAATAAACTTCAATATTTTAAAAAGGAAGTGTAAAATACACCAGGCACATCAAAAAATAAGAAAGAAAATATTATGTATTCAAGTCAGGAACCGTTACTTAATATATAAATATAGTCATATCAAAATTAGAGAAAAAACAGTTTACAGTGAGAAGAAAAGATTTTTATCAAATTCACAATAGGGTTAAGGATATTTTGAATGCTAAAAAAAAACAGCTACATCATCTGTTTGTCTGTCTGTCTGTCCGTCATCTATCTATCTATCTATCTATCTATCTATCTATCTATCTATCTATCTATCTATCTATCTATCTATCTATCTTTTTAAGTCAGTTATTCCATAAATAATCCTATTAGTTTTCCATAATAAGTCATTCTTGGCAGCCTCATGGGTCTATCTTCTGGGGCTCTAGGCCTTAATGTGTATAATTGTGATTTGTCTTATTACACAACGTATTGTATAACTGGGTTTGGACTGTTTACTAATTAACTTGCACTATTTGTTATTCAGCAGTCATATTTATGCAAGTATACAACTCAAAAGCTGTCACTGTAGATTCCGGTGTCTCTGAAAGCAATTGATAAGTACAATAAAATTGCCCAGACAACATGGTTTAATGATAGCACGCTATGCGGCTAAACAGCCAGCTTAATGTACATAAACTTCTATTTGATGCCTGTGACATGACAGCGATGGCAGGTGATAGCTCTCGGCTTCTAGTTATTGCTCCTCCGAACTGTAGTCTGTTCTCTGGCTGCAGATTAGAGCCTTCCTAAAAGGCTGTGTAGAGAACCGCACAGGTGAAACACTACGGGTGGACAGGATGAGATCTTCGGTGAAGAAATCACCACAGAAATCTTTTGCGACAAATGTACAGTCTGCTTGCACATTTCAGGAAGACATCAAGTGTAGCTGACAGACTGATGGACAGCTTTAAAGAATTTCAAGTCAGCTTCCTATTCCACATTACACATGAAAGGTTTTAAAGTCGAGACACCCAACTCCCATTCCCTTATGATGAAGGCATTTCCTCAGCTGTGAAGCAGACTCAGGAAATACAGCTGAGCTGCAGGCTAGCTGGCTGTCACACTTGCACACTGACTTTCTGAAATATTCTATGAAGCTGGATGAGGACTGCCTCAAATTATTAAATTAATTTATTTTTGTATGTGAATTTTTGAATGGACCAAAACATTGTCATTGTTTCATTTTTTGCTAAACTATACGTCAGCATCTTAACTGAATTTGACATAATGCTGGACTAATATTCAACTGTAGAACTCATATTTGTGTCTTTGTTTTTTCACTGTAAATTAAGATTAAATAACTACAGCAAATTTTTGGATTTTTGATGTTAATGAAAGAGTAATCTCTGCAGCTCTTTTCAAACTTGTAAAAATAATCTATCAGGCATTGACAGTAATACTGGCACCACAGGACTGATACAAACTAAACTAAACTAATATCCATTCTAAGATTAAAAAAATACACAAATCTGCTCTGTTCTGAGCCCTCTGGAGACACATATGCTCAGTACAGGTAGCAGTAAGTAATGTATTGTTAATTGGTAACACAGTGAATAAAATGTTAAGCAACCAAAAATAATTCCTCCATTTATACAGCTGGCTAGCATTTTTCCTGAAGCCATTTAGACTGAGTATCTTTCTCAAGACACAAAAAAATGTAACCTGTGCATCCAAAGGACTAAGCACTACAGTACTATCTCAGACCGGTTACTACACTGCCTCCTCAACCATAAGGCATAAAACTTGTTTTTGAGTCTAAAGTCATTTTCATCCCTAAGTCACAATCAATGAAGTGTAATAATACAGATGTCTCATTTAGTAGTAGTAGTAGAACTACTACTACTATATATTCACACAATTTGTGCTATATTTAAATTGGGACTGCTGTCTCAGCAACTCATTCTCAGTCCCAATTGTTGAGCGATTCATCCAGGGAAGAAGTTGCCATTTTATTATACAAGATTCTTCTCAGCAATAGAAGTACAGCTGTTCTTAGTAGGACCATTAAAGTCATCAACATGATAAACACCAAATAGGAGCTGTAAACACTGTGGAAACAATCTGAATTAAGGAGGCTCCAGCCTCCTCTTCTGTTCAGCTATTCTCCAGCGCCGTGGCTGAACGCGCTGCGGAAGCGAGCTGAGCTAATGTGGTCTCACACTTGTATTCTGGCTTCCAGCTTCTACTTTACTGGCATCGATTGCCTTGGTAAAACGCAGATCAATACAGATTTAAATGTTAGACAATTCCTAAGTTAAGATTTAAAATTTAAAACAATAAAATAGTCAAATAAAGTTGCATATTTCAAAATCTAATTTTTCTGTTAGTAACTTGAAGTTTCTTATAACAAATGACTAAATTCCACTCAATTTTCTCAGGCCAACACAAAGGAGAGCAACTGCAGATATTCAGCGTATACAACCAGATACAGAAATAGCCTTCATGTAAACAGATCAGCCATCAGGGTACATACTGGTCACGGTATGAGTTTTCTGTTCTCAAAATCCATAATAAGGATGACAGTCTGCAGACCTTCATCTGTGGGACTGAAGGCTCCTTCAATATGGATGAATTATTAAGGAATGCCCAAACAACTGTAGGTTCAGCAGATTGGGTGGGTACAACACCTATTGGGCCAAATAAACTGTAATTACTTCAGGACCCGAAGAATCAGTTTCATTGTCTGTAATCACTGGAAATCCAACTTTCTCTCTGCAGTTATCACTGCAAAAGCACTGCTGGCCGACACTTAGACATGAAATGTATTTAAACAAACATCATGCTATGATACAAGAATTTTAGATTTCACTCAGCTCAGGTCTGATTTTGAAGTCTAAATCAAGCCAAGTTGTTCCATTTTAACAATTAAACTATGGTAAATCCCTTCATAAGTATTCAGTTAATCCTTAAAAAAGATGGTTAACCCAACAGTCATGATCTCCCATTGATCTTTTTCACGATTAGATAAATCAATACTATAATTTGCCAGTGCTTATATGACTTCGATGCTACAGTAAACTGTAACCACTAATCTCCTCGTCATGCATTCTGGTGATGATCAGATTTTTTCTCCCTGTGAAGGTTTTCTGCCTTCTCCTTATTTTGGCCCTTGGGATCAGTAATGTCCGTATTGTAAATGTCTTCTTTTGGAAAAATTTCTGCAGTTTTACACTTCATCTGCGCTTTTACATGAGAATGAGTTACAAGAAGCCTAAGGAAGATGGGATAAAAACAGGTTACTTGTCTCTACTTAGTAAAACTTTAGTTCTTATTAGCCAGTTTCAGGTAGCTGTACCAAAAAGCTTGCTTTAGAACTTTGTCTGACCCAGAACCAGCTTAAAAAATGTGTGCAAAGAAAATTATCCAAAAATGTATGAACTATCCTTTCTATATAACCATATCATCTCTGAGCTTTCAGCAAAGCAGCCTGCTTACTTCAGTAAGAGACAGAAGTACAATAGTAGTCCTGGATTTTTAACTTAGTTAAAAGGTTGTAGCGCATTTCCTCAGACCCTAATCATGTAACAGTCAAAAATATTCTATAGAGGTGATGCTGCACTAAGGAGTACCTGGGAATTAAAATGTGACAGTCAAAAATGTAATTACTTATCTGAAAATATATTATTGAGGTTACTGCAGGATTACATTATGAATTCAATCAACAGTGAAGCTATATAAAATATGACTGTTGGGAAATGCTTAATGCCCTTATGATAAACATGTGTCATCATTATCCAACAGATTGACGCTTGTCTATTTGTCTCTGCCATTATGAAGCCATTTAGGTTGGGTTGCTTCCCTCTGGGGCGCTTTCTGTCCTTTTTGCTTCTCTGTCAGCTGTTTGGCTCCTCTGTTTTTCATTGTGTTCTCAGCTGCTATTATTCCATTCATTATCAAAGCAAGCTGGACGTTTTGTTTTTTGTTTTTACTAAGAGTACAAGATGTCGTCTTGGACAATCTGTAGGCTATATTTTAAATGAGCAGTACAATTTCCCCTTTGCTGAATCTATATTTTGTCAATTTCATGCAGTATTTCTCTTTGCGGTATTGCTGAACCACTTCCATTTACAACACACTAACAATACATGGACCCCACCTGTGTCCTCCAGCAAAGTTATGACTCTTGACCAAAACAGAAAATTATTTAAGGTGACCTCAGTCCACGAAAGATGACAAGAGAAGTGTTCGGCTCACATACCATTTCTAATAGGTTGCATTTTCAGCAAGAGCCATGGACTTCAACAAAATGCTCCCTGCTGAAATCACCCAAGATGAGGCTCACGCAAAATGTGTAAATGATTTGTGAACATTCTATAGCAACTTCAGCAGGTAGGGTGGGATCTCACAATAACATTTTTAGAAATGTTTCTTAACTTTATTTTTAGTTTTTAGAGACTGTGTTGGAAAGACACTCTTACTGTCTTTTTAAACTCATTGTTCATTGTTAAGGCCTCTTTTCTGATTACTGCCAAATAAAAACTCAGAAACTGGCTGTGGCAAATGACTGGGGCCAACACTACAATGCATCATCACACGTATGGATGACATTTGGCCAACCTGCCTATGGCATTATATAGGGTCTCATATATCGGAGGTTTGGTTGCTGACTGTTTCTCACCACATTGCAAAAGTGCTACTTTACACATTTAATGGCATTAGGTTCACCTGTAATTATGAATGTGTTTGCAGTTGAGTAAATTTTCTTACTAGTGAGTAACCTGAGGACAGGTGCTCATTACAACACACCCATTGCTTGCGCATAATCCGTATAAGGAGAAAGGTATAAAAAAGGGTTAACCTTTTTACCTGCTTAGATGACTTAAATTGGTTATTATGCTTTTAATCTGAAGTTTTGTTTACGAAATGTGACAGTTGGCTGTCTCTTCTTTGCTAATGTGATTACAAAGCTTAGGTTTGGTTATATTTGGAGTATACTGATGAGAAAAGGCTCAGAGAGTTTTCAAGGTAATAATCCATGAACATTTTATACAGCACCCTAAATGGATTTTACTAAAACAGCTACCTGACAAAACATTTTTGAATTATATAGAATATCACAAATAAGAGCCAGTTTGAGCTGGCAGTTGAACTGTTTTAATGCAGCTGTCTAGCACTGTCTGTATGTCTTTGTCACTCAAGAGCTGGTCAAAGCACTTTTTTTCACTGAATTTGGGCAACAGCTGTAGTCAGATATCTTTAGTAGTTGAAACCACACACACAAATATTTGACTTATACAGGCTATAAATGCAACATTCTCAATATAGTAACATGACTGAATTAGAAATATTACTGCCGTGCTCAGGGTCGACAGCTCCTCCATGAACACCGGTGCCTTGAGACCTCAGCTGTTCTGCAAGTTGCGCTAAAACTTGTTTCAGAGAACATGCTAAACTGTTACTGTACCTCTCCCACAGCAATGCATGCACTATAGAAAATTAAAAAAAAAAAAACTTTTGAGATTTTCACTTACAAAATTAGACCCCCTTCTGTGTCTGTATGTGTCACCTAAAAGCAAAGGTTTATTGAGATTCTTGAATATATTGTGAAGGTATGATGCTTTTTAGAGATACTGTCACTGTGTTCATTAAGAAATTCTATGTGGATCAAAGAACTGTACATTTTCTTCCCACATAGCTTTAGCAAAAGTATTACCTTGCCAAAGGATTACAAAATGTACGAGGAAGTGATCACTAGAATTCATAGATATCAGTTTCCATTCTGTGTTTAATGGCTATGGCTCGATTTGTCATAATTTGATGCAAATAGTGTATCTTGCAAAGCCGTTACACAACAACAAGAGTTAAGTAAATGTTATCAGATGGTAATTCTCATTATATGAATGTGTTCAAGTTGACTGACTCGGTTTCTTGTTACTGGAAGCAAGGAGCTTCAAATGATATGTTCAACAAAAGAAAAAAATAATAATTGCAGGAAAGGTTTCATTCAGAGAATCAGAAAAAACCCACTTCCACAAATAATCTGCTTGGTAAAGCATCCTTTCTGCAGATAAGATATGATCTCATTGTGCCTGATCAATATTTTACAGCCTTCGCAATGACTACAGTGCAAAGGAAATTGAAGCAAAACAACCTTCTATAAGAGTTATTTTACTCTAAATTTCAGCATGCTGAGGGGCTTGAAAATGTACAGTCCTAAAAATGCAACAAAGCCTGGCCTTACAAAACCCTCACATACACGGTTCTATCCATGGGCCATCTTAATACTGTACAGTCCTCTCCTCTGAAAAAATTCATCTTCATCAAGACCAGCTTAACCCCCTTTTAATGTCTCATACAGCTTTCCATAACCCTGCTGGAGGAGCCCAGACCTTTCGCAAGGCCAGCATGTCCTACACTGAAACACTGTGATTCAAATAAAAAAAATCTTGATTTTGTGCTGGACATTGATTTACCAATCTGGGACATCAGAGCTACGGATCAATCAAAGCACCGCCACTGCTTTGCACATAGCAGGAGTAAACGCATGGCACACGCACAGCACAAACATCTCACTTTCTAAGGCAGTCACACTCACGGCTCACTTTGATGAGTCTGTCGACTGATGAGACACAGAGGTGCAAGATGGGAGTGCAGTCAAAATACATAATCATACATTTAGGAGTTGAGTTCTGAACAAAATAAATACTGGGATACTGGGAAGAAAAAAACTGAGTCATGCATCATCCTTGATCACCAAGGAGAATACCTTCATCTTCATCACCGTCGTTATCGGACAAATCCTCGCCCTGTTTTTTGCCGTGTGCTCCTGAGGTTGAAAGAAGGAAGACACAAAAAAAGCACAAGAAAAATTCAAAATAGCATGATTGACAGGACAAAGAGGGATAGAGAAGAAATGGCAAACAATTGCAAAAGATTGCAGCCTCAAGTTAAATAACATGTCAGCAGAGAGAAAGCTTCTCAGCAGGAGCGGTCGTTTGTCTAGAGAATGTAATGTACTTTCCCTGAAAGACATATATTCTCTCACCAACAAACAAGCACACCAAAGTACTGTATATACTGAAATTCACACATCATAAAAACACAAATGCATATTCACTAAATTGTTACTATGCAAAATTTGCTATCAACATCCATGCCAGTTACAATCAAAAAGCAGTACAGATTCAATGATATTGAACAAGGATTTGGCTTTTGGAACCTTGAATCTGAAGCAAAATAAATAGTTTTCCTTTTTTCTCAAGGGATAGTTCAGCCGCGTTAGCTTCAAGTTCATGTTTCAGCAATAACTTTGGATTTGTTTCTATGTATGAACATGTTTATTTATACAGACAAAGCAGAGTATAGAGAGCGACTGAGTGTCAGCTGAATGTGAGACTTACATGAGCTTGAGCCGCACATTAACATGACTATGCTGGAGAGACCGAGATGAACTGCCAGAGCCCCTAAATGGAACATTCATGAATCACAGATTCACAGAAGAGAGGCAAGTGCTTTTTGTCCAGTTAAGTGTTTTGATCATCTTGAGTGCGATTCACTTTACAAGATAGTCAACAATGCAAAATGGGAAACGCTCTTTCGCACAGGCCTAACCCTGATTTGCATAAGAATATCCAGGATGGGAAAGTATATAAACAATAAAATAGGACCGGAAACCACATTCTTTGAATAATTAAAGACACCTGCAAGATCCTCAAGTTATGTTTACAATTACACTTCCAAATGATGTAACTGTAACGCCCATTACATATTTTAAGTTGTTGTTACCTTAATAAAAATTTTTTTATAAAACCATAATGTTCACTCATTGCCAAGATGAGGCAGTATCAATATCCTACAGCTCTTGTATATGAAAGTATAATAAGGACATGGAAAAATATATAAGAAAGCACAAAAAATTACTTTCAGTTATTATAGTATAATTATTGTTTGAGAATATTTTAGTAATACTATACAACAATGCTTAACATTAGCAAAAAATATATATTTCGGGGCAAACTGGAGATATTACATTATGTTAATCTTTAATTGATCTTAATAGTTTACAGAATTGTTGATATTTGTAGTCATAACGTTTATATATATATATATATATATATATATATATATATATAGTTTTTTATTTAAACTATGTGTTAATTATTATCAATGTACAAATTTCACACGTATGAAGTCCACAAAAATGTACGATGACAGTACGAACCTGAAGTGCAGTGTAAGTACGACACGGTGAATAACAAACATAACAGAGGCAGCCTGTTGCTGCTCTTCAGTTCAAGCAGATAATAGTCTCTCTCAGAGACTTGAGGGTTTTTAGGAAAAAGCATGTGAATCCTGACCATGGGGCTGTAAATCATACTTGTTACATGAAAGTACTAAACATTTTTATAATTACATGGAGACAAAAGGGCAACATTAAAGTCTGACTTGCAGACTGAGGCTTTCCTGCTTTCAAATATGCTTCTTTCCACGTGTTTTTGAATTCGAACAAGTTACGACTTGCTGTTGACCCCTGCTGTCTTTCCTCATTTGATGTGTTGAATGCTTTGTGAAAGACAACTCCCCCTCTCTGCTACCCCCTGTTCTAGCGTGACCAGTGAGCCACACTGTAAGGGAGGAAAGGGTACAAGACAGTATCATGGGGCCCTGTGGCTGCCCCCAGGAATGTATTGCAATATTAACCTCCGAGTTCAATAACCAGCCCATCAGTCTCATTGGTGTGAGAAGCAGAAAGGTCCCTGGCAAAAATCCAAACAGAACTATGGGTTTGGGAATTCGATGCTGAGGAGCGGAAGGGTGCAGGGGGGAGCTGGGGTCGATCTAAATCTCATCAAACGTGTTGCATCAGAGCTGAGGCCCCTCCAAACTCTTCCACTTCCCTGAGAAGCACAGACAGAATTGGCAATGCATTAGATAGAACAGAGCAAGCTCTGTGAGAGGCGCCATGCTCGCTGAATACCAAGTGCCTGGGTTTCTGGAAAAATAAGGTTCTGAATGCCAACAGCTCATTTCATAAAGGTCAAATATTATAAGCGACTTAAATGCTCATTCTCTACAGTGTTGAACAGGATTCAGTCACATTCTAGTCTAAAATCCTCACATGGGTCCTTTTTCTTATGTCCATGTATGGGCAATGTTTCTAAAGATTTGTTCCGCCAAAATTCCTACTGGGATTCTTCAAACATATTGCCAATCAATTGTTCTCCATGGAGGTTAAAAACAGCTTAGATAGGACATATTTGCGAGAGCGACTGAAAACGTCACTAAAAAGGCGACAGAGCTTGTAATCCTGCAGTAAAGGACAGCCAAATTTCATGCAGAGTTGCAGACATTGCAGACATTTTTTTCTTTGCTAAAGAAAAATTAGAGTACATTTCAGTGATGGAGTGGTAAAAGCAAGTTGCTATAATTTTTAACACAAGTATAAGATATGGTGTGTAAACAGCAGTTCAGACTTTACAAAGCAGCACAGACTGATCTGTTGGGCTGCAGGTACCACTAACTCTACTGCATACCTGGAGTTATGGTCTTAACACATCTCTCTCAATAAAAAGGTCTAAACATTTTATATTAATGTTTTTAAAACATTTCACACACACGAAACCTTGTACTTTTTTAACTTATTAATTATACATTTGAATAAAATTTTCACAAGAACAAGCCACTATATAGCAAATAAATCCGAAGCCTATGGGAGCATAAGGGTTTGCAGAATTTGTCTGTGAACAGTACGAGTCAACTTCCTTTTTAATTATTTGAAAAAGCATTTTAAAAGTGACCTTTCTGCAGCCTAGTCAGTAATAAAAGGGAGGGGCTAGTAGCACACTTTTAATAAAAGACAAATACAGGAAATTACTCCAGCAAATACAAAGAAATATTGCATGTAAGCTTCTAAAATTTTAAATAATGCAGATTTTTATACAGTATGAGGGAATACCTGTGACACAACTGCACAGACAACAGAGAACTTGTTTAACTTCTTTATAGGTCCAATCTATTTTGTACAGAAACGATGGCCTTAGAATGCAAGAGCCAGCCTGTCATGTATTATAAAAGCAGCATGTAGTTTTTATTTTTCTTTAAGAAGCCTGTTTGGACAATTGTGTAACGCAGTAAAGGGTGGCTAAAATTAGACTCAAGGCTGCCAAGGTTCAAAACAGTACTGTTAGATGTGTTTCAGAGGAAAATATAAAATTATTTACTTATAAAAGATTTTCCCTCAAAATCTATTGCACAAACAGCAGCTGAATGATATATTTTTATCAAAAAGTAATTTTTACATGGTTTTAAAAACAACAAACGTAACGAAAATGACAGCCCTACTGGCTAATGTTTAACACATATTGAATACGATACACAGTATAGTACCTGAATCCGAAATGTTACTTTCAATATACTGTACTTGTAAGGAGACAGCTTAGCTTTGGGGACATTAGAAGACACTCGTAGTGAAGGCCACAGTGCTTGCGCTGCATGCTAACATTTGCACCTCAGAGCCATGGTTCCACTCTACAACATGGTACATTTAAAGCACCACAGCTCTGTGTTCACTACATTATTTAATTATAATACATTAAGGCAGTATGAGATGCAAAAAAAAAAGTTTATTTGAAAACAATCTATTCTTACTGTGTTATCAAGTAAAACCTTCTCATTTGGGGTTTAATGTTTTTTATTCCTTATGATTTCTTCCACTACAATAACCACACATCATTTATCCTATCTTTTGGACTCTTACAGTCCACATGGCATAAGAATCAGCACTGAGAGGATAAAGGAAAGCACGGCCATTTCATCAAACATGGCCTGAACCTGACATTGGCCCTTGAGAGAAACACGTGCCCAGCTGCTTTCCAGAACACAACAGTGCTCTTTACGCATGCGAGCCTTCCCAGAATTAGGGCCATAAATAGGTCAGCAGAGCCTTGGCATGTCATTTAAATCCTGGTGAATTCCGGGCTGACAACAAAGCGTGCAACCCAGATATAGCAAGCTAAGCTCAGTGAATGGGTGTGTGCAGGAGCTTTGCCTGGTGGCCATGTGCAACCCCTCCTCTGGGTTAAACATGGTTTTATGTTTCCAGTCTGACTGACTGAATGACCGCAGACAGAGGGTATCCTGTCACCACGTGTGTGTGTGTGTAGTGGGTCTTGTAGCTGTTAGATGCGTTTACTCCACAGCACCTGTTAAGTGGGCCCGCTGTACCCAAAATGAAACAAAACCCCTGATTTGTTTGCGGCTTCCTCCTGTTACACAGTTATTTTTCAATTCCCCTTAGATGCTTGTTTGTGGCTTCCGCTCACAAGCTCATCCGTGGTTTCTTTTTACGCACTTGTTCACAATTTCGCTTAGACCCTTGTCCATGACTTTCTGTTACATGGTCATTTGCACCTTCCTGTTACATGCTTCCCCTTACATGCTTGTCCGTAGCATTCCTTACAGAGTGCTGCTTCATCTGCCCAAGGTGACACGCAGTCGTGGTGCTGTCCAGCATCAGACTGACACGGCCCTGCAAACTCATTTCCACAGCGCATTACTGCCTGCCAGCACTCGGGCAGAAGCCTAGCAGGGACCCGGCTGTGGTGGCGGCTTTCACGGCTCTGCTGCATGGGAGGGAGTCCCAGAATTACAATCTTTCATTTGGTTCTGCCTAAAGTCTTCCTCAGACTGAGATTTTCTAGAAGGATTGTGTCCTTTGGGTTCTTAGGTTTTAAGTGTCATGTAATACTCAATAAGTACCTGACCTGGCTGCTTACAAACACACAGATCCTGGCATGTCCTTGCCTGCAGTGCAAAGGCAGCCTGATGCAGAAATATCATGAATCCTACGTAACACGTCATCACATTATATAGCAATACCTATGGTTTAAAACCATTTTTGCTCCAGCAAAAGAAATATAATTCTTAAAGATCTGTTTTTAAAGTGAATCCTCATTAAAACAGTCTTAATTAATTACCATTAATTTATATGAGGAAAATTGAAAATGTGTTCCCAGGCCACCAAAGTTGAACCCATTTTTTAAACAAAACATGCTAACTTCTTGTATATTAAAATCCAACTTCAGAATAGAATTGCGCTTGACACCAAAGGACCTACATGTTCAAAATCACTTATCCTCAGTACATTTGTGTGCTCCTTTTCCCTTTTGCTTGCATAATTTATCTTTCTCATTTTACTGTGGTTAACTGGTCACTTTAAATTGCTCATCGTGTGTATGTGTGTGTGTGTGTGTGTGATTTCATAGCCTGGTGCCCAGGAGTTCTACCATAGGCTCCAGACCATCACGACCCTGACTACGACTACATGGTTACTGATAATAGATGTTTTATTCAGCTGATCTAGGACGCTCATTGCTCTTGGCCTTTGGGTTCAAACATTGGTTCAAATCTTGCACAATCTACATATTCACATGGGTTTTTAAATGTTTATGAGGAATTTGCGACTAAACTACCTGTACTGTGTGTCTTGTAGTGATTCTTTTCCAAGATGCTAGACAACCACAGTGGACAAATGATTATTCCTAATTAATGGGCTCTGCTGTTCTTTTACTGCTGCAATTTTTTTTAAAAGTTAGTTTTTATATTGCCGCTTTATTCTGTTGCTCTTTCATTTTTGCAATTGTTACATTCGCAGAACTGTATGTTTTTTCACTTCCCATTTTACGTAAACTTTTCCTTTTCTACTTTCAGCACTTTGTAAAAAACTCTTTTTGATTTAGGGCTCATTATTTTTGAGATGGCCATGAGATTTCTGAGAAACGTTTGCCAGCAGGCACATGGCTGTCTGACGACTGACGTGCAGAAGCCAGGTCTGCTGCAGGGAGGGCTTCTGTTTGCTGTGCATGATGCTCACTGTCACCAAGGCACATATTTTCAGCTGAATTCTTGTAAAACAGGACTGTATTGTCTTAACACACTCTTGCTAAAATGCATGTGGCACAAAGAACAAGCAAGGTGTAACTAACCTATGGCTTTGGATTTCCCTAAATAAAAAAAAAGAATTTGATTTACCAAAAAGAAAAAGGGGTTTTGAATGTGACTAAAGACAAAGTGCACACAAATACAATCACGTGTTGTTAATAGCACAGTTTCCTTTCAAATGCATGGCCTCTTTAGAGAACCAACTAAACCAAAGTCCAAATGAGGAGGAAACTATATAGCAGGCTGACAAAAGGTACTGATCATTTTATAAACTACATTGACTCGACAGCACTTAATAACAACAACAACCTACATTTAAAATGATAAAATATGGAAAAATATTGGTATGCAATGTAAAAGATTATAGCTGGTAATTAATAATTATTAATTGGTAAACTAATTATTATTTGGAATGGTGCACCAATTTGAGCAATTGTTAAGACAAAAGATCTGTGTTAAAAAGAACTTCACCAGAATGGCTTCAGCTAGTTTGGCAATGAAGTTCACGCTAAGTTCATTTGAACATGTACGAACGACATGGTTTCTCCCAAGACTACAATCTGCAGCCTTGAGGTCAACAGTCCAGTTCTGCACTATTAGCTACAAATGCTTCCTAAATAAGACACAACATATATAATTAATTACACTTTAATGCTAATTTATTAATTTCTATGTTATGACACCATAAACTCACACAGGATTATAAATACCAATTAAAAATAAAAGAATAAGTTCAGTCTAATGCAATGAGTCACACATTACACCTCACACATTTGGGGTGAGATGTTTAAAGCCGGTCATTTGCCTATAGCAAAGCTCCACTAGAAGGACTGCTAAAATGTGTTTTGTATATTTGTTATAAACTTGTTATTGTTGTTATACTTAAAGATGTCAATTAAAACCATGATTTAGTTAAGATCTGTAATATCAGTAAATGGCTAAGCAACATCTACATTAGTAGATGCTACTTTCATAATTCACCACTTGGCCAGAAACAAATCCATCAGTCCATGCATCTATCAATTATCATTAATCACTTTATCCTGGTCATGGTCACAGCGGTCTGAAGTAGCTGGGTACTAGGCTGTGAAACTACACCCTGAGTGGGACACCAGTCCATTGCAGCACAAACTAATTTTGGAACTATATTTGATTATCCACCTGGGTGGTGAAGAAAAAGCACACAGTGTACAGAACAGCATATATACTTATCATATTTATGTACTATATATATCTACCATCTTCTAACAGAAAACACATAGAAATCTCTACTATTATCAGGCCTAGATTTGTATTACCATGTTTAGGTTTGTACACAATAGACTTTTTACAGAGAATTTGCATATACTGTGCTATTCCCTGGGTAACCACGCATGGATTCCAATAAATCTTGCTCATCTATACTGATCTTGAGATTTTTTTCATGCATTCTGCAGTGCTTAAAGATCAGATCTTTATGAGAGACTGAGCCATTCAAGCCTGGAGCTGCTCAGGTAGAAATGAATGGGGAGGAGCTAAAAAATCTTTCATGTGGCATCAACAGAGCTTCAGCCTCAGGCTCGGTGTGTGCAGCTTGTTCGGCCACCACAAAATGGCCATCAGGAAAATAGAAGATGGCCAGACACAGAAGGATATAAAGCAGGAGGCTGTTTTTTACAAAGGCTGAATATTTTTCTTTGTCAAAAAGGGTTATTAAAATTAAAGCAAAACAGCTCAATTTTTTGGTTTATTTTTTGAGCTTTTAAAATAAAATAATCATTAACCAGGATGCAGGCATGTATGTATGTTGCATTCTGTTGAAGAAAGAGAAAACCAAAGTACGACTTTTGCACACTGGATATGCTGCTGCTCTACATATAATTTATGAATAGCATCAACTAAACTGCTTAGCTGTAAAGACTGGCCGGCAGATCTGAATGGTTAATCCGGGTGAATAAAGATCCACAGCACTAGGAATTGTGTGCCAGTTATGCACCACTTTTTTCTTTCTTGAAATCACCAGTTCATTTCGTGCCTCATCTGGAACTGTTACTGGTTGCTTTAGTTACAGCAATTTTTTAAAATAATGGCTATAAAATTGCATCTTTTGAGTCTTCAAAAATAAATCTGCACAAAGGACCTGAACATGTCCGGTCTGGGACTGAAATAATAAACAGCCAGTTAGGAAAAAAATGTGCACTTCAATCATTTTAAAAGAGACCTTTTTATTCTAAAAAGTGGTCAGAATGCAGTCACCAGAAGATTCTACTTTACTTCAACAAATATTAGGAGACGTAGGAGAAAAGGTTTAGTGAAAAACATAATCAAAGGCCTTCTATGAAGAAGTACTCGCATCCTATTATAGCTAAAAAAGTTAAATATAAAACGTTCTTTTACTCTGGTTCTCTTCAAATGGTTCTGCATAAAGGTAAACATTTTATAGCACTGTTAACACTGGTGAACTGATCACCAAAGAGAGCAATTTCGATTTATGAAAAATCTGTCAGAAGGATGTTTTTGTCAGTATGTGTCATCAAGAAGAATATTTTTTATCTCTAGAGTGAGCAGTTGGGCAAATATGAATATGAATTTTCCAGATGGTAACACACTCTCCCATTGGCTAGTTTTATATTACTTTTAAAAAGCATCAAGAATAACTAAAGCAAAATGTAATTTAGGCAAAGTGGAAGTGCTGGACAGTCTCTGAAGCTGCTGAAAACAGACACACCCAAATGACTTGCTAGTGACATAAGAGTCCGATTTGTTAACAAACTAAGGTGTGATTGAAAAGCTCATTAAAATATTGGTCCAAACTAGGGCTCTACTGCTTAGTTATAGGAAGTCTCCATATTTTCAGCTTTTGTTCAGTCCTATAATACATGTATGGTTGAGCGAAAGAAGGAGAAAAACAACTGTTCATATAGATGCAGGCATTAGTCACTGGAAAGGTGCCTCTGGACTTGATATGGCTAATAAACAGCATGTAATCAGGATGGTGGAAGAAAAGCTCACTCCGCCAGTACCTGACCCACATAGACGATGAACTCATCCTCTGGGGACTGCATTGCGAGGACTTCACATTCACCATGCAGGGAACTTGATGAAGGTTTATCATAAGCTGACACAAAGGAGAATCGGTGCAAGCAGTTGTTGGCAAAATGATTTCAGGAATACATTTTTAAAACCAGGTTTTGCTAAAATAGGAGACTGTACATGGAAATATGTTTTGGTCATTGTGGGGCAGTTAAAATACAACACCTTCATTACGTGTGAGCACTGCGCTCTGAATAACATTGCAGGAAGCACTTTATTGCATTTAAATATTAATTACAGCTATAACAATCTTCCTGTTAGAGTTTCTGTGCTAAAAAAAAGTCTAACACCTGAAAATTCAGCGACGCTGAAATTTGGCAAACGGGATCATAGCAGTGCACTCACATCATGAACATTCCATCTAAAATGCAGGCTCGGGTAAATAATGCATTTTTGTTCTTACAAAGGCGCTTGGACTCAGTGGAATTACTGTTAGCAATTCAGCAATGGAGAGAACGGTAATTATCATTACTGCACTTCAAAATAAGAGAGTAAGGTCACTCACCCAAAAAAGGCTCAAAGACAAAAAGCACATTTCAATAAACTTTTAAAGTTCATAGAGTGTGCACGGTAAACAAGCATTAGCCTCATTATCATTTTTTAAAATTTAATTAAGGCAAACACATCACAGAAATATAATAAACATTCAAACGGAGGGAGATATCGAAGGGAGAATTTTCTGTGGCTGGAGCCGAGTCAAAGGCAGCAAGTGCTGACTCGAGGGCCGGCCTGTCTCACAATAAATTGCTTCACAAAGCCCAAAAGGTGCAGACTGCCACGCTTGGGGACACCGGATGTTGGGACCGCTTTTCGTAACAACGCAACTCCGGCGTTGGCTCCTCTAAAAAAATACAGTTTGCTGTCATGAGCTCAACCACAGGCCCTCACATGGACGTCTTTAACTGTAACATTCAACTCCTCAAGGAAAACATTCCAAACTTTCAGAGGATCGCTCCTGACTTGAATCGCCCTCAGCTGCTCTCTGGAGAGCAATTTAATGCTACTTCCCACAAACAGAAATAATAACTTGGCTGTAGTAGTTCCTTGGTCTGTAGCATAAGGGAACATTAACTAATATTCGGCTTGTTTTTGAGAAGCAGCCACCTTGTAAATACACGAGGTACAGACCTTGAGTCAAGTGCTGCAATTTTAATCTCTGCTGAATATTTTACCTCATGTGAAAGGTTCACATCTCCTCCCTGTAAATATGTTCACATGGGGATTACGTTCTGAGTCGAATAAACATCCGCAGGGTCTCGTAACAGTTCTGCTGATTATGTCCCAGAGGTATCCTAAGGGCTGAGTAGAAAGGGAATAGGATTACGCTGCCAGCACATTTATAATTTAACTTAGTGACTATATATGGAAATCAAGGAAAATTGAATATTACTTGCATTAGCTGTATAGCATGTTTTAACATACTCGTCCTTATAAATTCCCCAAGCCCAGAAGCCAGTAAAGCAGTACACTCCCCCACCATATGTGATTTTTCACTTATCCGGTAAAAGATTATTAATTGCATTTATCGTTAATTGGTCTGGATTTTCACTGACTATCACAATATCTTGTCCAGGCCAGCATATTTGGTCCTGCGCAATAAAAAGAGACTGCATTTACAAGCTGCTGTGTGACTGTGAAACACTGCATTGTGGGAACCATGCTCTCGGTTGCAGTTTGGCACTGGTATGCTCATGTATTTGCATCCTGTGTTTTGCGCCACTGCGCTTTAAATGTATTATCATTTATTTATTTAAATGCAGAGTATAGTCCCATATTTCAGAAGAATGGGTCTAAGAAGAAAAAAGTTAAAAGAAAGCATTAGCTGAAGTGAACAGCTGGTAATTTAACAAGTGCACAGAACATGGTCAATTTTTTTTAGTTTATACATAACCTAAAAGTACTAGAATGTTATTAGTTCTATTTTAATGTTATCCAACATTTTGCTTATTAGGATAAAATCAATACCTTATTATGATATCAAGTATTATTTGAATAATTTTGCGGTGAAATTGGGATGGGAATAAAAAGGAATTGAAATTTTACCTATAAGAAATAATAGAATGTGTGATTTTTAATCTAGTTTCTTGATATTGGGTTGGTTTTCAGGAACAAATTAGGGCCAGATAATGGCAATAAGTGAATTTACAGAAGTGTTTACTGGATAGAATGTGTTGACTTTTTCATGCATCTGCAAGACAACTGGATGACTGCAAATGCAACAGCAACGCAGCCTTAGTAGTAGTCCAGTAGGCTGCTTAAAGAGCTCTATTTATTTTATTATTTGTAACAAAACACTACAGGTTTAAGTCCCAGGAGGTGCTGAAGGAGAATGGGGCTTTGTCATAGAATTGCTTCAGCAAACCTGCAGCTGTATTAGCGGCTCTACGCAAAAGCAGCGTCTGCAAAGAGAATGCACAATGCGTTGTACCTGATTTGGTGCTTGTCAACATTTTGTGTCTGTGGTTTTGAATTTGGTGTAGTTCTAAAGGCTGCGCTGTTAGAGAAGGTGTGTGAGCAGGTTTTTGGAGAGCCCCGCGGAGGGTTGTCTGCGCAGAGAGGTGGGGCCAGGGAACCCCGTCACACTTCGGCTTCCTGCAGTAAAAGCATTGATGTGAGCTGACAACACGTCTCCCACATCACGGGGACACACCATGTCAGAAGTAAAAACCTCCTGCAAACTTTTTCAATGACAGATCACTTTAGTAATCATATAACCTCAACAAATTACTTAGGCATATTCTTTTATAACTCATAATTCTGGAAAGCGGTAACGATACAAATGTACTATTTTTAGGACATCTTTCAAATGATAACAACACACAAATAACTCATTGTGATTAGCAATGCTACTCAAATCTCAGCACTATACTTGCAACCAAACATGTAAGACATTCAGTGGCGTGAAGTCTGTCCCTGGACAATGCGAGGCATTAGGCAAGGAACACTCTGGAATGGGCTTATTTATAACTATACTATCACAATATCCTATACGATATTTATTTACCAAAATACACTGCACAATATTTATACAAGCTGCTACGATTGTATTCAGAAATGAAGAGATTCCCTTTATTTAGCCAGCCAAAATTTCTTCACATACTAATTAGATTCACTATGCTGCAATGTACAGCTTTAATCTACATATAAGCATGCACTCAAGAATAAAGCCCAGGGCCTCAGCTGGGTCTCAAAACGACACGTTTACAACAGAGCCATTTGTTTTTAAATTGGTACTTTGCACTGAAAGACGGAAAATACAGTGACACTCACCAGGATAGTCAATAACATACAGTTTTTTCACACTTTCTTAAGGAAACTGGAACAGACCCATTTTGAAGTTGAGCATCAGTATCATTATAATATATATCAAACTTCACAATAAACATCAGGATGCACTTTGACTCTCTTTCTCTCTCTCTCTCTCACTCACACTCACACACACACACACACACACACACACACACACACACACATACACACACACAAATGCACGGATAGACAATTCATCTGAACTGTACGGATCTGTTCATCCCATTTAGCACTTTCATTTCATAGTTGATTGATGGTGTTATCTTGTCGGCTTTTTGAGAGGACGTACCAGTCGCTCTCCTCTCTGTTTCGCTCCATGCTGGCTTGCTTACATACCTCCTTTTCTACATATTTTCTTGTTGGGTTTTCTGGCACATTCCTTCGATATTCTTTTGACTGTAAAATGAATAAAAGACTACAAAATAACAGGAGGCTCCGAGAAAGAAGGGAGGAGGCATGCAACAGCTAAACTGAAGCCCTCTACCCACCACCGCCCCCTGCCCCCAGAAAACGCCCACCCAGGTCATCAACAACGAGAACAACAAAATACCGTCCAAGAGAGTGACAAAGGTGTTGGTTGCAGAAATATTCTGAAACAGTGGTGATAAAGAAGAGCAATGCACTGCTTCCTGGCACACAAGAAGCCTGTTTCCGCATGCAAGTCTATATAAGACCCATTACAACCGTATCAAAATTGGATTAAAACCTGCCTCTTTACCATGAAACACTGATTTAACACTACAGTGTATTTTGTGTGTACATAATAAAGCACACATTTTCCTTCAACTGAAATGATTATTTTCATTATTTCCATTGTAGGTTTGAATTTTATTAATTTATCAAAATTCTTAAAAAACTGCCTTGATCCTATATATCCCTAAAGATATATTTTGTTAAGGCATGTTGGTCATTATATTGTGCAAGTGGAGCACTTGTCCATACATAAATGTAGAATGTAGAGCACCTTTTTAAGGTCAAGGTAAGCACATGTGTCTGTGTGTGCTTACAAGCCTAAAGGTATGCTTTCATCATTATAAGTGCTTTCCAGTGAGTGAATGCTCAATGGTGCATTGCATTAAAAGATTCATATATGTTTGAAGTGTTGCTGAAGGATCCTTTGTCGCTGACTTGACCTATTAAAGTCTATAATCTTGGTTAGTAATGTGACTTTACACCTGGACTGCCAAACTTGCTTGAATATGCAGCATGTCTTTCTATTGTTATCTAGTAGATACATTATCTTGGCTGTGCAATTCTACATTTTAAGAAGCGGACTAAGAAACCCTAAGATAACACAGAAACTAAGTCCTGAAGTAGCCCCAAACAGAGTTTACTTAAGGCACAAAATCAGAACGCATAAAAAATTGTTATGTGTATTATATCAGTAGAAGTGACAGTTCCAGTGGCACGGGAAGCCACTGGGATACACAAGGATAAAGCACTTTTGACTGATTTGCTTCCCACACAGTGTGGCTTCACTTCATGGCTTTTATGTGCTCGCACCGCATGATAGGAAATGGCATTCTGTGTAAAAATCCAACATCTTTTCATCTCAGATCTGGGATTAGCAGGCTGCATAGTTAACAAACTAAATTTGGGCACAGCCACTGCACACTTATTTATTTATTTCCTTATAGTGTTTACTCCTGGTAACTCAAACTGTAACTTACAGTTCTGTCATGTGTATGTCTCACTATGGGCAGCTGGTGCTGAGACTGATTTTTCTTCTGATTATGTTGCGAGATGTGAAATGTTTTCATCTGCTATGAATTTAGCAATGGCTGCCGAAGCCAGATCAGCAGTCTGAGCTTCCTGCTGCCTTGCGTTTTCATGCAACAACGGTCCCTAGAAAGGCGCTCTACCCATGCAAAGCTCTTTAATGGTGCTTTTGACTTGACACCACATCAACAAAGCCAGATCGAATAATAAACAAATTTGACCAAAACTTTAGCTGGATGCTTTTAAAAATGGCATACTGGATGAATTTTATAGCTGGCAGATCACTCTATATACCGCTTACTGAACATAAAAGAAAGTAAGGGGTCTTACATTTGTAGATCGATGCCACAGGCCTCCCATGTACCAGACAGAATATTTCACCAACCCTACATAACAGGCCTCTCTAACTATACAGGCTAATTATAACCCCCCAGAATAATCAAGACAGTACAAAGAAGATGCACCAAGGCAGTCAGTTCCAATCTATTTCATTCCTGATTTTCCTCCCATGTTCTCTTGCTCTTTTAATGTTTCATTTTTTGCATTAATTAGTTTTTTTCTTTTTTCTTCTTTAATAACACAAAAGAGGAACCCATAACAGTGGCATGGAAAGGGAACAGGTGATGAGAAGACGTCATGAGTAGATCAAGTCAAAATGAGAGACGGACAGGGTGGCCACAGACATAGCATGCACCAGACAACATTTCATGCACCAAACACAATACCAAGGTGACATAGAAGTCAAAGAGGAGAAGAGGTTTTTGGCTGATCCGGTGTACCCGACACACTCACCATCCTCAGTTGGAACATAGATGTTCAAATACAGGCAATCCTCATTTTGGTCTTGTATGTATGTGGCGACTATATCCAGGTTAAAGGTGAACCATATCGGCATCATGATCTCGGGCACAGCGTTGTGAATGTTCTGTGGACATACTGGGGCAAAGTGGGTAGCATTCTTGATCCCTGACCAAGAGGAAGGGGGTTCAGGTGGCATGAATCGTTTCTCGCCCACTGGGGAGGCAGCATATGGCACCCCCAGGTACTGGTCCACCGGCCCCAGGATCTCACTGGGGAGCGGAACACGAACTCCCCTTAGCTTGCCGAACTGTGTGTTGACGGTGGGGTGGTAGCTCTGACCCCCAACCATTGCAAGCGGCCAGCAGAAGCTCAACACCCAGAAGATAACAGCAGTAATAGCGCCATTTCGGCCTGTCTTGGCTCGGCGCCAGTCCCGGAGGTGCGCCAGCAGGCGGCTTCTCTTCAGTGTCAACCACATGCTCCGTGAAAAAGGCTCCAGTTGCAAGACACCAACATATAAAGTGGGGTCCCCTCAGCTATTGCCACCCACGCTCAGGTATGGAACCTGGTCCTCGCAACGCCTGTCATCGGTGGCCGAATAGTGATTGTAAAAGGTTGTGGATTACAAAATCTCACTGCTGGTCCACAGTGGTCTTCATTCACCCTCCAGTTTCCAAGCCAGGTCTATTATCCAGTGCTGCAAGAGAACATGTGAATAAATTATTACCTCTGGAAAAACTATCTGGATATTGTTAACCACAGGTAAAGAGATTTGCTGTTACACATTAACTGTTTCTGTAGTTTGCATTGACTATTACAGTAAGGATTCTCTGTCAGTAAAGTCCTACACACAGCACAAGTGTAACAGGCTGTATAACCACAGCAAGGATGTACAAGTTTGCAAAACTACATATTTATTCATTGAGCTGATGCTTTTCTCTAAAGCTGCTTACGATTTACTCATGCATACTGCTGGGTAATTTTTACAATACCAATTCAGGGTTGATCAATGGTATTAGCAGGAGTGGGATTTCATCCTAGGTCATTTAAGTGGAAAGCAGAAGAAGCTACTACTTTGCTGCCCATTACTCCAATAAATGTAGCTATGCTTTATATATACAAGATTTAAATTGATCAAAAATACAATTGTGATCTACAGCAATTTCTCAAAAATTGAATTATTTAGATAATGAACAGTTTGTAAGGCAACTAATTTTAAGAATTTTATGAAGGGGAGGAGCTGAAACAGATTATAAAACCAGGTGAAAGGAGTCAGAAGTGATCAATATGTGTGCTTAGATGTGTGGCTTAACCAGAAAGATGAAAAGGAAAGGAGGATGTAGTGCATTATTTTAGTAGCTTTGGATACAATCCTTTCTAGCACTAGCTTTCTGCAATTGTCAGAATTCCCATTGCATACAGAAATAGTCTTTCAAAAAACTTTGAATTATGGCTGTGCAAAATTTACATGGTCTGGGTTGATGCCCCATTTGTGGTTTTCACTTAAATGTTTCCCAGTGATCATAGGGAGAAACGTGAAATGAGCAATGGCATCCTTGGTTTTTTTGCTCTAAGCAGGAGGCCACTGTCAAATGACCACCACCAACTCAACTTCTGATCTCCTTATAATTTAAAACCCTATCATTATTAAAGGTAAAACACACAGAAGATATTCTTTCTGCAGTTGAACAGATATCTGTGTTGAGTATGGAATGCAAGAAACTACATAATGACAGTAGCTACTAGAATTTCTGTGAAATATATATTGGAGCTCTGCCCTTAAACAATTGATCATTATAGGGACAGAAAAAATATACAGAGCTAACCTTAATGACTACAAAGTACATACAGAAAAAACAATAGTGTCCCAAAGAAAATACAGACACAAATAAACGTACTCAACATCATCTGGGGTAGTTTTTGCTATCCAACTAACTTGGAATTACAGGAAAGGTGATCAAAAATACTAAGAATGTATTTCAGTGGTGAGAAGAGACTTAAATTAGTATTTTTTGATCAACCCTTGCATAAGGATGTTATTATATGGTAGTGCTGTGGCCATTGTTGGTTCTTCAGAGATCCTAGGCAATGGCTTCAGATGTGGGTTCAAATCTAGATCTAGCTCAGTCTGTGTGGAGTTCACATATTTCCTTCAAGTCTAAATGAATTTCCTCAGGATGCTCTTCGTTCTTCATAGAGCCCAAACACGTTTCATGTTAACTGGTGATGCTAAGTTGCCTATTGTGTGTGTGTGTGTGCGTGCGTGCGCGTGTGTGGTGCCTAATCCTCGGTACACCCCACTTCATGCCCTCTGCTTTCAGAATAGAGTCTGGATCATCACAACACAGCATGGTACTTGGAGGCATTAAAAATAGTTGGATGGATATAATTATATTAAATATTTGGCAAAACCCTTAAACAAAAAACTGGATAGTTAACATGTTTATAATGTCAGCAGCAAATATGATTAATGAAATAATAATCAGGAACAATAAACAACAAATGAACCAATTTTGTATGTGTTAGGTCTATTAAAATCGGTACTGAAATTGCTATGGACGAGGGTACTGATACTTCACAGATTGAGTATTTTTCGTTTCACTGGATTATTTACTTATATTCCAGTAGATCTCTGACAAAGGACTTTATCTTCTGCATTTTTCCATGCAAAAACAACAGCAGTTTGCCAGGGAAATGTCAGACATTACTGAAATTTACTCTGATGTCGATCAACAAAACAGCACAGTGCCAAGAGAAACTGAGCAACTGACAAACAGGGCTTTCAACCCGCAACACACCCAGGTAATAATATCAGACTGCCTGTGATCGAAACGCACATCCAGGGTAACTTCGGCACAGTCTGTTTGTAACATAAAAATTATTTCCCATAAAATGATGATTTTGTAATTGGGATTGAAAGAAATGGTGCAGAAACAACAGGCATACCAGTTCTAATCATCGGACAAAGTGAAAAGTGGGGAACCTCACTGCTCATGTAGACACTACTGGGGCCCCAGACGCTCATCCTTCTGCAGTTATCAGACACGACTGAGTAAGAAAAGTGAACAAAAGAAGGCACTCAGTGGAGAATAACACATTCCAAAGTGGCTTTGTAAATTATTATGACTTATGGAAGTCCCGCCTACAGCAAACAAGATGGGAAATATAAAATTTCCTCTGGGGCACTTATCATTACCACATAAGCCTGGCGTACAATCACCTGTCAATGTGTACCTGGGCGAGAACGCAAGCAATAGCTGTTGCATTATGCGTGTGTACTTAAGTTCTTGTACCAAAGGTCCTTTACCCGATGGAATGCCTTTTCATCTTCATGATCATTTAGCTCACTTTTCTTCAATGGACATACAATGCTAAGTTGGTTCCACCGATTTATCCATTTTTACAGCCATACAGGTGTGTAACTAAGGCATCTGGCACCTGAGACGAGAGATTCTCATTGAAGGCACACGTTATCCTACACGGCAAAATCAATTGTAGCAGCAAATATATATTATATATCAAATATGAAGAACATTAACTGGTAAAAAGAAACACATTACTCAAAATTGCCATACTAATTGATCTGTTTTTAAAAAAATGTAATTGCCTTGCAGTGGGTGGGATTACAAATACAGAACTAGGAGACTGGACTATGAGAATACAAGCTTTGTTTCTATGCAGCATGTCAGGACACAGACAAATACATTAAGTGGTGAGGGAACAACAATTCCCTTAACACCACACAAAGGTAAAATGCAACTATTTTCAGATATACAGCAGCAATGCACTGTGGGAGAACTACAGCTCTGTGCCATAAGGCACTGTTGCTACATATACATGAATAATTAGGCATCGGACCACTGTGGGAGCTACAGGAAGAATTTTGGACTGTCAAAACAGATGTACAGGTGTTGCTGACAAAAACTAAAGCTTGTGTTCTTACAGTCCATTATCATCACATTTACGTTCAAAACCTTCAAAACCTGTAAGTATGAAACATATGAACACTAGATTAGCACTGCTGAGGAAAAAGAATGGATATTTATCTTATTTTCATCTGTTTCAGCCACTTGTAGATGTTTTTTTTTTAATTTCTAGAAAACCATTTATAGCCCTGGCGCCCCCTTTTTACCTGGACACTGGGTTGGACTGCCCCCTCTACCCCTCCCCTTAATACACCACTGCAGTTGGGTAATTTTTACTGCAGCAGTTCAGGATAAGTAAGCACCTCACAGGTAGTACAGCAAGAGGAGGGATTTGAGTGTGGGTCCTTCAACTGGAAGCTACAGCAGAGGTGATGGCTCCAACCACTACTCCACTTGTCACCTCCAAATTAACACTGTCATGACATGTATGTGCTCCATTTTAGAGCGCTATAAACAGGTTATGTTCTGCAACTGTGCTACACAGGGTTTACAGACACAAATGCACACACAGTCACAATGTGAGGTCAATTTGCAGTCATCCCTTTGAACTTTGAGAAAAGGCAGTGCATGCTATCCTACAGAAATCTCAAGAGACATAAAGAACACATAAGTTCTACCTGTGGCCAACCTATAACATCACTCATGCTCACCCACTCCGTGCAGGGAAGTGGAAAAACAATTGATATTGATGCCTGTTTGACAGAACTGACATCACCTGTGAAATTATGACCGCAGGCAACCGCAGGTGACCACAAACCACAGGAAGAAAGTATAGATGGACTGGCTGTGCACACTGTGGTAAAACAGTGCTTGGGTTGAGAGGTTACTTTCAGACAGATGAGTTATTCTTCAATGCCGAGTGCTATCTGCAGCCCCCCGCCATCAGGAGCGAATCTTTGACCAGCCTGCCACATGTTAAAGTGCTCATTTCCTGACTGACCATGTTTGAAGTACATTTTTATTTGTTCCCTGCTCAGAAGTGCTCACAGTCTTTCTGTTACTCACATTCAATGCTAAGATCTGCCAGTTCCACAAAAAAATGAAATATGTTTTTTGTTTTATTTTGTGACATTTACATGAAGAATAAAAGCTTCATTCTCCAGCTGAGTGGTTAGCACCTCTATTTCCCAAGAGCCACAGGGAATTCCAGTTTTTGCTTCAACTTAGACCTTATTTAATTTTTTGGATTAGATCCATAGATGAGTAACATCTGTTCCAGCACAATTCACCAGATATTTGAATATTTGCATTCACAATAAAAATGCTTTCAGTACATCCGTGTAAGAGAATAAATACTGTCAGGAGTGGCTGAAAAAAGACTATGCAAAAACATATTAACAATAATTAACCAAGACCTAAACAAGTACCTCAACATAACAACATTATCACACGGAAACTTCTATTATATTTCTCTATTTTTTACCCGTTCAAGCCTATGCAGTTCTAATACAACAACCAAATTTATTCTAGTGGTTCATGTGGCTACTTTTTAGTGAAGCAGCACTTCTGTCTCAAACACCTACCACTGTGGAAAACATAAAAAGTCATTCAGCACTTTATTTTAAAGTCTCTGGCAAGACAAATTGTTTTGCCATTTACGCTGAATATGCCTTTAAGTACATAATGTCGCCAGTAAACCTTTGCTGACCAAGTCTTTGTCACCTCTGACTTGTCTTCCTACTAAGAAATAACTTCTTGATCCGGCAAAAAGAAGCTATAGTCATCTGATTTTCAGATGTAATTTCAGCTTCCTTTTTTTCTATTTTCTATTTGACTTGTTTAAAACCGATTTTGCATGCACTTAAAAGATGCTCTATGCAAACAAAGATTAACAAAGAATATTTTTACAGGATTAGATTAAGTAACTGAGTAAAGACAGCAAAGAGTATGTAGAATTTATCCAGCATTTCGTAAGCCTTATTCACACCATACATAATCTTTTTTTCAGTTTCAATTGACTTCTCACTGAATCCTCTATGGAACTTGGACGTTTCCAAGTGAGCATTTTGTTTGCCAAGATCAAGGAAACATTTATTCTACATGACAACCAGGCCTCCTATAAAACGTCAAACTCTGACATCTTGGGGTTTTGTAGTTCTATGTCACACTCTCACTGAATTTACATAGGTAATGTCACAGTACTCATAGGTTACCTGTCTTCAGACTATCATTGGTTATATTCGCAGTTTAATAAAATACTTCTAAATGTATCTTAGCAAACAGGAAGGTAGCAGCACAGCTCAAGCCCCACTCATACAAACAAATTAGTCAAATTAGTGAAACAAATAAAAGGACACATCCAGAAAGACAATTTCCACACCACACTCACGTATCTTCTTTACTTCTACCACCTTCCAAAAATTTCAGATCCAAACACTGCATTTGAATAACATAAATCTTCAGATGAGTGACAGACACAGTCACTTATAGCTTATCTCCTTGTTATTGTCTACGGCCGAGTGACGGATATCCATATCCATCCATATCCATCACTCAGGGACACTTGGGAGTGTGGTTCTCTATCAACCTGTCTTGGACATTGGTCAGCTTTTAAGAAATCAAGTGGAGATCTCCTGATATGTACGCCCATCCCAGATGGTCCGGGCATGACTGAAAACACGTGCCTCTGGCTAACTGAATCCCTTGATTAGCAGTACAATATATTTATCTCTGATGCCTTTAAATGTGCTGAAATCAAGTAATGAGCACTGCAGTTAGGGCCCCAGTATTAAGCCTCCCGCTGAGAAACAGTTGCAGAAGTACAGAATCCCTGTACATCAAAAACGAGTCCCGCTGGACGCCTGCCACAGTCACATGGGGAAGCAGCACAGCCTGGATTGTCATAAGCTGCTGAGGCATCACAAATCCAAGTGGAGAGAAAGGAAGGAAAGAGTCCAATCATCTCCACTGACCAAGGAGCATCAATACTCCCATCTAGCAGATACTACAAGTTGCACTGCTATTGCAAGACCCTGTAAGTTGTTCATATGTTATTGCACCTCTTGGCCTGTTCTCTGTTAAATGTGACTGACTTCCTGAATAAAACGGAGTCAGAAAATGTATGAATGCATGGGCCTACATATTAATACTGTTTTCAGCATCTGTGGTGAGAAGATCCATGATCCAGACCCATACTGACATGGGGTCAGTGTACATGAGGGCACATTGCCAACCACCTGCCATGGAGGAGGGCTCGTTAATAGGAAACGGGTACCAGGTGTGGCTGTTTCAGCATGGCTGTGACAGTACAAGATGACATTAAAACTAGACAAGTTTTTACACTTTTTGTCCTCATCCTGCAATTTTTCAAGACTCTTCCATTCTTTACTTTTAACATTTGACCTGATACACCATTTGTTTTGTATTGTTCTTTGTCAGCGTTTCTTTGGGCTTGGTTCATTATAGTTTTTATGAGTCTCAAGTCTATTAACCCATTTGTGCACTCAACATTCCTTGATCACACCATGAGCCAGAAGTACTCTGGCATGTCATGGAATCCTTCTCCATTTCAGTAATGGCCTATGTGAAAAGCTGGACGTTTGTGCCCGCAGCCAACAGAGATCACAGTGAAACTGTCCCACTGCTGGAATGAGGAACACAAGCGCTCATTTCTGAAAGGGTGAAAGACCCAGGCTCCCACAAATTATGACCCTCCCCTGTCACTGAGGCCTTGTGTGAAGAGACAGCAGAAATCCTCTTGGAAAGTCAGTCCTTTTGAGTCAAAACGAGTCTCACCCGAGGCTACTGCAGCTCTGCTACCATGTTTATCTGCCATTTTAGAAAATCGTGTACTGGATAGAGCCTTCAACGCCATTAGAGAAATCACTGGTCTCTTTGTGCCTGCTGTGATTCAGGTCTGGTATTTAAAGGGCACACAGCAACCGCCCATTACTGAACCACTACATCCGAGTTAAGAATACTGCTCTTTTTACTGGTGTTAAGCGCTGCATAAGAGAATCAAAAACCGATTAAGGCAGTGACTGTCTCAACAAACAACCATGAATAATAATAATAATAATAATAATAATAATAATAATAATAATAATAATAATAATAATAATAATAATAATAATATGCAACAGAGGGCAGGGTGAAAGTTATCCATTTACACTGTTGGTTATTTTTTGAAAATAAAGAATCTTTTTTTAAAATGGTTTTTGCATGTGTCACTTTGTCATTTGTTTATAAAATATCTTCAATTATATAACTGCATGTTATTCAGAGCATGTCATTTACTTATATAGCTAACATACCATTATTTTGGTCTCAAAGAAATAAAAATGAAGAAGAAATTTGTGGAAAGTGCTTTCTCTGAGTTTCTCATATGTGATTTTTTTTTTACTCCAATGCAACCAGTGAAAACCTGCACCAGATAACATAACCACATCTAGGTGGAATTTCAGCTATAATTTAATTTATTATTTACAGTCATTTCCTTCTTTCTCATTTTTCAAAAAGCTTTTTCGCTCTTCAGTTATCCAATATGCAGACACTAAAAGATAAATTTATAGGAATATTCTTCACAACACCTGGAGAGCCCCTTTCCTCCCCAGTAAAGTGAAAATGAACAAATTATAGGAGCCATGCAATACTAGGAAAGAACAGAAAATGGAAGAAATGAAAAAATCTTTAAAATTAAGTGTACTACATGTCTGCGAGATCCCATCTCCACCAAATTACTTAAAGATTCAGTGGCTCTGCTTCCTGTGGCCATTCGTAACATCAAGGATTCACCTCTGTCTCTTAAGACAGCTGCATCCAGACCCTTGTTTAAGAAGCTGAACTTAATAACAACTATAGACGTGTCTGGACCGCATCTTGTCTAGACTCTTGAAAAGTAAAGATATTTAGATACTCAATATGTACAACAAAAATTGATTTTTGCTCTGCTCATAGGAAGAGGACTTTGAAGGAAACTCAACTGGATTAATGGTCCTAGATCTCTGTACTTCATTCTGATACCACATATTAATGTATTCCAGTCTAGGGCTATGGAATCCCACTCCTACTATAGTACCTTCAATCAAGGGACTTACCCTAAAATGATGTAGTACAAATATCCAACAGAGGTAAAACATTGTAAAGCTACAACCTTGGACTAAGCTGCAACTTCACAAATGTTTGTAATTACAATATAAACAAGAGAACAATTTCTTTATGCAGTTTTTTTTTCATAAATGTGCTACTATACTATACTGCTGTAGCTGCCAGTTGAAGGACCCACACTACAGAATGCTCAGAGGCAAAAAGCCAATTTTCAAATGTATGTTGACAGTACACAAAGATATTTATTGTTAAGACTGAATGATACTGTTTGTAGCTGTCATAGCAAACAGCTGAGATTAAAAATTGGATGAATGAAAACTATGTGTCTCTGAAATTAGAAAAAACAGAAATCTTCTTCCTTCTTGCTAGCACACATGCATATGTTTACAGCAGAAAGGACTGTTTCTTTACTTTCACTGAGTTCAAAACACTATACCTTCTTAAACAGAGTATATTTAGACTTATGCTGGTTTGCCAGCTTATTTGCTACATCTATCTAGACGCATGCTGCACCTGCTTCGGCCTTCAGATCACCATGAATTCATCTAGGCATGGATTCTGCAAGACGCTGGAATGCACTGTGTGGAAATGATTGGTTTTGTTGTTGCTGCAAACTGGACAGCACAATTTTGGTGCAAACAGCCCTTATTCACCTCATCCTAAAAATGCTGAATAGGACTGAGATGTGGGGTCTGTGCAGGCCACTGAAGCAACAAAAACTTGCTATCATGTTCCTGGAACCATGCGGTGAAGAAATGCAACTTGATGACATGAAGCATCACCATGCTGGAAGTGTCCATCTATATGGGATAAATTGTAGCCATGAAGAGATGAAGTGCTGGTCAGCAACATTCAGATATGCCGTAGCAGTCAGATGCGAGAAAGTAGGCTGTGTACCTAATAAAGTGGCAACTCAGTGTAGATTGTAATTACATGATTATCTATTTACAGTTTACAGATGGGTAATTTTTACCACATCAATTCAGTATAAGTAACTTGCTCAAGGGCACTGCAGCAGCTGGTGAGATTCAAACCAGTGTTATGCCCCACAAGCATGGGGAGATCCTACAGTTTTTCTCTCCTTCTTTGTTAGTGTGCATCAGTATTATTTGTGAAGTGTTTCTTCAGTCTTCATTGTATACTCTGACACAAACTATATAAAAACGTATTGAATTTAAAACCATTGCTTTAGTTCATACAGACTTTTTATCCATCCAGAAAGTTTCTTACAAGATTTATGATGAAACTGAGATGTGACACAAGGCTAATCTGTTTCCTTTATTTTCAATATATGAAAGCGGGGGAAAAAGAATGCATAACGATCTTGAATTCCACCCTTGCGCAGGTCTTTGTCCTACTGTAGGTCAAGGCATTAGTAATGAAAAATTATCGAATTCTGTTGTAAATTAACATGAAATTCATAATGTTTATCCCACAAGAAACTTCAGCAATTTCATTATGATGAACTTCAGAATGGCATATGTACTTGATCAAACTGGTGACAATGACCTCATAAATGTCTATTATTAGAAAGCTTTCACTTTTTTCTCACATTAAAAATCCGTAAAGTTCTTTTCAGATAAATATTCTTATCATTTAAGACATCTGCCTTTCTTTTAGCAGTAAGAAAAAAAACTATTATGGATGCATAAAAGAAAATATGACTGGATGTCAGGCTTGATTTACTATTCACTTTTATACAAACAAACAAATAAATAAATAATGAAAAAATGAGTCAAAAATATTTTCTCTACTCTGTTACTACAAGCTGCAAGGCTCTGACAAATTGTGTGATGTTGTAATAAATACAAAGAGACTGGCATATGTAGCTAAACAGTCAGAGACATATGAAGAGAAAGTCTAAACTAAGACGGCCTGAGACAGGCTCCTGCAAAACAGAGATTCATTCTTTTGAAGCACACAAAGCCCTGTACCATCTGAGGTGGTTGCACACAACACAGCCATCTATTTTGGATGGCATAAGAAAGCTTAAGCGACTGTATGTATTAGTTTAGTATTATTATGGACTCCAGTAATATCTGTAGCGAAAATATTAAAAACAATATAAATTAAGACGAGACTAATAGTGATGTCATCCCATATTAAAAACAGAACACTAATGTTACAGCTGTGCTTAAGTCGCTATTAGTAAGACCTATTATTGGTACTGTGACATACAACATGGCACAGCTTAGTTTTGCACACTCATACCTAGGAGTCCGTTCAAGCGTTGCCGTGGAGATAACTGACAGTATCTGCCTGCTTAATGAAGGGAGAAGTGACCTTGTTCTGGAACCAAAACACTGAGACGTCTCTATCTCTGCAGCTTTTTCACCTGGAGACAATGCCTGGCCGACACCGGCTAACTCTGCAGCTACAGCACACACGTGCTCTCATACTTTTGTGGTGCTTTATGGAGAAAAGTAATAGGAGAAAACAAATGTATTATTGGCACCCATTGTATGCCTCACAGTCCTTATTGTTGCCAGATGCGTGGTGATTATGTATGTAAATCATTAGCTTTTTGCCCACAGGTTCACCTTTTGCTGGTGTTAGGAGCTGCAGACGGACTGAGAAGACGACTCACAGCAACTCAGCCCCCACCGCTAAGTTACCTTTTAGTCCTTCAAATGCATCTCCCTACCAACAAATGTAATATGACATTTTACAAATCGAACATGCTGCATCTCTCATTTATCCATCGTGGTGGTTTATTAGTAAATGTTGATTAATAAAAGCAAAACTCCATTTGTTTGTTACAAAACAAATGCATTAGTTGTCAGACCGTCGGCTTGTTCAAAATTAATTTAATATCAAATGATCTCAGAGAGGCCAGTCCACTTTTTAGAGCAGCTGGACAATGGTATAGTTTTTCTGGGTTTTTTTTTTGTGAGATTTGTCACTTGTGGTCAGTACTATGTAAATGTTATATATTTTAGATTCATTTTATTCAGCTTTTTATTAAAGTCTTACTGGAAAGAACTTTCAATTTTGGTTATCAACGTTCTCAAGTGATTTCTGTACAATGAATATGAAAATAACTTATTTGGACGGCAAGGTTAAATATTAAAACAATGTAAATATTAATACATTTCACCCAGGAAAATCTCACCTCTGCCGAATCACATTTAAAATTTGTGGAGCCAATATGCAGAGACTCTATGGTGTGACACCCCTCCGCCAAGGAACACAAAGCCAAGGTTTTTTGGTCAAATAAATCAATACAAAAAAACAAACAAGGCACCAAAAGCACATGTTGCCTGAGACCAAAAATGAAATAATACATCTAATCTTTGAAACACACGAAGCAGCTGATGATAATTCTTCCCTCACATAGTAACCTTGGGGAAATTTTAACGCAATATTTAGGGCAAGCAACGTTTTTGCTGCATTAATGTATAAATTACAGCGGACAACAGAAGTGAATAAAGAATATGCATTAGGCATGGGTCAGATGGTGCAAGTGGAATACATCTCTTATTAATTTTTTCAGCATACATTTGCATAGCAGACATCCTCATTGTCGATGCCTTCTTGATGAATGCGCGCTTGGTAATGCTCTGGTGATAATATCATTGTACACGTCATCCTTCGCCTGCAGAGGACTGCTGTGCCAGTAATAGAGATGGTGATGATCTCCAGGCACATAAGATCTCAGTGAAGAGAGCAGGCGGCATGTTCATTAACACGGAACGCTAATGTGCATAAAGCCAATATGATCCTGACCACAGTCCTACGAGAGCAGAAAGCTGGATTGAGATAGACAGAGGGAAAAAATGCAATTTATTTACCCCGAGAAGTGGATGTTATGGAATCAGTACTTCTTCAGTGTAAGATGGGGCTTCTTGTGATGCTGCATGCTAAGCAGACAAGCAGCCTGATGGGGCCTGTGCTTTGGGTGACAATGCAGCACCTTATCATAGGCACCAGGAACTCGTTGCCATCAAGCAGCACCCTCAGCGATGTGCGTCAGTCCGGGGCTGCACACAAAAATTACATGGTGGAAAGCTTGAGCTATACTGAGCGACAGCTCGACCAACGTCACCATGAAGAAATGTGTCAGAATGCATTGTACAGACACAGCGACCCTTGCCGGGATAACTGCTTCGGAAAATGGACAGACAGATACTGTACAGCGCAAAGCCCAGTTTGTGCAGTAAGACCGTAAAATATAACTGCAAACTGTGCTTCATTTAATTTCCAATGTTGTTATATGCCCATTTTTCAGTAATAATAATCGCAATCATCATCATGATTATCATTATCATCATCATCATCATCATCATCATCATCATCATCATCATCATCATGCTAGTGTTAATTATATTTAACGGTACTGTCAGAGTTTAAATAAGTATTGCCAGTACTATAGATACAGTAGTATTAGTCTAAATATAATATGTGAACAGATTAAACTTAAACTTTGTTCAGCAAAAGCAAGCATTGCAAGCAAATATTTTTTTTACATGGATATCTATATGAAACTCTTAATGTTGTATATTTAATTTTTAACTTAATAACAGCAATGCTGACCTTGGATTTCAGGGTGGGACATTTTAAAGACTGGAAATAGGACATTTAAAAGTGTTTTAATGCAAAATAATAAGTTCTTGGGACCATTTAATGATGCAATAAACCGTAATAACACAATTTAAAAATACAGAGTACTAGAATCTTACTACTAAAATTAATAAATTGTTCATACACCAGAATATTTGTCCTATTCACTGGAAAGATATCTTAAGTCAGACTATATTAAAGTTTTTCCTGTACATTTTTGTAACCAAATTTCAGTTATTTCCATTTCAAAAAAGCTATAAATAATAAAATTAAAACATTTCGTACATGTCCATTTTTTGCAAGTATTCATTGACTACTCAAATATTTCAAATAGCTTCCAAGACTAAATAAATAATTGTAACTTTTCAGCAGGACAGTTCTATATTGATGTAAGTTCGTGATATTCCATGGAATATAAAAATTTTAAGATATTTATATGTTGCTGTGGTGATCGTGCAGTCAGGGTTTGACCGTCCCTTTATGACAATCAAGTGGTTTTGAGCATAAATTAAAGAGCCACAAGTCACACTGTGCTGGCATCAATGATCAACATAGAAAACTGGTAACTAGTCGTGTTTTACCAAACTGTATTATCCATCCATTACCCTTAATCACTTGTCCTAGTCAGGCCTGCAGCGGTACAGAGCCTATCCTGAAATCACTGGGCACGAGGCTAGGAGATGATACACTGGACAGATTGCAAGTCCACTGCAGGGTAGTCACACAGTCATTCACATGCACAGGATATGGGCAATTTGGAGTAACCAACAAAGCTTAAACATGTATTTGGACTGTGGGAGCCAACCAGAGCACCAGAAGAAAACCCAATAAAGACACGCTGAGACCATGCGGTGGTTGTTGGTCCCTATGCTTTCTGCATGCAAGCTCCACACAGAAAAATCTGGATTTGAACTGGATTTGCTATATCTGATCCCACTTCTAGAAGCACATCTTGTTACCTTTACTTGGTAATATAGCTATATCCTTAATCAGGTCTAGTTCCCTAACCATAATGTTGCTTTCATTCTAAAAACATGCAGCCATGACCACAATGCTGAGGGACCTGAGCCATTAAAATGTAAGCACAGCAGCTCTAATCAGCTACAGGTCCTTCAGAAAATAGTTGATTTAACCTTACATGAACCCATGCTGTGCTGCAAACCCAAACAAGCAGACTATGTCAACACGCCCTCTGAACCCCCCCATCACCACACCTCTCATTCCAGACACGCAAAAATAAAATCACTGCATTCCTTGCAGGAAATGTTTCAAAGGTTTGCATGAAGTAAGGACCTAAGTAAGAACAATGGAAGACAAACCAAAGGGCGCTGTGTGAACATTTAGGAGATGTGATGGTGGGTGACGGCTACGTGTGCCCACTTGTGTGCTGTCCCTGATGGTGTACTGGAAGATGCCGAGGCAGTGCCCATGCTGTCCCCCCCAAATCTCCTAACGGAGGACACACACATATCACTTCTGCCAGATGGCCTTTCCCAGTTAGCGATAATTCCTTTGTAGATTAAAAGACACAGAGAAGCCGCCCTCGGTATTAGCGGACTATTTGTCACAGGAACACGGCGAGTAAGCGCCGCTGCAAAGACAAACTAAATAGCTGCACCGAGATTCATTGCTTACATCACTGGACTGCCTGCATAACAAAGAGACGACGACAGAGTTCAAGTCCTCACTCTCTAATGGAGGGACAGCGCTTGTCTTCTGCCTATTTTTTTCTGACTACACATTAGCATGTTTCTCGTGTTCTATGTATGGCAGTGCCAGTGATGTCATCAAGGGGATTTTTTTGACATTCTGAAAGAGAAAAAAAGTAGTTTATAAGGGTTATAGAAAACATCTTATCTTATTACGTCCACATCAAAGCTCAGAAATTAGAAAGCAGAACCCTTTAATGACAACATAAAAAAAATCTTTAACTGACTTCTATAAATATCAGCAAAGTAGGCCATTACCTTGTTAGAGGACACCAGGCTGGATGTGATTTTGGCAGTGGGGAAGTAGCACAGCGCCTGTCCTGAACAGCTCTCACAGAGCTCCCGGTGCGGCCCGAGACGCAACTGACTGAGCAGCACAAGCAGTAACTCAAGTTTCACTGAAATGCTTCAATGAAATCTGGTTTTCAGACTAATGAAATTTCGGCTACATGTTTGATTACATTAGAGTGACACAGATATTTAGGCTGCATAGTGGTTAGAGCTCTTGCCTCTCAGTTGAAGGATGCAGGATCAAGTCCTACAGCCTGTAGTGTAGTGCCCTTGATCAAGGCACTTATTCTAAAATACTCAAGTAAAAATAACTGTGCTGTGTAAATGAGTTAATGAATGTAAGCTGCTTTGGCAAAATGAATGTGTTAAATAGATTAAAATAAAACATTGCCCTGATAAGAAGATCAAACTGATCTGTACTGTTTACAGAACATGTTTCTTCATCCATTCCTAAAAGTGACACCCAGATGTTCCCACTAGGTCAGGAAGGAAGCGATGCACCTATGCTTTTCTGCACAAACACAGGTTGTTTTTCCTAACATACTCTAGCGTTCCATAAACCACACCCCGAAGACACAGGAATATACACACTCAAGGAATTCAAGGTTAAATATGTGAGGGAAAGAGTGAGAAATACAACATGGGGTGATCAGAAGTGTGCGAAGCATTGCTGTGCAGTGGGGTAGGTGGTGGGGGTTGCTGGAAAGCTTGTTTAGAGCATGGGTCAAGTGTGGTTGAAAATCATTATTTAACTTCACCATCTTCCATCCCTCTGAGCTTTACTCTTGCTTTCAATTCACTTGTGCATATTACACACATAAATCTGGCAATAAGCGTGGGCTGAACAATAGCATCTCGCTTAATCCATCTGTGGCCTGTGAGCTGACAGTGCCGCACGGGGCCTGCAGATCTGAGCGAGCAGTTCCGGGTTCCTCTCCACTTAGTCTTCCCTCCTGTTTCTGCTTTGTTTCTCTTCACATTTACAAGGCGTGCATTGATATGTAAACGAGGGAGGTGCTGAGAATTTAATCTAAGTTAACCGTTTAACTGAAGAAAAGGATCTTGGGGGCTTATGGCTACTAAATAAAAATTTCCCAGGCAGCTCATCAATCTAATGCGCCGATTGATCCATCGTGGAGAGGATCCCGCTGGACAAACACGAGACGCATCTTCAAAGCAGCTAATCGCCTTGTGTAACTCCAGGGACCTCGTTCAAAAAGCTCATGGGCAACTTTTGGGTCGTTCTCTTATCCCACTCGCACATAAACGTGATACAACGCTGCAAAAACATATTCCTCAAAGCACCTTGGATTGTTCTGTTTGTAGTTTTAAATAAAGCACTTTGAGATTCGTAGTTTGGAGAGTTACATGTTGCTGTGAAAATCGTAGTCATATCCCGTGAATGAAGATTCAGGTAAAGAGAATTCAGCTCTACGTGGAGTTTCACGTAATAACCTGCTTCATATTACAAAGTATTTATGTGGACCAAATTTGGATTTCACTTTCCTCCTGACAGCTTAGCGGCCTGAGACCTGAGCCATCAAACTGTCTTTCGGTAGTTATAGTGTGGCTTGTGCTGCATTAAGATGTCAGCTTTCATTACCTCTTTTTTTCTGGTTTCAGCTGTTATAATTTCGGTATTCCTTGTTGCTGCTTGGACTATCGAAACAATGTCAACTTGTCTGGTGAGTGTGAATTCATCTGAACTGTTTACATCGATTTTTTTGTCTTTACTGTTCAGTTCTATTTCTTTTATTAAAGATTGTGTGTGTGTGTGCGCACGCGTGTGTGTATTCTTTGTTAACTGTGCAGTATGCAATATTTGTGAAAGAGGTGAATAGGAATGAGCAGACAGTCATATAGTATAATACATAATTAATGAAGGGAAACAATTGAATCCTTCTCAGCATTTAAGGATTTAGTTAAAAAAAAAACATCTCTTTCACACACACTACTCTCCTGACCTCCTATCTGCTCAATAAACTTTCACTACACTATCTGTTCAGAAAAATATACTCACTATCAATCTCAAATGCAGCTACTTGTGTAATATGTTTTGGAAAAAATGTGGATATTTGACTAAGTGACTGTATTTCAAGAATCATATCTGTATCTCTTTCTCTCTCTGTTGATGAAATGCACTTGTTTTCTTTGAGTTTCACATCACAGTGGAAAAAAGCATTTGGCAAATGAATAAATGTAATATAAATGGAAACTGAGGTGTCAGGTTCGGCTATGATTACCAATGTAAACTACTGACTTTCCTTCCATAGTTCAAAGGCAAGCAGCTTATACAAACTGGTGGAGTTTAAAATTGCCCATTGTGTCTTTATGAAAGTGCCCCGTGATGAAGTGATGGAGTTATGCACTGAATCCTGTCTATAGCATACCTCACTTTGCTCCCTGTGGTTCCCAGATCACCATGACCTTCTACTGTGTGAGAGGTTTGTGCAAATAAGTGGTCATTCTTCTGAAGGGTACAACTGATAGTTTCCTTTATTCCTATTTTATAACATAATAATTCCAAAATTGTATATTGTCATGTTATAAAATGTCAAACCCCTGAAAGCACTGTATGGAAAAATGGCAATAAATGCGATCTGGCCCCACCATTTGGACCCTGGGCCTGTTGCTCGGCTGGCATTTGGACCCTCTTTTTTCTCATGTACTGATGATACGCTCCTCCTAATGAGATGTTAAGCAGAGGTCTTGACTCTGATCATTAAAGATTTTGTGCCATTTACTGCAACTGTAAGGGGGCACAGGGTGGGGGGTAATCTTGGTGTGTATGAAATCAACCCAATAAGGACCTTTAAAGCTACCCATCTAATCACCCCTTGATTTAAATGGCAAAAAAGCAATTTAAACGTGGTAATGATTTCCACACAAAATGGCTATACAAAGCCCCAATGGACATGGCACAAGTGTAAATAACAATGGTGACGCACTTCATTTCTGGTTTATGCTAAAAGGTTGGAAAAACAGCATAACCGAATTTATCCTTTAATGTTCCTTAGTAAGCAGGCCTGGTGATAAATGCACAGATGGCCAAATTAGAGCTGATCAGAGATGTGAAGACTGGTGGAAGTTGGCATGGCTCAGATGTTTGCAGGTATCTTATTATGCCACTGAGCACACAAGGAAAGCACAGGCAGAACTGTGGCACACTGACATGGGCAATACTGGAACAGAGCAATATAAGGGTATGCAGGAATAAACATGTAGTACTGTACGGTGCATTGATTTCATGCCTTGATAAATGCTGTTAACACTAACAGCTCTATAGCGGTTATAACAATAGCAATAATCTGCATGGTTCCAGTCCACAGTCAACCATTAATCATAATTAGTGGGTGGCTTTTTCGTGATACAGTCTAAACAAACATACATAGATGCCACGTTAACTAAAGTGAATAGGTAACGCATGAAATAAGATCTGTTTTCAAAGAAAAAAAATGTTTTTATTTTCTATATTTGCTTATAATTTCTTCTGGTTAAAAAATAGCTACTTGAATTAAGCTGACATTGTTTGCCCAAATTATATCAAGTGCTGAGTTTTTATTTAATCTTAAATTACTACAATTTGTATTGCAGTGAATCATGTAGACCTCTGAGTTGGAGTTTTGTACTTTGATCAGTGCGCTCTGCAGCACCATTTACACTTTTAGCCCATTTGGTTTCATGTTGCTGACTCAGCCACAATATGTGTATGAACACAGGGTCGCTGACCCAGCTGACATGCTGCGTGGGGTAGCCACACACACTGAGGTCATGTAACCAGCCTTGGGGATTTGTTCAGACACAGGTGTCACACTAGCTGTATGGGTAAAAGTGCTATGTATTACCAGCAATACTCATACTTTAGGACCATGCTGTAAAATCAGCCAGTGCTCAAACTGTACAGCCAGCAGGTAGTCATACAGTACAACCAACCAATACTCATATGCAAACCAGTAAATCCTACTGTTGTGCAATTAACTAACTGTTACATTCAGTATTCAGTCAGTCTATACAAATAATCTTTTTTTTGTCTTTTTCTTGTATCCTGTGATGGCTCAGGTGCATAGTTTGTGTTCTTATACTGTAGTGTTAGCTTGTTATGGATACTGTGCAACCAGTGCAGGTCCACACAGTATAGCCAGCAAACTCCCACTGTGTACAACCAGCTAATGATACACAAACGATTATACTGAGGACAACGCAGTCCTCCTTTGGGGCTTACAGCTCTCACTATGTTCACGCACTTCATGTTAACGCATTTTACTGCTCTTTAATGGTGAAAACAGCTTATTACATATAATTATCACAGTTGAAATTCCCAAACTGAGTGTCCAATCCACCAGACCACATGCTGACACTACTTCCTAAGATGGGGAAATGAACGAGTAATGAGGAAGCTCTTTTTACTGAGCATCCAACATGCATTTTTAATAATTATAAAAACAAATGGGAAAGCAACCACTAAATGCTGAATATTAAAATCTTAAGACCGCTTTAAAGGAAGAGAAGACATAAAATGAGAGCCTCTTCTAGCAAGTCTCAATAATTGCTGGGGGGAAAAATCATGACCCAGATGTTAACTGTAAAATTAGAAAGCTATTAATAGCATGAAATGCCTTGGTACAAGCAGTCGACCTCCCATGACTACATGAGGACAATAACAGAGCAATATTCCATGTTCAAGGGCTTCCACGCCATTAATTCCACACGTGTTATGGGAGAAAAACAAATGGTGAGGCTCTGTCAAGTTTAACATGGAAATTTAGCGAATTCGGCCAGCACTCGAGCGCTCTGCCTAACAACCGCTGTGACGGAAGCCTGCTTTTTCTGCGGCCAATTACACCTCTTTGAAGCTGGGTCAAGCAAATCCCTCGCCATAAAGCCTGCAAATAAAAAGGTCTCAAAATGACAAAGTGCTTTGAAATAATGAGTTTAATTAGTATTATTGCTGCTACTGTACAAAACAACCTTTGTTCCACGAAAAAAGTCACTGAATGAACACAGAAACTAATTAGCTTCTTTGAAAATTTAGAAATCTCTTCCTTGTTACAGAACAGTTCTACCGACATGCTTTTTACCCCTTTTTATTCTGTAAGAAAATACCTCTTTGCCTTTGAAGGCAAACAAAAACAAAAAAATTAAAACAGTACCTCAAAATGCAAGCAGCAAATACATTTCCAAAGGGAAAAAAATGAAACAGCAATATGAACACATTTGGTGGAGTACCATCATGTGAATAAGTCAGATAGGACAGTGATTCGCATTACTCCTACACCTTTGCCTTGCTATATTGCCCACATCCATATTTTTTGCCAAGTGGTGAGGTTGGCAACTTAACCAGGATATGTCAATATGGTGTAAACCAGATTATCCACAACTACTTTTACACTGAAGAACTTGTGGTTAGATGCTGCCACAAGACACAGTGATACATGCTTTTAAATGGCCAAGAAGTTCTTCAGCATTTCAAGCTGACTGAGAACAATGTTTGCAGCTGTGCTTTGCTCAATATGGACAGCACAATGAGCACATTCTGTCAAATGGCCTCAGTACATACCTATACATACTCTGTGAGCATTGCTGCTTAATGCTTGCACTTCCCTCTTTAAGAAATCATTTATTGTAATGGAACGGGACTCAGACACTGACTCATGTGCCTCTAGAATGGCAGGTCACCTGTTTCTCTCAGCTGAGTGAAAATCTATGAGCGGCACATTGCATTTCCAGGGGAAAAAAGGGGGCTTTCATTTAAGATTAAATCGGTCTGCACCGGCAGAGAAATTACACCTTAAAGATGAAAGCACATGTCACTCAGATCAGATAGTGTTTATTGCCTCGCTGCATACCAAAGCAGACCTGAACAGTTCACCTTCACTACCTCTCAAGACCTGATGTCAGGGAAACAAAAAAAACTCACACGTGTGTAACACCTCCAACATTAGCCACTTATTTATAATTCTAAACAGCTTAAGACAAACAGAAGAGCATAATGTCTGAACCCTGGCAATAAAATGCAAGCAGTACACGTTGTTTAACATAAAAACTCAGGAAAGCCCCATCAAGCCTCTGTAAATGAGCGGATTTCGGATGAGATGCACAGGGATTACTGGACTGGTATCAATCATCGCTGCAGAATCAAAACCCTATTAGACATATCAGATGCAGCAACTGCTTTCAGTATTGATCCGTGCCAGATTACATGGTGTGGTTGTGTTCGGGGTCTCCCCAAAGCTCCCGAAAAGGTTAATCAGAAATTAATGTGGAAGCGTGTCCCACAGAAAAGGGTCTGAGTAGCAGAGGGGGTAGTCTGTCTGTGCAGCTCAAAGCCTCTCAATTTCACAGTAAACAGGCTTCACTCCTACTCATCCGGTATTCGGCTGTCAAAGGAAGCCTTTCCCTCTCCCTCACAGACACACACACACACACACACACACACACACACACACACACACACACACACACTAAACTCTTGCCATGTGGGCCATGGTGTACTGCAAAGGGTAAGGTGTGTCCAACCACAAGGAGCCCAAATGGGAATCACATGGTTCCTTCCTCTCAAAATGAGCAACAAGCATGATTGTAAATCTCATTACAAATAATATGGAGTGAGATGCTCATCTCTTTAGGATGGCTACAGCTGGGGCGGTGCTCCCACAAGGGGGGCCATGGGACACAGAGAGGGTAGTGGGAACAAAATCAAGTGAAAAAGAGCAATCCTATCCATCCTGGCCCTCGGCACATTCATGCAGATGTGTCGACTCGCTTTGCGCTTGTTTTTAATCCTTGCTGAGAGCCTATCTGTGATGTCAAGCTTCTTCCCAAATTGGTCAGGGGTCTTCAGGACTGATTAAAGTACCGCAGCCCAGCATAATCGCACAGGCCTGGATGCAGTGCGCCTGCCAAGCTTATTAGGTAATGCATCTCTTGTCGTTGCTCTGGTGCGTCTTTCTTTGTCAGGATGCAATTTAAATATCTTCTAATGTGAAGGCCTGACACAGTAGTGGAAGTAATTCACAAAATTTAATTTTATTTTTTGCCGACTGGCTAAGGTCCTTGCATGATTGTATCTGTCTGAAGTGTACAAACCTAGTACGGTTAGGGAAGTTTTATACTATAAAATCCATTGCTATGTCAAAAGCTAGAGGTGAAATGCACATATAACAGATTTATTAGTTTTGTCTTTATTTTTGTCCTCAATATTGTTTGCAATAGACAGATCAATGACCACTGCTGTTGTGTTTCTTGCCATACTTTGTGGCGATTTGGTTTCTATTTCCGTTTAACGATTTGAGGGAAATATTCCACAGCTGTAAAACAATGTCTCATTTCAAATATGTTTTCAGTAACATCGCTAGTTGTATAATGACGCTTGCATTTACAATTTAATTGATATTTTGGAAACCGGTATGAATCTTCCAGAGACTGTTGACCACGATCTCATTACTTTCCAGTGGTGATTTTGTGGTTTAAGGTTTTACATTTTTCTAATACAAGATCAACATAACAGGGCAGTAAGCATTATACTACAGTATATCCCCCCAGGTATTAACAGTTGCACAGTTCATATTATTATGTTCATTTCAATGAGAACAACACAGTTTAAAGGTCCTTTGTTTTTCTCACACCAAAATATTATTTTTAACATTATGCATTTACCATTTGCAATTTATGTGCAATTGAGTAGAAAGAAATATCAGTCTGTTTGTCACTTTATTGATTTATTTTGCCCCCAAGTGTGTGATTAGGCTTGTAAGTGTGCATGTAACAGTGTGACAAGGTGAGCAATTGTACTGTGCACCATCCTTTTATTCACGATGGAGATGGAACGAAATACTGCTTTCATTCCAGCTGTTTAATTGCCATGCCAGGTGACATCTTGCAAGTGACAGAAGGATAGTGACCGTGGCAGTAATGGCTTCAGTTACGAGACGTGATATGTGGTTAAATCCAATGAGAAGATATCAGTGAAGACGGCTGGAAAAGTTGCCTGCCATAATCCTCTTTCCAGCATTAGTGTGTTAAGTAAGAGAAGTGAACGCTGTTTAGTAGACACCAGGTTGTCCCAGAATATTTAATTACTCCCTTTTAATTCCTCTAAAATTGTTTTCATAGAAAAGTCCACCTATGAACTGAGTTTAATAAAAATGAATGACCTCAGGCATTATCTCTTTGCTTCCTAATACCAGAAGTGATGATTACATAGAGCAAAATTTTCACTCATTTGCTGTTGCTTTTCATTATTTTTCCATATGTTAAATTTGCTGTGTCTATGTAGTTTTACAGAAAAGAACACTGTCAGTTTGGTAATAACAAAGCTGCTGTTTGCAAAATATTTCACTTTGAATGTGAATATTTATTTAATTTTCATAAAATGACAGGCTGTATATATATAACAGAGAGAGTAAAATTAATTTTTGCACTTCTTTTTTTAAATCAAATTCTATCTCTGCCCTGTCATTTGAACTTACAGTACTCTATTATTTGTCATCTGAAAAAAACGTAATTATTAAATATTCAGATTTGATAGCATTCAGACAGTCAAAAACCTACACACTAATTTGAATTTTAAACCACTATAACTGAGTTACATCTCCGTGCTGTGTTTATCAATATGCATTCATAATTTTTGCTAAATGATTGTTTGCAGTGCTTTGGATGCCAGTTCTTCCTGTTGATATGATGGCTTTGATGAAACTCCAAGTGGCAGCCCATTAAAAAGTGCAAAAGGCAAGTAAGAGGACACTGGCCAAGTTTTACTCTGTGATGCTTATCCAGTCAGCAATACTTGAAAGTAATCTCAGGACAATTCAGAGCTGTGAGACTGAAATATAAATGGAAATAATGTTTTTTATTACAAAATCCCAGCAGCATAATGCAAAAAAGTTGCCAGGCTAACCCCAAAAAGTAGGCCATAATCAAAAACTAACAACAGAAATTTCCCAAGACAACCATTTCAAACCATTTAGGAGATGATCTAATAAGTTGGTGTCACAATATGTTTCATTTACCCATTTCATCATGCTATAATAAACAACTGCATACAAATACTCTGTTAAAGGACATACATGACCAAAAAACATCTTAATTCCTACATGCTATCTGGATTTATCATTTGATATTTAGTGTTGATATAAACTTTAGAAAAGGAAAAGTTTAGTACATTGGCACAGACAATCAAAACTCAACTTTTAAGCTGGCACCAAGGTAAGATGTCAACAATCTCACAGAGCTGAAATTTGCAAAGCTCTGCACATACCTGGTCTTCTGCCACATGTATCCCAGCATCCTCCTATTGAGGCTTTGCTAAACACACCCCCTAGGTGTTTGTTGATTACAGATTTAGAAGAATGGGTCTACAGTAAAGTGCAGTCAGTCACTATATCACAGCACCCCGTGCTGAGCATCAACCAATTCGGCTTCGTTCCTCTCATTGATCCCAGCATCAGTGTTCTCATCCCCTTGAAACTGGTCAATAATCTGTGGATTTTTTGTTCGGCTCCTGCAACCGACTGCTGAGAATTACATATTGAATTATGGTTACTCATGGCCCTTCCGCAGCTACACACTGTGGTGCATCACCATAAACGCATCACCCAAGCGGGCGAGTTGGCACACTCAAACCAGGCATATCGCTGGGCACATTTACATTCCAGAAGCTAAGAGACCATTTGTTTGTCACTCTTTGTCCAAGTAAAATAAGCTGAAACACTGACATCAGCAGAACTCTTACACATAGAAAGGTGTCAAAAACTGCACAGCACCTTTTATTATGTGGCGAAGAAGAACAGGTGGTGCATTCCGAAAAAACTCCATTTCACTGCAGCTGAGAGACTATGAAAGGTAAATATCAATTACTGCAAACGTGGTAGTCCCCAGGTGCTAACTAGAAAGGATTTCAGCCGAAAACACATTTACTGTAACTACGCCACTCGCTTGCTCTCTCAGGAGGATAACCCTGAAAAGAACTGAATTAGTGTAACAGCAGACAACCTCAAAATTTATACTCCCTGGATCAAAAGTGAAAAATAACTAAATAATTTAAAAGTGTTATGCATTAAATTAATTCATAATTCATTCTCATGCCATAATAAAATATAACTTGTCTGTCAAGAAAATCCCACTTTTTTAGAGAGGCAATAGATCTAAGGGAGTTAAACTTGAATAGACATCTGCAGTATAATCATGCTTACTCTGTCCTATCAATATTGTCCCTATGTGTGTCCATGGAATCTTCTGAACTAAGTCTGATGTCATGTCTTATGTTCACATGGACTCCACAGATCTCTCTGGCCCCTTTCTGGTGTTCTCTTAGCCACCATTTACATCATAAAATCAACAAATCCCAAGTAATGGTCTTGAGTGTCAGTTTTTCCATCCGTTTCTCATATGGGGATGCAGTAATCCAAGGAAGCACACTCTTTAACACAGGATAAAGCCTGAATAGGACCTGGGCCCACTGCAGGGCAACTACATATATATACTCACAGTTAAACACAAGAAACAATGTGGAAGTATCAGTTGGCCTCAACAACATCTTCAAAAAGTGGAATAAAAAAATGGCAACATGAAAGAATCCCACACAATCAGGGCAAGGCCATGGAAAGCTATTCTGGTTTATTCCTATGCCCATCATGAAATAGTAGACAGTTTCCTTTAAAATATCACTATGATACAGTCTGTTGGAATATGCAAAAATGCCGCAAACCATGACTAAAATCATGGTAAAATATACAGCTGTAGCAATATCCATGAAAACAGATTTGATTAAGATCCATGCACTCTTTTCCTTCCCCAATGTAATTCTACATGAGGACTTCCATCCGTGTTATAAATGTTCCATTCTTTATGCTCTGCTAAGTAGGGAAAGGAAGAAAGTGGGCCACCATAAGGCAAAGCACAGCACCACCCCCAGGATATAAGTCCCATTTCTTCCATCTTTTGTGATAGCACTTACATTTCATGGATTTCCACTACCTGATCTGAAGGACGCTACAAGCAAGAACGAGAGATATGACTTATTAGGTCAATTTTGTATTCATGGTAAATTCTCTTTGTTTTGTTCAGATCAGATCAAAGGCACATTACAGAAAGCAACTAAGAGGAACAATATTTACCGGGGGGCTACATATCCTCACAACAAAACAAAATTTTCCTGTTTATTTTTGAAACACTTGACCCTTTAAAAGTTGTGCTGTACCATAATACAGTACTTGCCCTATAGTATAATAGGGATGGTTTGTCTCTGTACACTGGAAAGTCTTTGTCTATTTTATTCCCTTTCTCCTCTTGTAGATGGTGCCCAATCAATAGTGAAGGTTACCTGTACTAAGCAAATAAGTGATTGTGTGACAGACCTGTTGGATCCCGGCTGAGGTTTCTGTCCTATGCCCATGGCTGGTCATACCACTGGATAACAACCATGGACATGGCTACATGTTCTTCTCAAAGGGTAATTTAATCCAGATCCAAAGGAATTTACAGTGAGTCTGCTACAAATTATTGAAACACACCAAGTGTACCACCATCACATACACTGTGTATACTGTACATAATACACTGCCCGGCCAAAAAAAAAGTCACCACCTGGATTTAACTTAGTGTTATGATCTGGGGTTGCTTCAGTTGGTCAGGTCTAGGTTCAGCAATGTTATGTGCCCAAAAAATGAGGTGAGCTGACTACCTGAATATACTGAATGACCAGGTTTTTCCATCAATGGATTTTTTTCTTCCAAGATGACAATGCCAGGATTTATCAGGCTGGCTCAAATTGTGAAAGAGTGCTTCAGGGAGACATCATTTTCACATATGGATTGGCCACCAGAGTCCAGACCTTAACCTCGCTGAGAATCTTTGGGATGTGCTGGAGAAGACTTTACGCAGCAGTGTGACTCTCCCATCATCAATACAAGATCTTGGCAAAAAATTAATGCAACTCTGGATGGAAATAAATGTTGTGACATTGCATAAGCTTATTGAAACGTGACGGTGAATGTGTACTGTAATCAAAGCTAAAGGTGGTCCAACAAAATGTTAGAGTGTGTGACTTTTTTTTGGCCGGGCAGTGTACATCGCCAGTGTCAGAATGTGCATAAACCATGAAACCATTATGGTCAGTCTAAAGCAGCACTGTTTGAGGAAGGGGAAGAATGTTTAGCTGCATGTTGTTGCCTCAAGAGACTTGAGAACAGGTGACAATTATCTTTGCTAACACTGACAAGATCAAAAATACTTAAGTATACCAACATTTTATATATTACATCATATTACAAATATGTAACACTTAATATATAGGTTGGGGTAGACAACTATCATTGATGCTCTGCTTTGACGAAAGCCCACCAAAGCAGATCTGAAAAATTTGCTTTTTATTTCAAATTTTCCTGCAGTTGTAAAGAAGTACGTAGAAAACAACCTCAGACCAGCAGGGAATTCATATTTAAAAATGACTGTAGTTTTTAGTTCATACGACAAAATCTGTTTGAATAAATTTGTAATTTTCAGGAAAACTGCACTGCATGACTGCACAACACATTCTCATCCAAAAAACAGTTTCTCTCTTGGAAGTGGGCAGGAAAGGAATGTGTATCCAAGTGCTGCTTCGCTAAACTTTTAAACTGACTTTGACATGAAAATGTATCAACAGTCTTAGATTATAAAATGGAATGCCTAAAATTACAAACTCCAGATGAACAATGCACTCTTTTTCACGGTTATAATATTAACTTTATAGTCCGGCCGTGGTAGGTTTGTGTACATCAGTGTGAGGCCCACTTTGTGTTGTGAAAGCACCAATTAAAGGTTTCGATGAAGGAGGGGAATTCATCAAATGCCAGGACAAGGTCACTGTGGATGGCTTTGTGTGGAATAATGAGTCACGGACCAGTATTGAACACAGGGCTACGAGAAATTTATGAGTCATGAATCCTTGACTCCTTCACGGATTTCCTGGAAGCTAGGATGGCATCTAAAAAGGGCAATCACTGCTTTGGTAAATCACAACTTTTCACCTGGAGTTAAAATGGCCGCAGGGAGGTTAGTTGAAATCACTGGCAGAGATCTGCAGGAAAATGGGCCCTGTAACTTACATTTCACCAACGATAGACACAGTAGAGCAAATCAAATAAAGCAGCCCCTTTGGAGATTAACTTTGGAATTTACCCAGGGTACATTTTCCACTGCTCTCTAGGAGTTTGCGTATCTGCCTTACTCAGTTAAAATATGCAGTGTAACTTCTGAAGATACAAATATGTGTTTTGTGCAATTATTAAAAAGAAAACATTAACAACATTAAGTTCATTTAGCATGCTTTAACTTTTGCATAATGTTAGTGCCGTACATCTTTTTAAATATGTGAGCAAATGAAACAATCATCATTAATGAGTAAATCCTTGCCAAACTAAAGGTGAGACTAATTTAGATTAATATATTTTAATGCATTTTCAATCAACAAATGGGAATTTTAAAAATATTGTCAGATGAAAAAAATTACTGAGCCAGTATATGCAGAAGTATAAAAAAAAAATTAGACCTTCATACAGTCACTGGTACTTCCCTGAAAGGCTGCAGAAGGAGATGCCAGCAGGATTAGAAACTCCAGGCCCCCTTTCCACCACTGCTTACACTTGTCAGAGCACTTATCTTGGCTTACCTGTCTTTAAAGCACTCTACTGTCATCCCTGCTCAATCCCTCACATCACCCTGCACTTTCTCCTAGCGAGTGTACCTCTCTCCACCTCTCCTTTGTCCATAGGATGGACTGTCTCTATCCTACTGCATCACTCCTAAGAAGTGTAGTGATCCAGCCATTTCCATAATGGGCTTTGGCTGGCTGTATTTATAGCTGCTAGAAGCTGGCAGATGCGCCTAGGTGGATTCTGCATGACACTGGTTGGAACCTTGGTGGAAATGGAGATTTAAGTGAAGCGGGACCCACAATTCCACTTCTTTAGTTAAGTGCATTTGATCATCACACCAACAGTCATGGGAAAATGGCCCTTGAGATGGTCACCGTTCCAATGCTGCTGGGTGTATTGAGTGTGACTGTGCAATTTTTGGTGCAGAACACCACACTGCCAACCTACACATCCATCACTCAGTAAATCGGCGCACTCTCACTGTTAGGAACTGCCTCCCAGGGTTATGGCTGGATGCTGTGGATACGGTTCATTCTGTGGATATTTTGACTATGGATTTAGGTGCTATTGGAACTACCGCTCAGCAAAAATCCACAACATAAGACTTCAGTGTGTAGCTCCACATTTCAGTTCCAAACCGCTTGTTTCTTCTGTTTTAGTTCAGCTCAGTGATGCGACTGGGGTAATTGTGCAGTTCTTTCGAAATATAATTCAAAACACAGACTACTAACATAAGACAGCAAGTTAGGAAAATACATATCTGAAACTTACTCTTTGACTTGCTTTTTTAAATCACAGGGATACTGCAAATACTGTGTAACTGAAGTCTACTGGGAAATTATATATAAATATACTGTATTGCCTACTCTTGAGCGCACTGCAAATGTTAGAATGCAGAATTAATATTTCCCAAAATATTCAGTTATCACATTTTTACCATTACAGACAGTACTAAAGCTATTTAAAGTTCATATCAGATCATCTTAGTTGACAGAAATTGGTCACATGTAGTAAAGTAACCCTAAATGTTCATTATCTCAGAAAATTCTGGTGAAATTTTAATGGAGGCTGAATATTTTATGAGCTTCTTCAGATAATTTTGACTGCTACACTATTTACTACTGTGGAATTTATGAATGCTGAATTCCAGTGTGATTCAGCTGCTCCGGCTGCTGGCTGCATTCTGCTGTTTGCTGTTAAGCGGCAGCTCTGCCGTATATTACCGTGTTTGCCACAGAGTCATGGCTGCCTCCCGGGCTTTTGACTCACCTAAATTGGTGTCTTATTTCCTGCTGCAGCTGGCTCTTATGTAGGCCCGTTACCTTATGTAAAATTTTTTCCCTTACAAAACAACCCCTTAGTCCATACTGCTTTTTTTCTCAGAAGGGAAACACGCTAACTGAATGACTAGAACCTCAGGCCATAGATAATTACTTTTACAACACTGTGAAAAGAATGTGGCAGCACCATTTCCAAAAAAGTGTGTGTCCACCCATCCATCCATCCATCCATCCATCCATCCATCCATTCTTGTTAGTCAGTAAATCTGAGCATGAGTGTGGATTGTAACCTGGAAGCACAGGGTGCCAGACTATAAAACTGTGTTTTGATGGGACACCAGTCCATCATAGGGTGATCAAACACAAACACATACCCATTCATGTATATATATATATAATAGTCAGAATCTATCTCATAAAATGTATTTAGCTTTTTTGGAAGAGGGCTTTACAAACACCAGCAGCCTTATCTTGTGTCGTATTAGGTCAAAAGGCCATCTGTATTGGTTTCAGCTTCAAACTGGCATGATAGTTTAATATCAGATCAGCCACTGCAATCCACATCAACCACATAATCTCTCTTGCATTACAAACCACATCTTCAGCCTTACTCCAACTCAACTATAAACCACATTCTCAACCACATGCCCTCTCCTGCCACACAAACCGCATCCTCAACCAAATGTCCACTCCCAGAATGCAAACCACATTGTCAACCACATGTCCTCAGCAGTACAGCCAGCATACTGAATCACATGCTGTCTACTGTAATATAAACCAGGTCTCTGATGAACAGCTGTTTGATTGTAACACAACACTTCCCTATAATATTACAAGCTTATGTCATACACTAAGTTGTCTTCTAAAAATAATAAACAAATCCATTCAGAAAAAAAATAATGCAGTTATGAATCTGCATGGTTCCCCACTATTACAATCATGGAATGATGGTAATCGTGTTTTATCGCATATGTAGCACCAGTTAATATCATTTTCAGGATCTCTTGAAACATTCATATAACATTAAAACATCATTGCTGGTTGCACCTTAAACGCATATGTGTGGTTTCTGCAAAATTACAACCAGCTGAAGAGATAATAACTGCTGTTCAATGTTAGACATTATTTGTTTGATAAACAAGCATAAGAGATTCGTTGGCAAACATATCCATACATTGCAGTGTTTCAGCTCTTCCTTTCAGAAGCATTATCATGCCGTTATTTGCACTTCATTACCTGAAAAGTCCCTTTAGTACAACTAATGATGCTCTTGGTGTTTGCAGTTCTTTGCGAACAGCTTTGTGAAAGCATTTTACAGCCCATTACAACATAATGAGCGTAACACTATTGGCTAATTACGTGGATTAGATTATTTTTAATACGACCATAGGTTGGTATTGCCACCAAAGAACAAGGCTGCTGAATGCCCTTGGTACAGTGGTGGGATTCAGAAAAGAGTTACCACATGGGAGCACTTCACCATGTGAAAGAGGGCTGAAATGGAGCTGGGTGACCTTGGTATTCCTACACACATACACTGGTCAGAGACTCACAGGTTCAGGTAAGAAATGGGGACACGTACATTGAGCAGGCTTACAGGCTCAAACCCAGCCAATATCAGCCTGTTAAGTATCCTCATTCTCTTAAGTAAGGATTTAAACCAAAGCTCTATCCCTTCCAGCCCAAACAAAACACCTCTACAGTGAAGAACGTGACACAATTAGGTACATCACAGCAAAAACCCACTCATGTATGAAGCACACAAATGAACAGTGGACCGGAGTGTTTAGGTAAGCCTACACACTACTGTTCTCAGTCAACAGTAATGTTTCTGCATTGGAATTGACAAATTAGCATGTATAAAACCTGCATAATCCTTGTGAAAAATGACAATCAGGCACATGGACACATCTGCCAGTAAAATCCTCTGTGTACTTTGCATTATTGCAAAAACAGTAGCCGATTAATTTCTTTTAAGTGCCATTAAATGTTAAATGGTAGGTTAGGACTACTATTTCTGTATTTTTAATTGGTTTCTGTTTGCTCTGTCACACTCATTTAATTTCACAACTTCTACTACAATCATACACTTGAGATAAGGAAACCGTTTGCCTTCAGTTGTAGCCATTGCTGACACTTGGTCTTCTTGCTATTTGCTGTGTAAGGTCACATCATGAAATCCTCTCTTTAATGCTATTCAAAAATAGCTAAGAAAATCTTTTTTGAGATTCATACAGTTTTTTTATATGACTTGACTGTACTCATGTTAAGTGGACAAACGGACTTGGGAAAATATTTTAGCAGTTAGCGTGTACGCGTCTGTGTGTGCTTGAGGAATGATGCCGAATGACGGATGACGGACAGGACTAGTGATGTCGATGACTGCGCCTTCGGCAGTGTGAATGTATGATGACCGTCCGGGGAAGAGTTCATTAATCTGCTGCATTACTGCACTCGTTTCCCATCTCCTTGACACAGCCAACATGTGCAAACTATGATTTAAAATATTTAAATCCACACTCTGTCAGCATTATAAAGTTCACCAGCACCCCTGACACCCGTGTCCAGTCCCTCACCCTTCTTTGCACTTCACACACTCCTGCACGCTGCAGCGCCTTGACCGACTTTGTGCTCCTGTCTGACAAGACTATGGGGCTTACCACCCTTAATTTTTTAACAATAACCAGGACCTTTGCTATGCAACTCCAATGTCAAACCTCAACAAATGAGAAAGCAATTATACCATAGAGCAGTGTGCTTTTTAATTGTCACCCTTGTGCTGCCTGCAGAATGAGGCTGAATTCAGAGGGGAACTTTACAGCCTTTTCACAGAGGTAAATTCACAAAATTTCATACGGATTACTGTATATTTCACATTAATTACAGAGAAGACATTATGCCCTATGGGTGTTCATCACTGAACATATATACATACATTAAGTATGTATTAAAACTTTCTGCCCACAGTGAATCTGGAAATAATCCCAGGTCATTCAAAATTGTGATTACTATACATAATAACAGAAATCACAAAAATTGCAGGGTCAGACAGTGGCATAGAGATTAAAGCTGCCATGTTAAACTTGAAGAACCCCAGTTCAAACCCACCTCCTGCTGTAGTACCTTTGATCAAGATACTTACCCTGAGCTGCTCCAGTAAACAGGTAAATCATTGCAAGACATTTTGGAGAAGAGTGTCTGATAAATAAATATAAATGCCCATAGTTTGTCTTCCTGCAGGAGTGAAACAGACCTGGTTCCCCCAGTACATGCCACACCGTGCATTGATTGAATGAAATGAAATTGAGAAACACAATTGAGTAAGTGAGGGGTTTAGTCAAAGCCATTCAAGCAGCCCGTGTCCAGCCTTTCTTGTCATTTCTTCATACTGCAAGCTTTTATTAAGCCTTATAAAAGCCCATCCCCAGGGATCGATGATAGCCCCTAGGAAGCAGACCCTCGTCTTCACTAATTTACTCCCAGCGCATTAGAGCCATTCAGTGCCCTCCAAGATATGCACTCATGCTCTAACAAAGCTAGGACATTGTAGGTATTAAAGAATAGCTTGTCCTCCTATTGTGCAAATAGAATTCTTATCAGTATAAAACCAAACCCATAAGTATGAATGACTATTTGTGACCGTTGTGTTTTGCTTTGAATTTAGTTACCTTACCTTTAACTAATATATGGAGGCAATATTTTCCTGTTAATATTAAATAATGAAAATAATGATTGGCATTATTCTGGACCACTCACACTGAACTGATAAGACTTCCACTATTATTGCTTATAAATCTACCTAGAACCATAGAGAAACAAGTATAATTCACCTTTCATTTTCCTCCAACAATTCATTTAAATACTGGAGCACAGCAGACAGCACTGCTGCCTCACAGCGCTTGAGTTCGAATCCTGCTAAGTCGGTGTGGTTTCGATGTTCTCCCCACGTCTGCGTAGGTTTCCTGCGGGTACCGTGGTTCCCTCCTACAGTCCAAAATCATGTGCTTCAGTTGCATTGGTTACTCCACATTGCCCATAGCATTTGTACATAGGTTCATCAGTGTTGGTCTGTGGCCTAGGTAAATGATGAGGATTGATGTCAGGAAGAGCATCTGCTCATAAAATTCCTGCGTCAAGCACATATTTGTGTAGCATTTGAGGGCAACAGCTAAAATGGGGTTCTTGTAGACAAAATGTCATAAAACTGACAGAGAAAATTTGTTTAAACACCATTCAGTTGTGTGCAAATACTGAAAATACTCAGCATGATTCCACAGCAATAGCAACAATTTTAACAGTATGTTCTGAAAGCAAAGTATTATGATTTCAAGCAAAAATCCACAAATATCTATACAAACAAGTAAAAATAAGCATTTAACAATTGAACCACATTTCTTTTTTCTATGTACAGAAAAGCAGATATTACCAGTTCACTATTTAAACTGTGCATTTTTCATGTACTGTCAAAATAACCTGAAATGAAACTGATCCAATCTAGTGGTATCAAGCAGACCTATGTTTTGATTATGCAGTTACTCAGCTCTGAATTAATGTTTCCCTTCAAATAATACTGGCAAATTGAATGGGTGGCTAGCCTGTCAGGTGCATCAGAACTGTTATTCAAATAAGTCAAGTATGTGTTTCTCCCCTGAAACACTCATTCTGTGACTGAAATCAATCAGTTATACATCACAAGGGCTGTCAAAGGTTTTAAAGTGTTTAAAGTCCCAGAGGAATCGATGTAAACTTAATTCTGTGTTACCCTCTACCTCACATTCAGAATGAATAGCAAAAAGCTCAAGAAAATGTAAAAGTGCAATTAGCCCATTTAAAACTTCAGGGGTAATGGTTTTCCAGTCTTCCCATGTATGAAAGCATGCCTTTAAAATATCATTTACAGGTTGAGGAATTAAAGAAAGACAAGTAAACAATCACAATAATTTGACATATATACATAAAACATATCAAATTATTTTACTTTTGATATTTGTATATTCTGGTGTGCACTTTGCACTGATTGATATGATTTACAGCCAGTTAAAACACCTCACATCCCTTCTATACAGAGATGGGGAGACAGCAGATGTCATTTCCATTGTAATCCACACAACAGTAAATGCACTGCAATTCACCTACATGTCAAGGGGATGCTACCACTCACCATAACTGTCAGTTCATGCTTCTGCCTCAGTTATTGAAACAGTGCAGATAGCTACCCTCAATGCTAACCCTGACTCCAGAACATACTGTCCAGAAACCTCCCATCATGTAGCCATAATAAATAGCAGCAGAAGAGGTCATGTAAGAGATTTGACAGAAAGTTAATCAATGTGAATGCCACAGCAGCAGATTTGATATGGCATAGTATGATCTTCATCACAAAGGGGATAAGCTCAGTGTATTGTGCAAGTCTAGCTCCCTAAGTGCTCTGAATACCTTGCACAACCATTACCTGGGCCACTATTACCATATTTGCCCTTCTCATAAGCCCTGACAGGAGCATTGCACATTTGCTTTGTGGCAGTCTTTACTTATATAGTTCCATTTAAAATGCCATTTATAACAAGTCTGAAATCCGTAAGCTTTTTACACTAACTAAAAACATAAAGGATCCATTTAGGGAAATGACTATGTTTGAAGCAGGACTGAGAGCAAGTAAATCTAAACAAGATTTTTAAGAAAAGCCTCTCCTTTGTCCCTTACCTGCTACTTTTTTTTTAATATTAATGGTGTTAAAAATGTCTCATAGCACTCAGGTTATCCAATCAATGAATGATTTACATGCTTTCCCCACCAGTGAGCTTAACTAATGCACTCTAATGTATGTTGCTGAGGCGAGCACCCAAAGACCTACAATATTCACTGCTTCCTTTTCTCCTCTGTCTGCAAATTATAAATCTTTTAAGACCTTCTCTTTTTTTTTGGGCAAAACAATAAAAATATCTTCTGACTGCCACTCTGTGTTATGGTTTATCCTTTACATTAAATTCATAAACCTTAGCTTGGTCTGCATTTCATGTGAAAAAAGGTATTAAAATAAAAATGACATTCACCACTCTACAGGGAACTGGAAAAAACAACAGTGTCACTTTGCTTTAAAAAGCCATCCCTAACAGTGGCATCTTACCTTTATGTGAATGCATATTATTATTACTGTTAGTATATTTACTGTGCTTAGTATTCTTAATCATCCTCCTGATCATCTTGCAGATCCTCATTGTCTCAGATGTTAAATATTTTAATCATCCTATCTATACTGCTCACATAGTTATGTTATATAAGGTTACAAATAAGACAAATATTAGTAAATCTATATAATGTTGTCAAAACTGCCTATGAATTGTTTTTATACCTCTATTAAATGTGAATGAATCCTTAGCCTTCTGAAGACTCTAAGATTAGACCCTGAGATTGTTGGATATTATATTTTTTCCCATTAGCAGTTACTTACTTGAGCACAACACTAGCCACTAATGGAGTGGCGGCTTCTGAAAATAGTCACAGCTCACAGTCTTGGCCCAGAAAAATTAAAACTAACCCAATTACTGGCCAACCTGTAAGTATGTCTCAAGCTGGGCTTCCACTGTTTCTAAACTAAACTGTTCTCTAACTAGGAACAATAAGCACTTTTCAAGCTCTTATTGGGCTATACCTGGAATGGTATGACTATGACAAGCTGCCTATCCTAGGACTCCAGTTTATTTTATATTTTTAAATTTTCTATCATAACTATTCTTCTCAATATCACTTTCATGTTTCTAATGAGTAAATTGTCTTTTCCAATTTCTTTGGGATTATAGAGTCAGTCATGCACTGTCCTTACCTGTATACATCAATGCAGAAACTGAAAAATAGAAGTTTCACTATTATTTTTTGCTTGACTCTCATTAGATGAAGTGTATGATGCACTGGTTCCACCCTGACTAGCCTATTGCCCTGTGGATAGGCACCACACCACCAAAACCATGCATTTGACAAGCAGCAATTGGCAATGTGTGAGTGACTGACTATAAGGATTTCAAAGATCAGCACAGCAAAGCCTCAGCATGTCAAGACCTTATACTGAAGAGAAATCAGAAGCCGAATTACTTCCTAAATGTCAACTAAACCGAACAAACCCCTTACCTATGGTTATAAAATGTTCCTTGCAATTTGTTACTTTACAATTTTTTATGGATATGAAGAGTATAGGAAAAATGCACATTTCTATTAGACCTTTAACACTTTAAATTTAACAATAAGTTTAGATTTTATTTTGAAAGTCCCCACTGTAATATTGGGCTTATGTTGATATGCTGGTGCAACAACATTATGACTTTACCTAAAATTCTGGGGGCTGAAAAAAGATAATGTCTGCAACCATGGTATAAATGAAGACTCCTGTTATTATAATTTCAGAAGGGAGGTTTCAAAACAGATAAAATTGTACATATGTGATTTCTTATTATTTAAATTTGACTGCAAGATTTTGGATTTTCTCTTTATACATATACAGTACCTCTGTCCACAAAAAATTGTAAGACACCTATTCCAATCAAAGCATGAGCCCAAAAAATACTATTAAATAATATTTAGAAATTATGCCATGATAAGAGAAACCTTCCTGCAGATATATGTGTCAAAATTATTAATTTTAACTGCTATAATTTAAAACACAATAAAACCAGTTGCCATACACAGGTATTTAATAAACTAAGTGTGGGTGTATGTTTTCAGTTATTTAGTCGACTTTATAAATAGCTCTTACATAATACTGTTGTTCCAACAAAAAAAAAATATGCTTAACTAAACTGGAATAATCTGCCAAAACACTGTTCAAGAATGCCAAATAAACACAAACACTATTTTAAAGTAGCTCATTATAATTAATATTTTAAGTAATCTATTTCTGTAAATCGCTATATTACATTTATACTCTTATGGCAAGTCTTGACTTGCATCATTTTGACTTGGGATTAGAAAAAGATTATGCTTTCTGCCATGTCAGTCCTCTGAGCCATTTTGCACCACTATTGTGTGGAAACCAATTTAAAAATCAGAGGAGTTAAGATCATTTACATTTTAAGTGGTAACAACTTAAAATTGAATTCCCTTAAATGACTTTGTGCCATCCATGAATATGGCCATGCATATGGAAAGATGATTATTGAAAATTGTGATTTTCTGCCCTGTGATCATCAATCTACATCATAGAACATCTCATGAAGATGTCGTAATGGCAGATAATCCAACTGCAGTGCCATTAGCCTAGGATTTGCTTTACAGCTTTGGTAGCGTTTTGCTCCATGTTCACATCACAGTATGCACAGTATTTTGCCCGGCAACTAACTAACTGTCTTGAGGCTATGTCAGTCATGTTGCGTCATCAAATCTCCTCAAAAAATCAAAAAGAAGATTTCAGGAAGAATAACATTTGCATATGGTTGCTAACTGAGCACCACTTCCTATTTGGTTAATGGCATGAGAATGCTTGAAACACCTGATGTGCATCAGTCCTATAGGTCATAAATCCTTAATTCATAAATCAGTTACGTTGCACAGTGATCATAATGGTGGACTTGTCCTTTGGGAAGACAGTGTGGCCATGGGGTGGTTTACGTGAGCACAAGAGATGTTTTTAGACAAGGTCGGGGAATTGCTGTCAGGTGAAATTTGTGCCCTGTTCCTCCTGCTTCTTTATGACATCTAACATGCCACAAGAATGCTATAAGGCAGGCATACCTTTCCTTTGCCCCTTCTCATTTTTGCTTTTCGATCAATTACCTGTTTTTGCCTCCTTTGCCTGACCCGAGCAGGACATGCGTTGGTACAACATCATCTTATTAACACTGGTCCAGTTGACCTCTTTAATGGACCACAAAATCTTGGATGAGAAGTGGTATTGTTAAGAAAGCAACATTAAGACTTTACCCTTCCTTTACATCCAGAAAGCACTGTGTTTAGCAGAGCCCCGTCTCTGCCCTTAAGCACAAACCTTAAATAAATTCAAACAGTGTTTGCACTTATATGAGCACATCTGCTGGCTGAGATCCAATTGTGAAAAATCAGGGGGCTGTCCCTGAACGAGGCAAAGCACTGAACGTACAATTCAAAGCATACAGAATGAAGAAATGGAAAAAGATGGAAACGGAGAGAGGTGGTTATGCTAATCAGCCTCTCCTCTACATAATATGGAGATGTTTGATGCTCAATCAAGGCGGTTTCACTTTTTTGTAAATACAGAAGAAAATTGGTAATTGTCCTTTCACACTGTATTGGAATAAACAGGCATCCTTTGTTTATTCATGCATTTCAAACATGCAACATTTCCAGCTAACAGCAAATTCATTAGATTGAGCAAGTGTCAACAAACAGAAGCCCCAAGAAAAACACTTGTGTGTCACAAGTATCAAAGTAACACTTGCTCAAAGTGCTGATCCATGGCTAAGGACAGGCACTGCAGCAATCCCTGCGACATGTGCCAAAAACCAATTTCCAGAATGGCCTCTTAGCAATGTAGTCAAATGCTGTTCTGCTGCACAGGTCAAAACAAATGCTACAATTTTCCAATTGCAATGATCCCACAAAAATCCTACACTTTTTCATAACTGAAGCAATGTTCGTATTCAAACATGTTATTGATTTGCAACAGTAGTTCATATTTCATTTCAGAAAATTTTAATTTTCTTCAAAAGTATAAGAGAAGATTTTAAAAAATGGTTTCTTTCTCCTTTATCAGAAGGAAGCATTCTAGAACACAAAAATCATGACCCCTAAAATCAAAATATAAAATGTGAAAATGAATAAAGGACACAAAGTATCATTTCTTGGTTATTTGTACTTTTCTGGGGTGCATTATATGGGAATAAATGGTGATTTTAGGATGTTCGAAAGCTGCCATAACAAGCACCTTTAAAAATGCTAAACAAGAAATGTACTACTGTGTGAAAAATGTATAGTACATTGTTCTAGAGTGACTTATCAACACGTGGTAGGATCAGGCCAGGTTCCCTTGCATGTATCACCCACTACTCAGCAAGGAGGCTACTATAGCAGTGTGCTTCCCTGGTCTAAAAGTGATGCATGCACCCCAAACCCTTCCCTGAACAGACAGTCTGTCCAAGCCAAATGGCTTTAGAGTCTCTAATGCTCTGTCAGACAGACCTAGCAGCCTTAGGGCTACAGAAATCAGTTTAATGAAGGTACAGCGTTTGACATCATTTTATCTCATGTCATTTCAAACACATTTTCAGAAGGGCTTCCCCTTTTAAATCCATTTCCGACCATGACACAGTTTTAAAGAGGTCTGTAATAAGTCAAGCTTTTTGGCTATTTAAAACCAGAACAGGAAAGGCTTGCACACTCAGAGCTCTGCACAGGAGGGGTCTTGACAATTGATTCCCTGTCTTCCCAGAGCCCACTGGAACCTATTCCCCCAGCCCACCCCCATACACACACACAGCTTATCTCACAAATTCCAGGAAGATTAGCACTTTGCTACTCCATTGTTGCTACTGCCAGCTTTTATTCAGTGTAAAAAAGCCATGGCCAGGCATAACATGGCACATCCAGGCGAAAGACACAAACACTCGCGGTGTAATCAATGGCCAGATGACTTGAGAAAGTTCAACAACAATGAAACCACCACGCCTTTCACCAAATGATGACATGACACTATTGTGGAATAATTACAATATCAACAAAATTATAACTTCCTCAGATGAACCTCTGTGCTCTCCCTTCCCTTCCTAAAACATAAAAGTAAAAAATGGTATCATCTAGTTTCCAAAGTGATGGTGCCTTAACACAACATTCAAAAATGTCCCAAATGCACATTAACCTTTTGCGTATTAATGTTACAGTTTAGGAATATCATACAACCCCCTACAGTGCAAGTTTCTGTAAACATCAGCTGTTCAAGAAGATTAGAGTAAATATTATGCATTAATACTAACAGGCCAGCAAAGTCTTTTTCCAAAGAAAACCCAAATGACAGAGTGGTCTACTTTCTTCATTGGGGCAGATTCCAAGACAGCAGTTCATAAATCTAATGTCATTAAAAAAAAACAAATATGTATTTGGAAAAAGTCCATACAGATGTTTCTGAATACCTACAACATGAAAAAATCAAAACAAACAGGTAGCTTTAAGGTGCTTCTGGTGGTCAGTTATACTAGCCATATTACAAATCACTACATATTACTATATTAATATATACTGATATTTAGTGCTTACAGAGGATGCTTCTGAACAAACTCACTTGGCTTCCCTTGGGTGCAGTGCTGAATACCTTTTGAATAGCATACTCAACTCTTTATCAGAGATGGCCTACACATAATATGATATTCTGCAAGCAAATCCCCAAACGCCTCCTGATCACCACCACCAGGGAAGTCTTCTGCTTATTTCAGCAAGTGTTAAGTTATCTTTTCAATATTTTAGTCAGCAGTAATACTGTGAAATGTTAAATAAATGGTTAGATAACTTATCACCAGTGGTTGGATGAGCACTAAAAGCAAATGCTTCAAAATCAGTTTAAAACGTGCTCATATACAATGAGAGCAGGTTTTCACAGATAAATAAGCTACTTCTAAATTTTCTACCTAAGCTGCAGTTGTTCCACTGATTGCTACTTTTTGCAGTAAATGCTGAGTTGCTACGTTAACAATGCAATACTGGTCACATTGGCGATATTTATGCACCTCAGTGATGTACAGTTAACGTTTAGTATAAAATGCAGAAGCCCGCTAAATCCCTGCAGCGTACCGCCTTCGCGCTGTGCCACCACTTACAACGAAAGTTCAGCACCTGAACGTCATGGCTCAAGCTGTACAATCTTACACTTTTCCACAGTTTACTTCCATTTTGAACTTGGTTGCTGGCAAGCTGCATACATGTGCGGTAAGGCAAAACAAGGGCGTGATGATGATGATAATAATAATAATAATAATAATAATAATAATAATAATAATAATAATAATAATAACTTGGTAACTCAAATAGCAACATTGTGAGAACTTCAACAGCATAACTTGGGAAGTCAATGACGGTTGTGAAACCCCCACAGACCAGGGGTCTGAAGCAATATATGTCGCATTTCTCTTACAGACTACCACTTAAGTGACAATTTGATACTCAATCGAAATTGAAATTTTAAAAAATAATAAAAGGATAAAGGGTGAAGAAATGATATATATTTTCGGCGCAGAATAAGTGAGGTAAACACGACGGCGGACAGCAGGGACTCAGTGACCAAAGACGGAAAACACATCATGAAACGATTTTAAAAAGCTTCGCTGGGGGTAAATTAGTGGCGCTGAAGGAGATCCGCAGTCGTTAGGAGGGTCTGAGGGCGACCTCAGCACTTCACAAACTTCACGTCCCTGAGACGTTTAACCGACAACCCGCCGAGTCCCGGTAACATTCCAGTGTCTGAAGGGGATAGGGGGAGGGGGGTTAAAAAAGCCCGTCTGAATTATGAGCGCTTGGCGCTTTGAGCTCGAGCGACACAATGGCTCATTGACAAAGTCTCCATGACGACTCGGAGGCTGACATCTCCTCCTCGTGAGCCCCGCGATGGCGACCGCCTCCGTCCCGGTCTCCGCCGAAGCGCACCGCTCATTTGTTGCATTACGAAACGCGTGGAGTTCAAGGGCAGAGACGGGGTTCCGCTAAACGCCTTAACACATGTGCGCCTCGCACGTCCTGCTAACGGCACACAATGGCCCGTGTTCATTGTGTCGCAAGTGTTACGGCGCCCCGCGCTGCACAAAGACTGAGTGTAGATGCCGAGCTGCCCTCCCTGGGTAAATAGGCAAAGCAAATGGGAGAAAAACAAGGGTGGGTGGGAGCTGGTGGTGGAAATATTAAAGGTTTGCAGTGATTTCTGGAGCGACACAGTAGCGCGGAAAGCTGCTCCCACATTCCGCCTCTACATCCACGTTCTTACTGTGGGACATAACAGGTTATTCGCTCCTTTTTTATTTTTCTTCATATCGTCATTGATGTGTGTGTATCCAGAACAAAATTAAAAAGCGGACCTTCAGTCTAATTCAGAGACGGTTACAGGCAGTTGGCGCTGGGAAGCAGCAGACTGGGGAAACTTGAAAACAGTCATCTTGTTCAGAAACGGACATCTAAATAACCAATATATTGTGCAGCTTATTTAAGTCCCGGATAAGAACAGAGCAGCTCGCACAGGTCCGAGCACCACCATCACCATCGACACCATTTGTTCATCGTAGCACCCAGCGGTGCGGGCATCATGAAGGTGCTGAACCTCCATTCTACGTTACGAATACATGGTGGAAAGCTGCAGCCCCCGGCACGAGCTCACACTCCCAATGTGAACCAAACACAAGTTTTGCAGGAACAGTCTGTGTTTCTGTGCTGCAGAACAATCGAGCGCCATATGGAGACTGTAGCTGCAGTATTCAGCTGCCAATGAAACAAATGAACTTTAAGATCATAATGAAATATTAGAACAATATTTGGAACTCGAGCTGTATTTTCGGCTCTTCCATCCAGCCAGATAGCACAAAAATGTTGTTTTCACACATATCCATCTCGACTACAAACAAGGGACTAATGAGATTTGAAGCCGAAACACGCGTTAATAATCATAAACTGCTGTAGGGAAATCGACTACAATAAATACTCAAACAGATGCCGTGCCATTTTTTGCTATATCTATATTGGTTTATGTCAATTTACAATGATGCGGGCTCCAGTTCGTGAGCCCTGTGTCTTTTAAACACTACAAAGAGCAGAAATCGGACTCACCTGCCTTGTCGAACTATCAGCACCCCCATTCCCGACGTTTCCTTAAAAATAGGTTATTTTGCTAAATCAAATAAGAAAAAAAAAGAATAAAAATTCATTCATATTCTTGCAACTGTTTGCGATCCCCTGTTCGCTTAATGTGCATCTACGTCTATGTGTTCTGTTCTACTTTCACTCCATCCACATTTTCGTGTCTTTTTTCATCTCCGGGTACTATCCTCGGTTTTGATGCTCTTATCTTGCCCATTGGTGAGGTCTGGGTGCGAGAACGCGCAGCGCGAACGCGCCCGCAAGGTCGGGAGCGACAATGAAGACGCGCGCGTTCCTAGGCAACGGGGCGTTCTCGCGGTCTTCACGCGCAGGCTTTACTTTAGCAAACACATCTATTAAACAACGAAGACACATTAAATCATCATTCTAACGATAATTTACCAGCAGTGTTTTATTAATTGGAAATATCTTATTATACATCTATATTTTTGATATTTGTTCAGCTTCTGCATAGAAGTGATGGTTGAAAAGCTCAAGTGTTGAATGTGGGTGTGACATCAGAGCTGGAATTATGAAATCACTGCTGCAGGATGGATGTTCCTTACGTCATTTAGGCACGTCTTATTTATTTAACTTCCATCCTCTTATACAGCTGCAATAATCATTATCTCAAACGTCAGTAGTTGGTTATTGGTTGTTTCATTTGCCCATCTCCAAACAGTATTTTAAAGTTGAAACTCCAAGAGCCAAATTAAGAGTTTATAAAATATCTCCGTAAATAAATACCAAGCATTACTGATTCGATAACACTAATAATAGGGTTGCGCTAAGATATGTTTCTTGCCTCCTCATAGGCAATGCATTTAAAGTCGGATCACTGCATTCACAGTAGTTCACTGCAAAAACAAAACAAAACAAAAAAAATGCTGATAGCACTACACTCAGTTGGTGTTTCTCTAGTATTTCAGTAGCATAAATTGGACATCGGCATCCCTCCACTCCGTTTCTGTGCAACTGCAATTCCAACATAGAAAAAGGTTCATTTAAGATACTAAATAGCTGCTCTGGAACAACCATTTTACTTTTCTGGTTTCCTAGGTGTTTAAGTTAATATACACAGGGTGTTGCTGGACTTTAATCTCACATTTAAATGGATTCATTTTTTCCTGTGAACATCATCCCTATATATATATCTCATGAGAAGATTGAGAAGTATCAAGGCCTGAAGGAACAACTGGAACAAATGTGGAAGGTGAAGGCCAAAGTGATTCCTGTGGTAATAAAAGCACTGGGGGCTGCGACTCCCAAACTTGGAGAGTGGCTCCAACAGATTCCAGGTACAACAACTGAGGTCTCTGTCCAGAAAAGTACAGTTCTAGGAACAGCTAAGATACTGCACAGAACCCTCAAACTCCCAGGCCTCTGGTAGAGGATCCAAGGTTGAGGAAGACATACACACATACATATGCATACCACTCCCCCAATTAGGGGAAGGTGAGAGGGAGATTTCCCAATATTCTCACATGTTACATCCTATATAGGATGTAACATGTGAGAATATTGGGAACAACTTGAACAATAATGCTTTAAAACTACAAAGCCTGTTTGTTTAGCAATGGACCTTGATCTTTTTCATATAAGACTATATAATTACTTTTTAAACACTAAACCTTAATTAACTTTGGTGGGTGATTTGTTAAAAAAAATCAGCATAAAGTACAGGACTAGAATAGTGCTGAATAAGATCATATTTAATGATGATACTCACTCACTCACTCACTCACTCATATTGAGCACTTGCTGTTATCAGGGTCTTGGCAATTTGGAGCCTATCTTGGAATTACTGGGAACCAGGCCATGAATATTCTTGACAAGACACCAGACCATTGCAGGGTGGTCTCACACAAACACACACAAATAGCAATTTAGAGCGACCCTCAAACACATGTCTTTGGACTGTAAGAGGACACTGGCGCACCCAGGGAAAACCCATGGAGACATGCGGAGTTTTCAAGTCCTCAAGACGTAGCACAGCTGCATCACTGTCATTCATATTTGACTATACTAATTATTTATGAAAAAAAAAAACTAGAAATGAATAAATATGTTTTTATAAGTTATGTTGAGTAATCATGTATGCAAAATCAAACAAGCTAGCTAACAGTATATGAAATTTAAATATACTTACTCACTGGCTGGCTATCAGGAACCACTTATCCAGGTTAGAATTGCAGTGGTCTGAAGCCTATCCCAGAAGCACAAGGCAAAAGGCAATGGAAGGTACATCCTGGACGCAGCACCAGACCTTTAATTAAAATAAACTTTAAATTAATAGTTTTTCCTTAACAATGTTTTCCTATTTAAGGTCTTATTTGAGCTTGAGCTTGAGATTTCAGAGAATAGTTTCAAACTGATATACACAAGGATGATCGCATCTGTACAGCTTGAAATGAAAATTAAACAAAATTGTTACCATATTCTAGTTTTTCTAAGATTTTAGAAAGTTTCTGTCTTTTGACTTTTGTTCCATTAAGATACATTCAGACCTGTAGTATTTAATCACATTATAGCAACAATGTAAAGAGAAGTACGAATATAATAAACGTATGCACAAACACACACAACATTAATGAACTCACAGAAAAACACTGCTTTGAATGTATATGACTATATACTGTACATACAGTATTCATTCAAAATTCATTTAAAGTTCATACTAAAATATGCAAAATTTGAAATGGCCACGAGCAATGGGAGATTATTGGCAGAATGTGAGGAGAAAAAGTCTTCTCCTGATAATTGTTATTATTCTGATTTACAAGCACACATCTTTAGGTAGAGCTGTATATAACTCCAAATCATTTGTGTTTTGTATATTGCAAAGCAATTTTATTTAAAAACAAATGCTGTGAAGAACAAATCTAAAGGATGAGAAAACAGAAGTCCATTCACAGCCTCTGTGAAATGGTCAGTTTTATGTTGTCTCTGTACCTTTTTTCCCTTGTTCAAATCTGATACGTTTACAGATATAATTATTTATTTGAGCTTGAATTCTTGTTCAGGGGATAAGATGACACATTCTTGGATCATTTCACTATCATTCTATGGATCATTATAGGAAAATGTAACTTCATGAATGCCTTCACAAATCTTGTGACTCATAATAATGTCAAACACCTTGCATACATTGCATGAGATCTTTGCATATAAAATAATAAACCTACTGACAGTGTACTTATAACATGACTGTGCAGCTTGTCAATACATGCAAGGCTAAAATATTGTGCCACTGAAAGTTTACTTTGAATGACAGCTATGACTTCAATATTGATGCTGAACGGAACTGGTTGTTCACTACAGTCAGAGATAATGGAATGGTTTAGATAACATGACTGTGGCAGTAAAAGGCACTCCTAACTGTACACTATCACTCCATTTATTCTTAAGTGATACTTGACTCATACTGTACAATAGCGAAACCGCGGCTCTGCCATGTTTTGAATTTCCATATTTATTGTTTGGGAGTCTGCAGAGGGTTTTGCTGAATGCAAATTGCAGAGGAAACTTGCGATGATGGGCAGACGGTGCCGTGCCACCGCCCCTGCGTGTCTATCTATTGGCTAGAGGGCCCTGGTAGCCGGCGCCAATGTCAGGGAGGTACACAGTGCAGCCCATGTGAATGGAGGGCATGAGCTCTCCTGGTTAAAACAGTAGTCAAATGGTAGAATAGGAAGGCCCCCATATAACTGCATGTAACTCTCTCTCTATCTCTCTCTCTCTCTCTCTCACACACACACACAAACGCACACACACAGACTCACACAGACAACTGTAAACTATTTCTCCCACTGACCACACATGGAAATGTTAGACCACTAAGTCCACCTTTTCACTCTTTCTGCTCCTCTACTCAATGTGCCATAGTTCATTTATTACTTAGCAGCATTAGAATATAATTATATACTAACTAAACTGTTGACATTTCTGTCAGGAAATGTATCTATGGCGGTTTTTAACAAGGTACCCTAAAACTGCTGCATTTGCAGATGAAAGGTTTGCTGAGTTGTGTTTCTCTGGACGGGTATTGAATGCCTCCGAGTGGCCCTTTACATACTCCGCTATATTAGCTTTTTTAGCCTGAATTGTATTTTAAAAGCCCAGCTGTGTCAGATTTTAACAGAAAGCACAGTGCAGCCTAAGTGCAGCCTTACACCTGTAGGCTCGTGGAAGCCACAATAGCTCCATGTTCTCCATGTTCTCCTGCTGCCACGAAGCCCCTCTAGTTATCATTCTGCCTGTGAGGCCTCTCACAGAATTCACTTAATCCATCCAATGCAACCTTTTCTCCTGGTCTCATAAGACCTATGTTTGAAAAAAAAAAAGATTTCTGAAAGAAGCAGGATTCTGAGCTCTGAAAAATCAAAAATACAGAGCAGCAGACCTGATCATTGTTCCAGATGTGCATATCATATTCTGACGTTTTAGTTCCAAATGTTTCTTTGCATTTCACAGACATGTATGAGCATGGTGTCACATACAAAATTACATGTAAAAAAGAATTAGAGCATTATATCCCCAGTGCTTTTCTCCCCAGTTTCCAGCGAATGTGCTTAATGAAGGCTGGGGATTTGACACAGCCGAGCCCCTTCTCAGGGAGTGCTAATTAGCAGGTTTCCTCCTGTCAGGCCTGACGCCAGCTGGGCACCTGATCCGCGCCCACCAGTGTCACGCAGGATGCTTTGCAGGTGGGGCGGGAGATGGGGCAGGGGGGAGAGTGTGCACAGCACCATGCTGTGAACCTCCCTCCCCCCAAGGGTATATCTTTTAGCTTTAGGATGGAAAATGGAAGATACATGCAACTACAAAAAAGAAGCCTCTTTTTTGGACATACAAGAGGATATTATTTTTTTTCCTAGTATGAAACTCTTAATAGCTATTGTTTATTAAATTCATTTTATTACCTGATCAATACTATAACTTCTGGCCCAGTGCTACTTGGTCACCATATCAACACTGTCCATAAAACTGAATGCATTGCTGGGCTTTCAAATGATGCAACACTGCATCATTGTTCCAGAATTGTTTTGAATATCAAGCAAACGTGTAACAGCCATGAATTGCAATTACAGCAAAGTTTAAAGTTTTAAAGTACAAAGTTTTGCTTTGGTCATTAAGTTTATTAAATCAGATTAATATTGATGGGGACTAATGTGTGCTTGGTCCAGTCTTGGGCACCTACTTTGTGTACTAGTTTTTGTCTCAGCTGAGCTGTTATACTTTAACTCACAGAGCAATTTGATCCTTCCTGATATACATCTTGTAATTTGGTATTTATAAAATTGTGGCAAGAAATTTTGAGGTCTTATTCATTTATATCAGCAGTTGGTGAAAATCTTATCAAGCCTCGCAAGGATATGTTTGAGCCAAAACCCCCATACAACTGGGTTTCCACAAGCAGAAATAAGAACATGGGTTTAGGCTACAAAACAGAGAATGCGTAGGAAATTTCACAGATAATTTTTTTTTCAGCATGAAATATTAAATTCAGCATGTCGGAAAAATTATGGCTCAGGTTAATTGCTTTGCTGTAATCAACTGCATCCACATGCCTACAAAATGAGAAACTTGGAATGTCTTAGCCATGGAAATGTAACATGGTAAGTACAGTGTTGAAGGTACAATGGAATATTGCAGCATTGTTCTGTCTCAGATATTTGTTTATGTTAAGACTCCTTTTATGCCAGTATGTTCTTCTGCTAAGAGTGATGTTCAATGCTGGAAACAACGTAGATGTGGAAAAAATGCCAGATTAATTTCTATGATAATGTTAGGGCAAAAGCTTGACTTTCTACATACTTTCAAAATTAGCCAACACCGTTCTGTGAAACTGTGACCATTGCATTAGTGGAATTGAACGTGAGAAAGTGCCCTCAGAGTGAAAGTACTGTGCACTTTGCATAAAATCCTATTGTTTCATCACCTCAGGGCCAACACCAGTGCTCTGTGAAGCCTGCGGACGTCCAACAGACACATAATGGAAGGGATGTCAGGATGGTTTATAACAAGTCTCAGCTGAAAAATGCCTCATGTACATAAGAAGCATCAGACAGTCTGTGCTTGTTACTGATTTTTTCACTAAACATGACATGACTGTTTATCTCCCAAGATGTTCTCTCTGTTGGAGGAACATTCCATACGGTTGGCGTGCCCTGGTCGTTCATGCGAAACGCTCACAGACAGCTAAAACAGTGGTGACAAATACACATCAACTAACACCTTCACCAATTTAACCACGCTCCCAAGGGCCACTTACGATTCTTACCCTTCACAGAGCATGAAAAGCATCATCTATTCATTCCTTCCTCATCTTTTCCTTATTCTGGTCGTACACCTGCGATGTTGCTTGTGTAGTTTTCATTCTGAGATTGAGTGGCAGGTACAACATGTGTTCAAGGTTACCAGGAATATTTTGCTCAGAGGAAATCTGGCAGGATTCCTCTGCACGGTTTAATTTGAAGTATAAGGTGCACTTGAAGCGTGTGGGAGTATTCAGGGTTGAAGTAAAGAAGCCATGTTGAGATTTCTGGATGGGGAAGGAAATGCATCTGTTTTACACTGAGGCTCTGACTACATGCAGAGAGATGCATCTACGCAAAAGCCAAAATAAAAAATGACAAAGGCAATGAGCATTTCCCAGCTGAGAGAAACAAATGCCACATCATTCACGTACAAACAAACCTGCAAAATATTAGCCGAAACTGAAAATGTATTGCACACATCTGATCGCCCATTACTCTCCTTAAAATATTGCACATACTGCAAATTCGCTCACTTGGTTAAGATTCTGTTCCCAGCCCACGGTTAAGCAAAGCAAGGATTTATATCAGCCTCGTTTTAATTCCTCCCTATGGGTTACACTAGCCTAAACATTTATAGCATGATACTAAAATAGCATAAAATGCTCCTGTTTCCTCAGAAAGCCTGCCTATTCTTGACATACATTTAGCAACAATAACTGAAGCTACAAAAAGCAGATGTACATTGTAGTCAACAACAGATGTCACAGTTATTAATTCATTAAATATGCTGCATATGCATCAGCTGACAGAGAATCAAGATTTCTTCAAACGTTTCTTGAGACAACCTATTCAAAAACTTTGATTTCAGACAATTAATGGACAGAAAGGTACCTTAACGTGAATCTAATTGTAAACATGCTTCTGAAATACATAATTAAAACTTTTATCATTTTAAAAAGTTGTGTGCATATTAAATATGTTTCTTTAGCAAAGCTGTCTGCTTTCAACAAAGCTTCCCAGCTGAAGCAATGAGAAAAGACCCACAACTGACACAGCATAATGTAAGACTGCACAGAATATTGATCCCTCCTTTTTCCACCTTTGTGGGAACGACATGAGAGCGAATGGAAGTTTTTACAGCGTGAGTCTGTTTGCGAAGTGGAGGATTACCAAGGGCGATTGAAAGTGCACAATGCTAGGAATAATGTGGCACATTAATCCACAGGTAATGGCAGCAGCGACCTGCGAGCCTTGCATTGCACTGCAGAGCAAGAGCTGCCTGTGAGCCAAGGCTATAAACCATGAATAATACTGTAATTAAGATTCACGCACAAAAATCTGCAGCAAAAGGAAAGAGGTAAAACAAAGATTTTGTAGCTATTTTTAGCTAAAATGCCACTGATACAATGCTACAGTATTTAAGAAAGCATAATAGCAATGTTATTTTCAAATTAAAGTCAATATACTAGCGATAGATCTTGTCCCTTTTCATAGCGTGCCTGTTCAATGTTATTTTTTTATAGTTCAGTATAATGAAAACTTTTAGCTATGAAGATGGCTGTTTAAAGTAAATAAGAGTCAGGACTGTGCATGCTGACTATCATTTCATCTCTAATGCTAAGATACTTTATGAAGGAACATGAATGGCCATGTGCAAGATACTTACATTTTAAATGAGTCTTCACAAATGCAGTTCTGTCGGTATGCTCAAGCAGGGATATTTATGGAAAATATGAAAGATTAAATACTTTGGTGTATAAACAATGGTAAAAGGTTTAAATTGCCTCAGCTAGGGCACCGCATTAGCTTGGGGTTTCAGCTAGGGCAGCTGGGATAGCGGGTAGTGTGCAGTCACCATTGCTGCTTCAGTTCACAGGAGGAGCTGTGCTGTTGGGCCTTTACCAGAAATGCAACAGTAAAACTGAAAACATCTTTACATAAAAGTGTCAGACAATTATTAAAGCAAACATAACATAGCTGGGTGAAGTGACAGATTGATTTTACACTGATTTGGATGCTCAGGGACTCTTTGAAGCAGCTTCTTAGCCAGAGTAAAAATGATCAATATCTAATCATAATCTACTCTGTATGTATTTTATACATTAAGGATGTATCATTATGAGTTAATTTCTACACTGTTCATGTTAAAGATTGCAAATGGTGAAAAATAAGTGATTTCTTCAGTTTGTCTAAATACAGACTCACATAATTTCAGCTCCTAAATGATCTTTTTGCATGGAAGCAATTGAGAGTGTTTAATATTGTTTACTGTCACAGTTTATTAAAACGATACACTGCTGATCTAGCAGTATAATGCAGGGATTACCTATGGCTTTCTCAAGGGTGAGAGCCGCAGGTTTAAAAATACATTTCAATTAGCACCTGGAATTCCATTTGATTACACTTCTTATCAGACAAATGACTTCAGCAGTGTTGCAAAGTGAAATGTCTGATGAAGCATGAAAACTGGTTGTCTCTACAGCCTTTAAAGCCTGGAATCTCCCTGCTTTATATTTTATAACTGAGATTTGGGGGGATTTGATCCCGCTGTTCTTTATTTATAATACCCACCCTAAGATGTCTACCCCGTGCCATATCTTGAAGTGAAGCTGTCTAATGCTATCTAATCAAATGGTTTCGGACACGTTTCATTAAGTGTGCAGCCGAGGAAACAGAAACGCTGCAGCAGCAGCTCCCCCACACACCTTTAGTATATCCCCTTGATTCTGGGTTTGCCCCCAGCTTTGCTTTACATGATCAGGCTTTGAAATGTAATGCCATTGTTATATTTAAAGACTGGATCTTTCACGAAGGTTAGTACAACCGCAGGGCTGCTGCAGAAGGATTCTTGGTTAAAATGCCGAGGTAATATAAAATATGCTGTGTCAATGTGTCCGATACCCAAAACTGATACATTTGTATGTTTTGTTTTAAATGCAGCATTTACTGAAATTCCTTTTTAAGTGATTACTCTCTGCAATCTAGTTTTTCTAAACTTTTTCTTTTTGTTTTTAAAATGCAAACTTTCTGCAGTCAAAGAATGGTCTACACATGATTTATTCTATTAAGTAAAGTGCGCATAAAGACAGCTTTCACTCCATGACGAGGTTCCAGGTGTCCAGCCTTCCTTGCTTGTCAATTTGCGGGAAAACCCAAGGTGCGCCATCTAGTGGCAGGTCAGCCCTGCAGCTGTGCTAATGTCATTAGCAACATTGGAACAAATGGAGGCCAACTGGGACCAAGAATGTAGCCTCTGTGGGCTGAGCAGCCACCATTGTGTTCATCTATTAGTGTCTGCAAGTATCAGTTGTGGGCCTCGGGGCACTACTTTACTTTTCACCAGTAAAAATCAATCTCTTGCTGTTTGCTGTCACCCTGTGTAGCGGCTGTTAGGACTCGAGTTGCTATTTGTGTGACCGGCAGGCTGGCCTTCTCAGCTCGTGCAGACAGTGCAGCAGAACGTGTCCCTCAGCTCCCTCTGCTGCTATGGTGCGTGATCTTAGTGACCTTTCAGCTCTCCCTCAGTTTGGTCTTGAGAAGTTGTGAATTCAATGCTTCGCATGGAAATATAATACTTAATTTAAGGAATTGGATAATTTACTCTTGACATGAAAGTGGTCATGTTTATCATGGAGTTTTACCAAAACCCTCAGCCGAGCAGAGGATCCTCATTAATCTGTAGAAATCCCTGACCCAATGAATCTGAAAAAGAAAAAAGGAAAAAAGGAAGCCCCAAGAGAATTTAAAACTGTGAGGGAGAACGTCTTTAATGAGAGAGATAAAACAATTAAAAGAATTATATCTTTTTGCTTTTATGATATTTTGATTTTTTCCTAGATGATTCATTTTTCAAATTATACAGTCTATAGCCATGCCATTTTGCTGAATAGTAAATAGCATTTACGCTGACAAAATTTGTGCAGAACATGAGAGAGCTTGAACTGAACTCATCTATTATGTTAACAGTTTATTTGACCTAAAATGTTACTGTGCTAAAGTGCAAATTCCCTTTAGTTTTCACAGTAATGCATTATTTCTTTCCTTATTATAGGTCAGGAACACGTGTAATAAGCACAGTGGTGTATAATTATTTCCTCATTTTAATTTACAATTTATTTTATGTATAGGTCTATGCTATAGATAGAAGATTTCTGTAGCTACAAAGGGAAAATGGGGAACTGACAAACATAAAAGGAGCACCTTCTATGAAGCTTCTAAATAAATATCAACTGTAATTTCTAAGCACACATGGGTCCGGTACTGTGAGCCAGAGGACCTCAAACCTAAAAGAGAAGCAATGACTGGTCTGCTGCAATAATCCCAGCTGGTACAACTGGGAAAATATCACACAATCAGCAGTCATTCCCTTCTGTAAGCAAAAGACTGAAGCCAGCTGACACAGTTTAAACCAATGGGTTTTACAGCCTTTCTTTTACAACCGATGGGCTCTGGTGCCGTAGGGGGTGTATGCATCTCTCGGTACTTCTATAGGTCATTGTCCACACAGGCACAGTGAACAGGCAAAATGCAAACTGTCAAGTATATTAAAAAATGAACAACCTGAGATGCTTCATCTGGGTAAAGTATTTTTATCAAACTGTATCGCCATCTCGTTGTACATCTAAGGCTATATGCATAACCCAGGGGTGTACCTGGGATGTGGTGTATTTGGAAATCTCCTTCTTTATACTGCTATTGTGCCACTGTGATCAGGACAGCTTCACAGCACAAAGCACCATCAATAAAGACACAGTCCTGCAGAGAAAGGGCAATTTGCAGAAGTATGGTTTTGGACAATGACACTGGTGGCTAATGCCCATTTGAATAAGCTACCCTCAACCTACAACTGCTCCTCTTGTGCTTTTCAACACCTACAGTATTCAGAGTTCAAGTTCAAAACCCGAAGGTTTTTCTTCACAAATGCCAGGATCTTAAATCATTTGCTGAAATTAATATATGTACTAAAATCACACAGGGATAGTAAATGTATTCTATTTTGCTCAAGCATTGCATTTTCAGACACACCCATTAGCTGCCTTAAAATGTCAGTGACATCAAACTGCAAAAGAATGTTTACCACAAATATGCAAGGTCTCTGAGCATGAAAACATTGATTTGGTGTCATCTAAATTTGTTGTAATATGCACCATGACCTGAGACTTGCAACATTAAATCTCAATCACAATAGGAGGGTTATGCCTCTTGTTCTGCTGGGAATTCTTGTAAAATGAATACAGACTTTGCTCCCTTATTCTCTGTGTAAGTCAGCCTTAGGTAGAAAAGTGAGCTGTATTTACCAATGCAACAAATATCTAAAATGAAACATGAAAGAAATATTAAAAAGCTCAGTAGTTCTCTATGGTCCAAAAATGTTCAGGGTCACACACGGGTAATAGCAAGTGAGAGAGACAGTATAAATTAATTAAAATAATGAAACATTCAGCTGAAAGTTTTATACTTAAGAAATGAAATGGTTTTGCATAAGACTGATTTGATCAGTCACACAGACCATTAGCATGGGCCAGAAGCAGCCATTTATCACCATCAAGTGCTGATATTAGTGATCCTACAGAGTAGAGGATATTCATATGCTCTCTCAGTTTTAATTTCCACTTGATTATTTTTGTCTCCCCAGGAGCAGAATCCAGAGTCTCCCACCTACAAGGCCTCCATCTGTTGCCCATGCAGCCCTGCAGTAAGAAAAGGGCGACTGTAAATACAAGAGAAGCAACAAATGCCACGATTACCTGAAGGCACAGCTCAGCTGCTGCCCGACCTCAGATGCGGTGCAATCCTCCCTTGCCCGTTTTGAGAGCCGCTTTCTGCCACAGGAAAGAGTTACGATTGTGAGGGCGAGTGCCCACCTGCGCATTACCATCAGCTCATCTGTGCTGCTGTAGATGACATGTTGATTAGTGCACATTAGCGGGACGTTGACTGTTTCCCTCCGTCTGACACAATAGTTTCACAACTTGAAAGAACGCACCTGATGAAGTCCTGCTGCTGTGGCAGCAGGTAAAACAGATGCTTTAATAAATTTATCTTATTGTATTACTTGACAAACACCTTACATCGGGGCCTTTAAAACATTTCGGCTCATAACGGGATTTAACAAACAGTGCCAGAGACAACTGATGCAGATGAAGTCAATAACTTCCAATAAAATTTTGTATGGAAATACTGAACTCAGAGCGATACTATGGTATAAGTGTTTGGACAGAAGCTAAACAGTGGGCTTCAGTTTTCCTCATATGCAACTTGACGATTGTAAGAAAATATGCAAAAGACAATTGACTAATAATGCTTTCAACTCAAGATGGTGGGCAAGAGAAATCCATGCAGCTATAACATAGTTTGCTACAATATGACACAGGGATCACAACAAGACCTGCAGCAAAACACTCCTGTACAATAGGGACCTTAATCAGCATCACTGGGACAGACAGGCTTTTAGCAGGACCTGACCCCTTCCTTGTCTTTCGTTGATGTCCTGGAGAGCTGCTCAAGAACCCCCAGAGAAGCAAGCTGCTGAACCCAAGAGGTAGGGCAATGAACTCTAACAATACCGTGGAAGCAGTGTGGATGCGCACTTCTTCATCTGCTGATAAATAATGTACATGAATCACATGAATAATTTTCTCTTTAATGGCCCCCGCATCCTCTGAAAGGATTTTCAGCTCCATTTTTAAAAATTTACTATGTGAAATGATGCGTCGCTATGTGACAAAGTGATTTTTGGAGGCAAAAGGAAAGGCGAGTACATGTGTGTGGGGAGAGCGCCCCCCGTGCTCTGCAACAGACATTCCTCTCCAGCTGCTGAAGAGCCGTTGCGCACCGCAAAAAGAGGAGCCCACCGCAAATGATTGCATGCGCTTCTGGTAAAAGGAGATGGATTTCAAACACAATTTGCATTGACTCCAAGAAATCCCTGCTGTGTGACACATTATCACTAAGCCCTGATGTAAGTGCGATATGGAAAAGTTCTTTAACTCTCACAGAGAATTCTAAATACAGGGTGATCGGATAATATAATCAGGCCTCTTTTTAGTGCCACTAGGAGGTTTCGCAATCACTGCGTTGCCAGAATCGACATGACACTCCACCAAACATCAGTGTCTATGAAAATTCTGAGATCACTGTGGAGAATTAAAGATAATGCAGCATTTAAAGGTATTTATTTAAAATCTTAACCTAGTGTTTAAAAGTACAGCAATCTCCCACCTTTTCTAAAATGAAAAATGTGGTTCATTTTTCAACCCCAAATGACAATTCGCAACCACTTACAGTACCGTGCCTCGAAAATGGAAAGTCGTTTTGAAAGACTACAGAGGAAAGTCTTGTCATCGTATTAATTTTAAAGACAGTTAATATGAAGTAGGCTGTAGGCTAGAAAGCCTGCGTGGGCTGTTCACAGAATATAGTTATATTAAACAAAATGAAATTCTGACTGTGCAGCAGAAGAGATTACAGAAGAGACATATACTGTACATATATCAATGCAAGAATGACAGATGACTGCATCAAATTTAGCTTGCGCCAGTATAAGGTGAAAGCCAGAAACTTGTGGAGTCCCAATCAAGCAAGCAACCCAGCATACAGTACAACATGCATATCCCATCAAAGAAAAAGTGAAGTATGAAACATTAATGAGCACAGGAATAGAGAGCTGCATGAAAGTGAAGGTGGAAGACTGAGGCAGAAAGGAATTGTTTCCAAAGATGGCAAAGAAAAGACAAAAATCCTGGAAAAGATAAGAGCAACGGCCACAGATTTCAGCGCATAACAGAAAATCCAAATGAACGGAATATTCCCATTCCGACATTTGCCCATAGTAAGATGAATAATGTAACAATCTAAACAGAAGCGGCTGTATAATGTTTCAATACTCAGTCATTTGTAGCTTAATACTGGAAATCTATAACAGGGGTTGTAAAAAAAAAACATTTAACAAGTACTATAATTATTAATTAAGCTTTTCAGCCTTCTAATAATAGAAAAATATCAGCCCAACACAGCTCTTCGTACGAAAGGCCCTGCAGAGGAATGAATATATACATATATATTCATTGCTTTCTCACCAAGTTTTCCCCTGTGGGTCATATCTTTCCTAAGACCAGAGGCATGGGAGCATGAGGACACAGCATGGTATTTAACTGTTCCTAGGACTACGTTTTCTGGACTGCGATCAATGTTGTCCCACCTGGAACGTGATGGAGCAACTCTTACAGCTTAGGGGTCATGGCCCCAAGTGCTCTTATCACCAATGGGACTACCCTGTATTTTACCATTTACATTCGCTCCAGTTCTTCTCTTAAGCCCTGGTATTTTTCCAGCTTCCCATATTCCTTCATTGTGATGTTTCCATCACTTGGAAAGACCATCTGTACTACTACTGTTGTTTTTTCCTCCTTACCTATTACCAACTATATAAATATTTTTTTTCACCTCAACAGAATATGGCAATATATTGCATCTGCAGTATTACACCCTAATGTCCATGCCTTTAATATGAAAGACTATAAATATCTCTTCTTATCATTTTTTCCCACAAATGCACTTATATGGAATCTGGGATGAAAATATTAGTTTAAAAAAATGTTAATGGCAACTCAGTGGATACGAACACTGCGGTGCACTCTTCCTTCATTCCCTTATCCAGTGCAGATGACGAGGAGCTTAGTGAAGTTGCCCACAGTGGCCCACAGCAACAGCAACGTGCAGCCGAAGTCCCGCCTACATAGAGCCTATTTTAAAATCAGATTGCCCCTTGGTTTACCTTCACAAACCAGACAGCAGCATCAAGTTAGTGCTCGCCAGCCCAGGAGTTGCTAGGCAACTGAGAACACTCACTGTACAGTGCTCTCTCCCTGTATAATTCCTAAAATTAGTCTTTGATACCAGGCAAGATATTACATTTAACAAAATACAAGGGAAAAATACCAAAAACAAGGGAGGTATATTTTCCAATATTATATGATATGTACCTACTTGTTTGCGTTTACGATTAAGGGTATTTTTTTAACCTAAGACACTGAATTCAGATTTAAATAAGGATTTCCGAGAGAGAAGAGCGATGAGAGTGAAGAAAGTGATTGTTATACAAAACAAAATGAAATTTTGACTTTACAGAAGAGACATATACTGTATATATATAACAATGCGCGCACACACACACACACACACACACACACACACACACAGAGAGTCATGGACAGCAGCAGTCATATGTGCATAACGGAGGGAGAAAATCCAAAAGGAAATTATCCTTTCATTTATGCTGTGATTCCAGAAGTGCAAACAGGAAGCCTGACAACTCCCTGCTTGCTGAACATGAGGGGATCGATGTTAATTACCTCCAGTTAATGAATGATGCAAGTGAAAGCTGGCTGTTCAATGCTGATTTATCCCACCTCTGCAGTTAAGGTGTAGAGGAGGCCTTCTGGCTGACATGCAGCAGAGCAGGTTGGTGACCTCCCACAGCAGATGGCTTCTCAGTGCCATAGTCCCAGCTTGTCCTGGGGCAGCACCTTTGGTCCTTTTGCTTGTGAAGACATGAGGGTCTGTTGTTCACCACATGCCTCAACAACCTCATTTATAGTCATTTAACTGATGCTCTTCTCCAAAGTGACTTACAGTATCAAGCTACTTATTATGATTTACCCATTTTTGCAGCTAGATAATCATTGCTATATCAATTCAGGGTGAGTACGTCATTCAAGGGCAGTGCAGCAGGAAATGGGATTCAAACCTGCAGTGCACAGCTGTGCGGTGCATTGTGTAGGGGCACCTGTGTGTGTGTGTGTGTGTGTGTGTGTGTGTGTGTGTGTGTGTGTGGGTGGGTGTGTGTGTGTGTGTGGGGAGGGGGTAAATACTTCTCTGTGCATTTACTACATCAGCCAAACCAAGTGTGTTGGCTCTACCCCTGACTTGTTGCAGAGGTGTGAAAAATGAGCAAACAGCGCCCCCTGTTGGGACCCCCCAACATTTTTAACATCGCATTTTTTTAAAATATTGTAATCTTGCTGCAGAGATTCTCCACCTTTTTTGGCTATAGACCCCTGTAAGAAATGTCCATCAATAAGTTTTGAGCAAATAAATATTGCACTCAGTTTATTTCACAGAAATTTGCCGTATTGTCCTGCTGTCGCCGTGGAACCCTTGAACAAGGTACTTACACTGAATTACTTCAAGACACTACGCATACAGACAGCAGCGAAGCAACGAATCACCAGAACTGTAGTTTTTCTACAGGACACTGAAGGGGTTACCGTTAAACATACCATCTACAGTCCAATTAATAAATATAAATATCTCATACAGTATATCATAATAATAACCATCAGAACTTCTACATTGTCACTGTATTTTCATAACAGTGTCGTACATTAGAGTAACTTTATCCTATGGAATTCAAACGTGTATTTAAATTTTCCCACTTGTTCATAATTTTGACTGAAATTATCTCAGTACAGTGGAGAGTCATACCGTGGCCTTCACTATCACTGGTCTACTTTTTCTTTCCAGAAGATTCCTTTGTGTTACTTGAACGTAGTGTTGTTGAGGTATTTTTAACGTTTAATGAATAAGAAATTAAACAGAATGCAACAAAAGACAACAATCGCTTAATATTAAAGAGGTACACTTCCAAAAAAATTGTTTTCATATTAAATATTAAACATAAAAACTCGTCATTGAAATTGGTTCAATAACGGCTGCAGCACCAGCTTTACTGAACAAAGGGGACTCTTATTGGACAGGTCTTTTCTGGTCTCAACCAATCAGATTACTGCGCGAACGGGCATCCTACGGAGCTTTCTTATTGGACAGATTATAGGAAGTACTTCTATGCAACCGAAGAGATGCGTTTAAAACGAAAGCGCGTACAGTGATCGTTTACTAAACAAAATGTTGCGTTGCTGTGTTTTTCAGTGTTTTTTTTCCCTGTCTAAAGCCTGCTTATAGTTCATTGTCTTAGGAAGGTGCGTTTTGTTTGTTAGCCGGTCAGCAGACACAGCTAGCTGTCCATCATGGATGAAAAGTTAAACGCACCTTCGCATTTCGTGGCGTCCAGTGCAGCGCGTAAGGATCGAGTCCTTGTGTTTTGTGTTCATTAACTTTGCTGAACCGACCGCTATCAAACGTTGTCAGTAATAAATAGCAGTGTTTATGTCCCTAATATTGCAAATGTCCCTGATACTGAGACACTGAAAAACTACCATTGACAGTAATGACTGAAAATAATGGTCATATTCACTGGTATTGGGGACTACTTAACCTGAAAAGTATGGTTTCATTAAATTTTTATATACGCTGTATATGTTCAGGTGTTCCTTTAAAGCTTAATCCTTTGCCTAAGATTACTTACACTGTTGGATTGTCAACTTTTATTTACCCAGTTGTAAGACACTGTATTTTATTACTGTACCAATTCAGGACTCAGGAGGTGGGGTTTGACCCTGGGGTGATGTAGGTATTGGAGTATCTGGGTTCTCAACCACCTCCTGGACTTAAAAAGTTACCCAGCTGTATAAATGAATAAATAACTCAGGAGCATACCATTGAAAATAAATGCTGTAAGCTACTGTAGACACTGGTATTTAAAATAAAGGTTAAAAAAACTGTTGCACTGCTTATTACAAAAGCTGCTTTGCTTTGTCCACATTTGCTACATATCAGCATTTCGAAGAAGGGTTTTCTGGGTCGACTTACTTACCAAGCCTTATTTCTGATTCAGTTCAAAAAACTTCTTTGATCAAATTCGAATTATTTTAAGTTAATTGTAGCGCTCAGTCTAAAACTCTGGAAGATTAATATTTTATTTCTTTGGTGTTTTTATAATTAGATTGTAAGTTTTTTTTTTTTTTTTTTTTATAAGGTCTGTCTTATTTGTAAGTGTGTGTGTGTGTTCAGAGACAGCGATGATGATTGATTAATTCATTTGTTTTTATTGCACTTTTCTGTTGACAGGAGCAACCCATGGGGACTTGATGACTCCTTCTCATTTTGTATTGGGTCCCCCATCTGCACTGTCTGTCGCAAAGTCGGGATTAAGTGTGGATCAAGGAGCAAGAACGTGGACAATCCCTTCCCAATCTGCCCCTGTGGACACTGCTCACACCAATCCCTGGCTCGCCATTGCTGAAGCGAAACAAGAGATTTTAGAACTGCGCAGAGAAAACCAGAGGTTGATACAGCTGCATGCAGATATTTCTGGGGCACAAAATCAAAGTTACCAACAAGACATTGTAACAAGGACCAGGTAAGTAACTAGAGCTTGAACTGCATTGGAGTTTATTAAAAGTTTGTTTGTTTGTTTTGGACACTAAATAGTAGTTCATGTTACTAGATCCAAAAAGATTTCCAAATATTAGACACTTGGTTTTCTTGTATTTATATGTCTGATCAGATCTTGAGAATGAAAACATATGCACACTTACTGAAATATTGTTGCTTGTTTCCCATTTAAATTGTCTTCATATTTATGTTATGAAGTCAACCTGTTACTGTTGCTGGTAGAAGCAAAGCATTGCCTTTTAAATTGCTATAAGGTGTGGAGATAGGAGTAATCCGCTGGCCAGAATCCATGGGGAACCAGAGTGGAAGCTGGACACAGAAAGACTGAAGGCTGAATTGGAGCGGTTAAGAGGACAGTTGGATGCATTGAAGGAGGCATCGGGAAGGCAGAGAGATGAAATTAGAGAGCGAGAGAGTGCTCTTAGCAGGTAAGAGTTTATGGAAACATCTTTTAATTTTGGTTGCAGTTTTACTATTTTGTATTCAAGTTCCATTTTCTCCAGGCAGAACTATGAATTGCAAGAAACCCGTTCTGAACTGTGTTGTATCAAGGCTGAGCTAGGCCAGACTGAAGCTGACCTTTGCCATAGCAGGCTGGAACAGGAAAGGTTACGTGTAAAGGTCAGTCAGATGAATATGTTATTTATGCATCATTGACTGATTAAATGGCTTTAAAAAGTGTGATGGCTGGGAAATATTTTACTAGGTTCAATAGATGTTTTATTTTTTTTTTAAACACTTATATGTAGTTGGAAAAACTGAAGAAAGAGAGTCAGGAGGAGCGAGAGAAGCTAGAAAAGGAGGTTGACAAGAACAGGTGTGAGTCCCAGGCCCTGAGGACCAAGGTGGAGCAGGAGAAGTATGAGTGGGATGAGGCCAGGAGGCAGGAAGTGCTGAGACTTAAGGAGGAGTTGGTGGAGATGCAGAGGAAATGGCAGCATGAGGTAAGAGTGCAAACTCAGCACCTGTGTTTACTGTAGACTTTGATGAGGCCTAAAATTCATGTTAAATTTGCAAATTTTGCAACATTTTACTGTTTTAGAAAAAGACTTATAGGCAGTTTATGCTTTTCAGCCTGCTCTTAACACGTTAATGGAACGGGAAAGTCAAATTATCAAAGATGCTTGAAATTTTTGAAAGAGATCAGTGAATGACATTCAAAATGTCTCTCCAGTCAGTCTCATTCAGAACGGAGATGCATTTTTCAGAAGTGACACTTACTGTGTTAACACTTGTAAGCAATATGCAGGAAAAATGTCAGCTTTTACTTTGCATATTAAATATGAACACCTGTGTTCCTGACATTTAGACACAAAAACCAGTTCCTCAGTAATGTACTGAAACTTTGGCTAATGGGTGTTTTTTTTTTTTTTTTTTTTTTTTTGTGTAATTTGTGCAAGGAACCAAGGGATTACGAAGGCAGGAACAGTGAATACTGCAGCTTAAAATGTCTTTTCAGCTATGATTTGTTATGCACTTCAGAAAAAATATACAGGTCAGGCTTTGGGAGAGTATCAAAAGTTGTAAATGTTCTAAAGAAGCTATTTGTCTTAAAGAAGATTGATGGTTACCCTGCAATGGACTAGGGTCAAATCCAGTGTATAGTTCCCTCACCCAGCACTGTGATTCTAGTACAGGGTCCAAACCAGCGAGACCCTAACCAGGACAAATTCTTGAGAATAATGGATGTATAGGTTGAGGGGAGAGGACTGATGGTTTAAGGCTCTTTTCTTCTACATTATTGGTCACTGCTGGAACAAATATGAGTTTTTAAGTTTTTAAATCACCTGGGAGAGGTGATTTAAATTTTTTAAATCAACTTTTTACATGAATTATTACTGTACCCACAGATGAAAAAAGATCGCAGAGATTTTGTTTCACTATCTGTGTGATTTCTCGTAGACCTTGGCTCAGTTTTTTGGACTTTTTCCTTAGAAATTGTGTTTGAAAGAGATTTTATGAACAACTAGTAATAGCAGGTACATAGGAAAATAAATCTTTTTGATAATGTATGTTTTTATTGGGGATAACGGCATATAAGAACAACTATCACGTTACCCTTTAACATTGTAGGGCTAGTGGGAAAACATACAGAATGGATGCCCTCCAAATGATCTGTTTTTTTTTTTTTTTTTTTTTTTTGTCTTGTTCTTTTATAAAATCATTTTTAAAACATTTATCAAGACCAGATTTATCTAGACTAGAGTTGTAAAAGTAAACACTTTGTCTTAAGGAGAATGACTACAGGAGAATTAGCTGCTGATGTTTCATTATAACATATTTGTTATTCTTGTACACATAATCTAGTTAGGGCAGGAATGTAGCTGTGAACTTGGACACGTTAATAATTCAGAAGATTAAGATATATTTCTGTTGATTTAGATTCATTTTATTAGCAACAGCAGTGGCTGAACCTTGTGACCAAAAAACTTAAGGATTTGTGAAATCTGTGCCTTTGTCACATAAATCTGTATCTTCAGTCCAATAAAAATTTTCAAGCAATTCTTGTTTTAGTTTTACAGTCCCCCGGATGACTAGCCCTAGAGATTTCTCAAGTCATCTTTTAAACTGTAGCTTGATAAGCAAACTGAATTTTTTAGTGAAGAATCTTCCATTTGTAGAGCTGATGTCTCCTTTTCTGTATTTACATTTCATTTAGTAAGCCAAATCTCTTGGGGACAGTATTGCTGTTAGAGCAGAGTTGGCTACTGATACGGATCTGCAAGGAATTTTACCAGTGCTGCAAAGAGTGATTCTGCCAGCTTTCAAAAATGCAATGGCACAAGTTTTCCAGAAAAGATTATATCATGGGTTTGGGAACATGTTCATGAGGATGCAAAATGTAAAATCATTGTGTAATGACTTAATGTCTTATGTTAGAAGCTGCCTTTAATAATGTGGTTTCTTTTCATATTAATGTAGTAGTATGATGTTTTTGCAGTTAGCAGAGTTGTCTGTAACACACCAAAAAGAAGCATCTGCTCTGCAGCAAGCCTGTACGGACCTGCAAGACAAACTCAGTGGTTCCATGCAGGAGGTCATCCAGCTTGAAGGCAGCCTACAGCAAGCACGTGATGAGAGGGACAGACTGAGAGAAGAGCTACGGTAAACTTTGTAGTACATCAAATTCACCAAAACTTGACATCTGTGGTGTTGTCTGCAGATGCTCAATACATTGGAGCCTCTGAAGGCGGCCTTGCTTGTAGTTTTTTGGAATTATTATTGACACGCAATAGTTTGCAGAGCTGTACACATTATTATATTATTGTACAATGTTTTTGATTTTCAAGCTATGGTGTCTTTATTTGCTTTTTCGACTTAACTTTCCATGCAGGAAAATGGAAAGTGCCTTTGACGATCAGTCGACCACATTGCAAAGTCTGAGGAATTACATTGGGCAGCTCACCCCACAGAGACATGAGGAGGAAGAGGAGGAACTAACCCGCACAATTCAGGTACATGTCGACACCTTTTACATACCTGTTTTACATACCTATTTTTGATCTGAAATCTTAAAAATCTAAACATTTTTCTCTAGAAGCTGGAAAGGGAAAAGGAGACTTTACAAGCAACTGTGGAGCTTTTGACCATTAGACTGACCTCTGTGAATGACATATTGGTGATGCAGGAAAAGGAGATGGAAGAGAAAGTAAGTGTGACTGCTACACTGTTTCCATATTGACTGATATTCTAATTATTTTACTGATGGCTGCATTAACAATTACCAATTAACTTTCTTGGTTTCTCCTGTTAGATCCTCTTAGATCCTCTGTTGCAAAGTAGTCCTGCATACCATAAAGTTCTGCGCTGCTGGAGACAGAAGGTGTTCGCTCTGATGGTGCAACTTCGCTCCAAAGAAGTACAGTTGCGAGAAGAGGGAAACAAAGTTAGCAACACTGTAAGGGGCTAAAATATGAGCATGCATAGCACTGCTTATTTCAATTATAAAACTGTTCATTGTTTAAAATCTGCACTTTTAGTGAGATGGATCATTTTAGTGTTTTTTTTTTAAATTTTTTAAACAAGTCATGTTTGGAAAGGTTCATATGAGCAGATGCTAAGATTGAGAGGTGGAATATAAGTTTGAATGCTTGATGCTCAGTAAAGGTCTGCTGCAGCTGTTATAATTGTGTGTTGAGATTTCAATGTTGGAGCAAGAGGTGAAGAAACAGACTCATCAGGCCAGTGTGCTTCAATGCAGCCTAGAGGATAAGAGTGCTGAGCTTGACCTGGAAAGAGTTGGGAGACAGGTGAGTGGTGGAGAAGCCTACTGTTCTTACACAAGTTTATATTAACAAAAAGTTAGCTGTGATCATTTGCATTTTTAAATTTTGTTAAATAAAAGTATTTTTTTTTTTTAGATGGTTTTGATTGATTGAAGAAATGTTTCAGTGTAACCAGCACGGAGATCCCCACATTGCTTATAATGTTTTTGAAATGAAAAAATTGTTTTTGGACACTTAAGAGTTGGTGACATTGACTGGGCTCTTATGTGTTGCAGACTTTGGAGCAGGAACTGTCTGAGCTTAGAGATGTAAATGCAAGGCTAAAGCAAGCATGTCATGAGGCAAAGACATCCCTGAAGATTCTAGTGGAAAATGTTAAAGGGTATAGTATTCAATCATACTTTTGGTTTTGGTCATTTAGGAATGGGCAAGAGATCAAGAGGCATTTTCCGAGTTCATTATGTGGTAATAGTGCAGCCTTTAGACACAGACTGTATAGTGCTTATTTAAAAAATTACATTATACCTATCTTAGTGCTGCCATGTATTGTTAATCACAATACTTAAAACACTGTTCATAAAAGTTTTAAGCCAAAGTAAAATAATAATGAAAAATTTCTTTCTGCAGATTCAGTCAGACTTTTGATGCCAGAGTGACAGAGGTACAGGAAGCTCAAACCCATCTAGCTACTTTGGGCCAGAGGCTGACTTTTGCTAATCTTAGAATTGATACTGTCCAAGGTGGGTCATACAAGTACTACTCATCTTTATTTGCTATCTGTATAAAGGTTTAAGAGAGGATTTAGGATTAAAGTATCTGAATTTTTATATGATTTCAAATTGAAAAAGTTATTTATTTATTTTTTTTTTTAAAATGCAGACTGCATTATTTTATTTTATTTTTTATGTTTTCAGGACTAATAATGAGGAAAGTAGCATTGTGGAAGGTGCAGCATGCCACCAAGCAGACAGAGGTTGTTTCTGGAAGGTACATTGCATTTGATCATCATGCTGTTTAGCCTCTTAAGTTTCTCACTCACAATAACCCTGGTTGCCTTTGCTTTGCTGGCTGCTGCTTCCCACAGGTCCTCCTACAGTGACTTGCAGGCACAGCTGGTATTAACATGTAAGGAGAGGGACAGGCTTGCGCAGGAGCTGAAGCGAACCCCCAGCCTCATTGAGGAGGCTCTTTCTGAGGCTCGCGAACAGTGTATGTCTGCTGTCCCTGTTGTTCTTGAGCTACAGTTTTGTCTTGTTCTACTCTTTCTAGTCTTTCAAGCTTAAACAGTATTGCTGTGCTTGATCTTGCTACCATCATAAGAGTCATACAGCCATGCTGTACAAATCATAAAAGGCTTGTATGTAAAAACACTTGAGGCCTCATTTTAGGTGTAGGAGCACTCCATTTAAAAAAGACCTGTTGTAAGGCCAGGATTTTTCCCCCAAAGTTCAGATACTCAACATGGTAAAGTTAATTCCTAGCCTGAGGACATCCAGGATTATATATCATTTTTAATCCAGTGGGGAGGCACTGAGGCTCCCATATATTGTCTCTATTCAGCAGAGGATTTACCACATTAAAATCTGTGGACTCTACAGTTTTGTCAGATAAGCCTGAACAACATTTTTTCCCTTGCAATGCCATTTACTTTTCTGAATGTAAGTTTGGCCTCATTTACCCTGTGTTTGCCCCCTAGTTGAGTCCGAGTTGCAGCAGCTGAGACAGGCTTTGCAGCAGAGCAGGGAGGAAGCACTGCAGTTGGGGAGGAGCTGCTCACAAGCTGAACAGAAGCTGCAGGAGGCCCAGCAGGAGGTGCAGGAGCATACAGAGAGCCTAACTCAGCTTCGTGCCCAGCTGGCCAGTCACCAGGAGGAGAGTACAAGAGGTCAGGGAGAAAGATGAGGGTGCCGGATGGGCTTCTGCACTATTTGTGAGCTAGAGTGGTGCACCTAGCAAACCCTGCAGGATCTTCTTAGCACTGAACTGTGCACTGGCTCTTTGAAATAATTCAGTTACACATTGTGGAGATATTTTTTTTTTTTACTATGTCATTTTAAACACAATGTATATTTAGGTGTTTAATAAAAGTATCAATGAACATTATACTGTTGTGTGGCATCCTGGTGGTGCTGAGGAGTGTTTGATATTAGACTTTTGCCTGTGGCATTTACAATATCAAAAAATTGATAATAAGGGTTGTATCACTTTTTATTGATTGTTACTAAGTGGTAAAAGGGGAGTTTGGAGTTGGGAACAAACACAGTTACAGACCTCTGGTCCCTATTTGTTTGCAAGTTGAGGATCTAGTACACTTAACTGATATAAGTACTGTTTGCACGTATGTCTGAGATGCTTTTCAGTGTGTATAGTGCTTGACTATGATTTTGTCACCTCAGCCCTAAAGGAGAAGCTGTTTGAGGCGGAAGCTCAATGTGCACGGCAACTTCAGGAGATGGAGTCTCAGCTGAACACAGCCAGAAGGGAGCACACCAAGGCAGGTATGATGGTGTTCATATAAGACGGTTAAAAATCTCTGGTCTGGAAAAGATTAATACCATGATGGTCACACTTCTGTTACTGTAAAAAAAATTTGTGAAAAGAATTCAATTTGTGGTCTACAGAACTGCGTATTAAAGATACTCCTCCAAAATATTCAAGTGCTGATTTGTGAAGTTTCATATCTCTGCTATGGAGGACTGCATCTCTTGGTGGCCTTCTTTTCAAGTGACCTTTCAGCACTTCTGAACATCTCCCTACTGTGATAGTCTCTTCATGTTGGACTTCATCATGTTCCAACAAAACATTCTTTGAAATTTCCTCATATCCTTCTTGTAATTTTGCCTTCCCCCCTTTTTTCCAATTTCCTTTGAATGTCCTTAGTTGGCATGATTAGGGCTCTTGTACATGCGTTGCAGGATCTCTCACTGATTTTTATTTTGCCCCTGGTGCAGTGCATTTTAGCAATGGGAGTGAATTCTTATGTAATGAACTTTCATTTCGTTTACAGCTAAAATAATTCAACATTAAACATTTTATACTGAATGTTATGTTTCCAAATAACTCCATTTGATGTCATAAAGTATGAAGATGTGAATGATTCCTAAGAGTATGTGCATATAAACTGCAATAAATGCAGGAAGATGGAACAGATCTTTGCTTGACCTGTCTAACAGTTGTGACGCTGAGACAGTCAGAGAGGCAGGCGGAGCGGGAAAGGCAGCAAGAGAAGGAGACGCGCTCCTTGCAGGATGAAAACACAAAAAGGGAAATCCAGCATTTACAGAGACTCCTGCAGGAGAGCGACAGAGATCGAAACCTGCTTCTGGCAAGTTGATGTTTCACCTCTTTTTGAGCTGCTTGAACTACAGCAAAATGCAGGCGTATGTCTTTCCATGTTAAAGTCATTTATGCTGGATTTCTGTATTACTAGGCAACAGTACGTGAAAGTGGGCTGTTGAGACAGTACAAAAAAGCCAGGACTGCAGCTCTGAAATCATCAGCAGCCAATGAAGAGCAGCAGCCTGAGGCATCCTCACGTAAGACACATGCCTTTGTACCTGGTACTAAACTGCTGATAAATGGTCAGAAGTTTTTTTTTTTTTTTTTTAAAAAAAAAAAAACCTGTGTGAGTGCCGTGTTGGTCTCATCTGATCTGGTGCGTCTCTTCTCCCCCAGAACGCCTGATGTGTGTTCTGGAGGACTTGCAAGCCCTAAGTGCTACTCTTGCCAACACCTCGGGGACCTCCAGCGACGAGGATGGCGCTGTGTACCAGGCTGGCAGACATTCAGAGGCAGTAAACCAGAGCAGCGGACATCAACTAATGTGAAATTAAACTTTTCTTTTTTGTATGATGCAATATAAGGACAATTTAATGCACATTAAATGTTGAATTTTTTTTTTTTTTTTTTTTGTGAAAAGTTGAGGATGTTACTCTTAAGGTATAAAGTTTGTTTTTAAAATCTAATTTCCTGCCCTACCAGAATTGCTTTCATTTGGCCTCAGTTCAGTTAATATAGCAATTTATGTGAGTTAAATGAATGAGGGAAGTGAATAGTTCAGTCACAAGAATGAAGATGCAGTAATTCTGTGTTCATGTAGCTATTATGGTGACCGCAGTACATCTCAGTCAGTGATCCACCTTGTGTGTATGCCCTGCATTTGAGCCCTGTACCTTTTCTTAATTTGCTGTATTTGAAAATTCTGGTAATTGTGAGCTGTTGTGTCCTATGTTTTTCCAGGATTTTTTCTGGGCAGAAACATTTTAGCCAACCATCTTGTTTTCATTATTCTTCTTTGAGGGACAAGTCTAACGGAACAGGAAGTTTTTAAGTGTTGATGTGCATGCCTGTCTGCATTACACCGCCATGGTACAGAAAATTGTACAAGGAAGTCCAGCCTCATTGTTCAGATGTGTAAACTTGGAGGTTTTCAACCGAGGCGCGAAGCTGCAGCAGCTCCTGAGTATGGCAAATGGCATTTCCTCGTGTACAGGAAGCAGGTGGCTGTCTTGTATGCCAGGATTTCTCCAGAGAAAGTAGCGTGTGCTTCTGTAAAATGTGAAATGTTTACTTTAAAAAGGTCTGCAGGAACCAAAGCTTTATATTTCATGATGATTATTATTATCATTGCTTTGAGGGCCTTTACATCATATGTAAGAGTATACTTGTCTCATGGGGAAGCAAGTTTAGTCTTTTTCTTTAAACAAGCAAACTGGAGGGTTGCATTAATTGTTCTTCCCCTTATTGCTGCCATTATTTGATATAATGAGGATAATAACCATGATAGTAATACCACATTTAGCATTAAAATTATGTTTGATGGCGGTAGTATGCCAATTTCAGTGAGTTCAGCATCTTATACAAATTTTTACAGTGGTTATACCTGTAAAGCACTTTTTTTATGCACAGCTTTGTTTTCAAGCAACAGATTTGACATTTTGCAGAGATATTTCTCACTCTAATTAGGGTTTTTGTGTAGTCAAGTTAATAAAATGCCAAAATGGCCAATTATCGAAATGTCTACCTTTGGCTTTGAAATAAACCTAGGAACTGCACACATAGTTACACCACACAGACAGCATACATCACAATGACCTGGCAATTCAGCTGCTATATGTGGAAAAGGTTAAAGGGTTTGGTGACACACTGTAATGTATTATTATACACACTTCACACAATTGTTGCTAGATGGAAAAACAGTGAAGATTAAAGTAAATGTGACACACATGACACTGCACTTGATACATTTTATTTGAAGTGTGTTTGTGTGTATGCTGTATATGTATAAAAAAAATATATAGCGATACATTTTTATTTCTTTTTACCTTTTCCCATTATCTTACCCCAGCAATGCTATGTAATATGGTTAGTAAGAGATAATGAGAAACCAACAGAGCTGATCTGGGGTCACCCTATTAGAAAGGGGAGACATGTTTTGTAGCATCATGTTGCCAGATGGTCTGGTCTTCCTTCACCTTGGTATGCAACTAAATTACTGCACAGCTTATTATGGTCTCCTGGGTTCAAGGGTTACGGGGTTTCAAACTGGGCTATGTTTTTGCGGGCCAGAGTGATGCTGTGTGGCTTTCTGCTCATCAACACCGTGGGCTTACTGGCTTCAGATAAAACTAAGAATGGGATGAATGTATTGTGCACATCAATAATTTAAAAAATGAAATTTCATAATGATAACTGTGGATAACTGCTCTACCTTTTTTATTTTAAACAAATCTTAAGGCTTCCAATTCTCACACTGCAGTTTAAAATTATCAAGGAATATTTTAACCTTGCTATTACAGCAGGGGGGAATTGCATCTCTTTCTTGTGAGAAATAATTCTTAAGTCTAGAATATTTGATGCCAATGTTAATCGCACAAAATGTGTTTGGTCTGACCTGAATTGTTTAGAGAATTAATGTAATACCTGGGCTAGATGTCATGACAGGATTGAAAAGTTTCAACAATTTAATAAACTAGGTTGAACACTAACTGTACCTACATGTATTATGCAACATCTGACTGTCCTTACAGTATTTAACCCCTGTAATAACTCTTGCTATAAAGGTCTTTACTTCTAAAATGTTGTTTTTAAGACCAGCATTGTAAATTACTGTATGCATATGCAAGTTTGCAATATTACCCCCACATTCATTACTGTGGCTATAGCTCATGCTAAAAACTTTTGTGGTGCCAAAATTCATACTCCGTTCAAATTGCTCCCTTTTTGCAAGTTTTGTTCTACACAATGCCAAATGGAGTAAGTTCTATAAAGCATATTTGTACAGTAATAAAAGTTTAGAGTAAAAATAAGCTGGGTAATTTTAAAAATGTAACTGCTACCTTCAATTATGGCCCACTAGATGTCAGCAAAGAAGCTTAAGAAATATACACAGTTGATTTAAGCAATGCAAGGTTAATTAGCAATGAGAGTAATTTAAATGTTAATATTTTAGATATGTTTTATTCACAGAAAGACAATATAGAAAAAAAATGTATCAGCATATCACTGGACGGGCTGTTTGGTAATAAAGCAAAGGTTAACTCCTCCCTAACCCAGTGTGTTAACATTCCGCAATTCACGCACACTGCCAGGCTGTGGTGCTATGTAACCATTACCCTGGTGTGACTGGTGGTGCCTTTGCTTGCTCCCCAGGCCTCTTGCAGAAGGTATGTGGGGGTGCATCATGCTGGGCCCTGGCTCTACAGCCCTGTGTTCATGCACAGCATCAGCACTGCCATCCAGCAGGAACTCTGCCTGCACCTCCAGACGCACCTCCAGGTGGAGAAGAACACAGCAGCAGATACAGAAGGAGTGTGTTTCTGGGTGAGAACAGCTGCTGAACAGTAACACGTTATGGTGTATGATTGTCATTTCACTGTGTTCGATGTATGGCAAAAATATAATTTCTAACCCAAACCTTAATGTTGAAGGGTAACACAGAAGAGCTTAAATGTTTCCTTGGGCAGTTGAGTGATCTATTAACCTAAGACACATGTCTTTGGACTGTGGGAAGAAAGTGAAGCACTATCAGTTTCTTGTTTAGTACAGTGCTCCCTAGTTTAAATGCCCCTCCGAAGATGAATGTGTTCAGTTTTCTTTCTTACCCCAGACAAATTTTGACTGAAAATGTGATGATGTGTGTTTTCACATTTGAAAGCGTGATGCTAATATCCCTCAAGCAGTGTCTGAAGCCTTGTTGAATGAACCATTCAATTCATTCATTAGTTACTGAAATTCATATAATTAACAGCTAGTTTGTACAATGCGATGGGAGCTCAAGTCACTCTAATAAGTCAACAACAACACTATGTTTACATTACGCTCACAACTTGTCGGATTTGAGGCATCACAGCGGGAGCAGCTACACAGCAGAGCTGAAATCCAGTACAGAGTGCCGTTTGTAAAACACAATGTCGACAGGCTGTACGACAGTTGTAAAACGTTATATATAGTTATGAGAAAGATCCTGTTTGATTCTGATTGAAAATGTATACATGTACTTTTTACATGTATTTAGCATTTTACAACATTAAGCTATTTGCACTGATCTACCTATTTATGCAGCTGGGTCATCTTTATTGTAGCGGCAACAAATATGGGAGAGAAACATGCAAATTTAGTGAAATAACTGTATATTATTATTAATGTAATTGATTAAAATAGTTTGGATACACAAACACGTGCACTATATGCACTATGGAGTGATCAATTTACCTGAAGCTGAAGAACGTGATGTCTTTGGACTATAGGAGATGACCAAACTCTGTACAGACTGAGCTGGATTCAAACCCAAAACCTGCTGTGCCACCATGCTGCCCATAACCAGTATACCACCTGTTATTCAGTTCAAATCAGTTTATTTTTTCATTTTTATTTTTGTATGCAACACAGAGCGCTGAGCAAAAAACAGTAGAAAAATATAACAAGCAAATAACTACAAGTAGATTAACTATGTATTTAATAACTGTAAGGACTAACTAGTAAGGCTATAGATTAAGCAACTGAGGAGGGAAAAAAACCCAACCAAGAAAATAAACTTTTGTGGGTCCAAGTGCCAATGCTTGCAAAGTCTGTAATTGCTATGCTGCCCACCGCTGTGATGATCCATGGATTATAGATGTATATTATTTTAAGCACCATGCACAGTTAGCAGTCACACACTGCCTGCACATGAAGCTTGAAACCAGAGGAGACAAAGTGGCCCATGTGCTGCTCACCCCATTTCCTTTCCTGCACCCTACCCATCAGCCCCAGGCACCAGCCTCTCTCCACGCAGACAGTGGGGGTCGAGTTAGTGAGGAGGCGCAGCGCCTTCTTGTGCCAACGTGGTGCAGCTAATGAAGTGTGCGCAGCAGTGCTGGGTGACTCGCACCCAGGCCCACCTGTCAGTCTGCTGATGTGGCCCACTGCTGTTTACCCGCAGTCCCAGTTTGCCTCCATTTTCATATAATGATAAAACACACCTTCACTTCTCATCATATAAGCAGCCACTCTGAGCCACATTAGGCAAATAGCCAAATATATAATTGATAGGAAAACAAACATGATCTTGACAGATGATCTGTTGCGAATTGGTGCAACTGATGGGAGATCAGGAGAGAAGTGCATCTCAGAGTCCCTAAATCTATTCCTGTATTTGGCAGTAGATTATACTCTATGCTCGTGATGCTTTCTGGCAGGCACATGGAGGGTTCAAGGGTGAACTGCACCTTATTTTACTAAGTTACATAAACTCAGGGGTGAAGCACGCGCTTTGTCGGTACTTTTGCATGTGAGCTTGTGGAAAATTCCCTTTTGTGACACCACTAGATGTGCCTCCTTTTTGTGGTTACAGAGAAACAGAGATCCATAAAGCAAAACCAGGGATAGGGCAGGGAACCAGGACACCAAGCTACAGTAAGTACAGGTTTACTTACAGTGGTGGGGGGGTGGTACAGGGCTGCAGGATAGACAGGTGAGGGTGCCTTCCCAGCCTGTAGTGCCAACTGGTATCTGTGGGATGTCAGTATAATTTGTTAAAAAAATAATGGCAATAATAATAATAGCAGAGAATAATGTAGCTCAATTCCACAGTGTTTGTGAGTGCAATTGATGAGAAGATGAATGTTATACATGTTTACGGCATGAGTCAGCCCACACTAGGGCTGAGTATGATGTTGCGAAGATAATATACTTTTAGACTCAGTAATTTCTACTTTTTTTTTTTTTTTGCATAGGTTAAAGTCAGTAAAATGGTAAAAAGTACTGTAAGTCTTAGCTGCATCCAAAACTTTTATAGGACCTGCCAGATGGATTAATCTTGGTACATCTCCATTATGCTTTTCCTGCTTTTATAGATTAAAGTAAAGAGAAGTTGGTCAGAGCAGGAAAAAAAGAATAAAACAAAAGTCCTAAAACAAAGTGATAAACGGTGTCTCCTCCTCAGTGCCCTCTTCCTTGTGCCCTGTACTTTCAGGATAGACTCAGAAAACAGAGACTGTTCCTGAGATAAAGGGTTGATAAAAAAGGAATGAATGCAGTATAAAAGTATTACAACAAATGTTTATTTTTTGGAACCTCAATTTTTTATAGAGCCTGAACTACAAATAAATTGAGGCACATCTGTATTAAGCGCTCTACTGATTGTAACAATGGGTTTATGAGGAAGTTGAGTTAGACACGGTTTCATTCCTATTTGAGAATTTCTCAATCCTGCTTTTACCTGAAAATTCAGCTTAAGGAAAAATAAGGGATGTTCCTTAAGGGATAAGGGAGGTTGTAGATGGGATATGGAAATGCTGCAGAAATCCCCAGTGAGCAGCTCTTTCCCCACTGGCTGCTGTCACTTCCTTCCATACCTGGTATTTTTCATCGATTAATTCATGTTTTGGTTTGCTGTTCTGGCCTGGATCCTCACTGCCTCACATTTCTACAATAGATACAGCTGGCTGGGTCCCCTCAGCTTGTTCCTCTACATCCCTGCAGTTGACGGGCAGCAGAACAACAGTTTCCATGCAGAATGTCCTGAACAGTGTGTTTCTGTCATCCTTTTACATATTTTCATGCAAATGTTACACAGCGGAATGAATATCCTCTACACTGCGTCAGTGAAATGTTGCCCTGGGCTCTTTATTATTTTTTAATTGATTAATTTTATAAGCAAACCCAGATGAAGAATTAAACCTTGGTGAAATGAATCAAGCCAAAGACAGTTATCACACCTGGTGTCAAAGAGAGTTTCACTGCAGGAGAAATGGAATGTATGTTAACAATGGAAGTGTGTGTGTGCGTGCGTGCGCACTTATAATGTTCACATTGTGTCTTTAAGATTTACTTGACATAGCAGTAGTAGTTTAAAATTAGGCTAATGAGTGTTTATCCCAATACCTGCTAGAAACACAGCTTGTTTCATGAAGGTAAAAAAAAAAATTGAATTAATTTTATTTATTATGTCATTACTGAACTAAAGCTTTTGTCCAACATAAGTTATAATTGTAGACTCTCACTGCTGGCTAGACCTCTGGAACAATTTAAGAACCCCATCCATTTGTATTATAGTAGTTGAAGGGAAGCACCTTGAGCAACAGTACTGCAGCATTGTTGTCTTGCTGTCTTCAGTATATGCTAGAGCAGTTCACTGCAGTTATGATGAAGGTCAGCACCATCAAATCTGGGGTTGTCATCGTCACCTTGGGACAAGCGTGGCTGATCCATTCAAGTGGGAGAGCAGGGACAGCTGACCCAGGATGTCGAGTACCTTTGTATCCTTTGTATGAACCTCACCTGGATCGGAGGTGTTCAAAAAAGACGGGCAGACAGATGCGTTAACTGTATGAATGATGGATAAAAAGATGTCTGTATGAACAGATCTCTTGTGGGTGCTAATTACAAGCTAGAAGCCCAAGTCCTTGTTTGACCCATTGGTCTTGTCAGAAACAGATCAGAGCAGCAACATCTTGGTTATCTACAAATTTCTGCATGAATAATACTAAGCTCTGCCTTCTATTGTAGATGAGACCTGCAGTGCCAGGCCTCAGCTGAAATGCAATAACATTTTTGTCAAAAAACTCCCTTGCATGTATTTTTGGAGGTTCACACAAGCTCACCTCCTTCTATTCATACTGTAATGGTCATCCATGCTGCAAGCAAACCAGCAATCTTTAATGGCCTCACCCCAAACCTCTGCTATTGTTGCAGTCCTTCTGCACACAAAGGGGAGCAGCTTTATTGAGGAAGCAGAGCAGCTGTCTGACAGCAAGCAGTTCTCCCACCTTTCATCGTAACGCCTCCGCACCCCCCCCCCATCCCCAACAGCCCTCTGTTTCATCCCTGGCATTACACTCCACAAAGCAATCCTTTGCTGGCATTACAGTTTGCAAAGCAAGGACAAAGAAGGCACTCTAATGTCTTAACAGTGCTCTCTAGCATATTGTGCAAAAATGGAAAAGTCACTGTAGCGTGACGATCAGGCCAAAGACACAGACTGGCGGTGGCAGCCCCAATTCGCCTCTGATTATAAACCATCATCTTTGATTTGAAACGGGCTGCACAAATTGTTATGGTGACGATGCTGAAGTGTGAGCGGAATGTGTGAGCCTGCTAATGGCGACGGAGCCGCTGTAATAGGAAAACGATCACCTTGCCCCGGCCGCGATGCGCAAACCATCTTTTAAATGGAGAGGGCAGGCCGCGGCTCACTTTCGGCTGCCGCTTTTTGATTTAAAAAAAAAAAAAAAAATGATTTGCAAAACAACTGCTGATTCCCAACATTAAGTCCACATCCCATGTGATGGTTCCAGATACAACCTTTAATGCAGATATTTATCTTGTTCCGATAATTTGTTCAAAGGTATTACACTTTGTGAACCGATAAGCTTCACGTTGCACGTCTCTGTAATCTCTTTATCACTGCCGTTTCATCAAGGTATTAATAATAATATTGTATTTAGCTGACACTTTAGGATAACTCACAATACTACTGTAGAATTGCTGTACTAAATTATCTACTGACCCTTAATACAGTAACACACACAAAGGACTGTTTAGAACCACCAATTTATGTGAAACACATCTTTGGACTGACTGGGTGAACCAGGACACTCCACAGAGACAGTTTCGAACCTATGTGCGACTGAGCTGACTGGCTGTTGTGAGGTATCAGTGCTACCTGAAGCTCCACCCCCGACGTTCACACGTCCCTCATGGAGTTCCACCAAGCAGCTTGTAAACCACAGCGTTTTCACCCAGACGGTTAAAGCGGAGCCACAACTGTCTTAAAAATTCACTGGAACCTCAAAAAAGCACCAGGAATACCCAAGTAAGATGACTTACAGTAACTCCATAAAAACAGCGAGTGCCATTACTTTTGAAATAATTTAGTAGAAAGTGGAAACCTTAAGCGTGTCTTGTTTAATGCAAAGTGGCAAAGTTTGTCTTCAATTTTTGTTTCATAATTAATGCTCCACAGTTTCTTTGCAGGAAATGGCACTTTGTATCCTGAATAATTGATTGAAGGATTACTACTCATTCATTTTTTACTTTTTTTTCATGCCTTTACTCACTCTCGGGTGCTGTTGTAACTACGGTGGTTCAGAAATGATATTTATTGTTTGTGTGAAAGAGCAGCTCAGGGTCATTCCGTGTCACTTGGGCTCACCGCCCCTAATTCAGGGCCCACAGCCACAGCACCAGATGGTAATGATGTCAAAGATGGTGTCTGGGCTTTTATTTGGTAGATAGCAAAATAAATCTAATCCTGAGTTGAGATTTTTATTGAGATCTTAATGTTATCTAGACAGCGATTTGGACCGGTTTTGGGTTTACTAATTCAGTACCATGCAGATCAAAAATACCAGCTAAATTCTTCACTCAAGCATCTTAACCTGACAAATTTAATACCTTCTGAACATGGTGTCATATCCATGTTTTGTATAACTCACTTTTTGAAATAAGTCTCGACTACAGCGCATTCCTCTTAAATAAAAATTAGATTATTTATTCTCTGCTAAAAGCCATCTACATTAAACTTTTCCACCCATAACTTTACAATGTGAAACCCCAGGCAAACAAATGACTGAATTGGCTCTTCAATCTTAAAACACTGGACCTCCTATACTAAGGTGATTTTGAATGGAAATACTCCAGACTCTAACCAAAATCCACATCTGCTGTTTACTTTCACATCTTGTTTTAATGTTACTCTATCGGTATGCATTGAATTTTAGTCATCAAAAACGTTTTTATTGCCCATTTTATTTTCTTGTTGTCATTCTTTGCCATTAAACATTTATTTGCGATAATTTGGCCACAACCTAGATCCAAATCTGGTCAACGCCTTTGTCAGAAACACTGTCAGATTTGTCTGTATTGTTCAGTTTTATAACTGGGTTTAAATAATTTAATCGGTGCATTGCTAGTTGCAAAAGACCATAAAGGATGATTACTACAAGGGTCTTTGGTTGGTACTCGAATAATAGTTTCCATTAAGGAAGCTTATTACCTGGGGCATAGAGCATAGACAAGATTTTTAATAAAGGTTAACATTCAATTCATCACTGACAGTGAGCCATTTCTCAGTTATTATTTATTTATTTTTTAAAGGTCTGGCAAACAAATGAATCTTCCTCAAACTAAAAGCACACTTTTCATTTGCCTCTGTCACTTTGCGCTGCAGTTGACTTTCTGCCCCGTCTGTCCTGCGTATGGGATACAGCTGGAGTTAATGTTGTAGAAACACATCTTAACCCATTAGCACCCTGTGCTTTATTTCCACTCGACTACCTTAAAACTGCTGTTTTTGACCCTGGGGGGGTCAATCAGCAGCATTCCTGATGAATTTGAAAGGATGGCTAGCAGATGTAGTTATACAACTTTTTGAAAGCTAGAGCCTGTTCAAAAGTTTAGTGGAGCATTGTGGGGAGGAAGAAGCAACAAGAATGGGTCAGTGAGGATGTGTAGAGGGCCTTGCTGAGCTTCTTGAGAAGGTGAATGTGGGAGGTTGATGTTTTTAATGGCACTGCTAAAACTAGGATTTTGAGACAGAAGCAGACGGTAAGTGTGAGACAGAGTGTGAGAGGCTGAATTTAAGAAGATTGTAATGAGAAGATGAAAACATAAAGGGGGAGTTGGAGATCAGGTTCAAAATGGAAGAACTAAAAGAAGGGAATTAAAGATTTAGGCATCGACTGCATAGAATTGATAAAAAAGTGTATCGTGAGTATCCAAGGAACGATTTTAAGGAATGTAGAAGGGATCCCAGTGATGATGCCTGAGATGAAATGGTTCTATAGAAATTTTAGAAGGAGAGATTCCAGAATTGTGGTGTGAGACCCAGAAAGACTGGTTAGAACTTTATGGGTTAAGATTGTCCAATGCGGTGTCTATCCAGTTCAGAGAAAGAAGAGCAAAGGAGACTTGGACAACTGCACCAAAAGATGGCAAATGTGAAGAAGAATGAGGACTGATTAGAGAAGTGGCTCCACCTGAAGGAAGACATGCTATAAGGCTGAGGGGGGGGGGATCTGTACGGGGCCGTTCTTTGGTCTAACCCTGATTTATGTGTTCACCTGTTGAAATGTTTCGCACAGAGCCGAGTTTTTTTTTTTTTTTTTTTTTTTTTGTTCTGCAGGCCAAATTTCAGAGAGATCTCACAAGAGAAGCAATTACATTAGTGGCTCTTTCACCGTATGACATCATCAGTCTTCTGAGTGAATTACCCCCTGCAATACGCATGTCACATTGATTAAGTAGGGGATGTATCATCATCATCATTCGCCACTAATCTGCTACCGCCACGACGGCATCCCTTCTTCTGTCCGGCAAAAAGGTGCATTGTTTAAGATGATAGATGACAGCACCCTGGAAGCTTCATGGGCATCTGTTTGGATCTATATGAATGCCATATATGCAGCTTCTTCAGGGAAAGATTCATCATAGTAATTAGACTCGGATTTTTCATTTTACTCTTTGCCAGCGAGTTGTACCTTTAGTTTCTTGTAGTGTGCAAATGCAGCCAACTAGGAAATGGCCCTCATCACCAGATAAACTTTATATGTGAAGGCTTTTTTTGTAGCCGTGTCAGTGCAGAATTAAGGCAGCGGTTAATCGCTGAGCCACACTGCACACAGGAATACACCACAATATGTAGTTAATGGCAATTTGAGGAGAATAGCATTGACTGGTTTGGGCAGATGCTTGATATACCTTCCATCCGGAAAAAGGTTTGGCATATTTTGTGTGTGTGTTTTTTTTTTTTTTTTTTTTTTGTAAAGGACCCTTTTATATGAGAGCTGAGGGTGCAGTACTTGGATTTATTAGGGAACAAAGTAACTTAAGGAACTGCACCTGTGCTGAGTAATAATCCATTGGTACGAAAAAAAGGGGAAGTATTTCCAAAAGCCAGAGTAGTGGCTGTTTGCTGTACAGTACTCTATTACGTTTTGCATCCATTTTATATAAGGGATGAGTGTCTCTTTTTGTTCATAATAGAAAACTAAAGCATCCCATTTGTTATGCCTCCATACTGACTAGCAACTTTAGGTTTATGTTGTTTTTCAGTTAACTGAGAACATTATGCTGCATTACATTCATTCGGGCTCACGAGAAAAAATGTTCCCTTTTAATTATGCATAATATTAATAGTATAATAATGAAAATTTAAGTCTGCAATTGTTCTCAACACCATAAATTTTAAAGGAAAGGATAAATATCTTCACCATATTTGTCTTTTTGGCTGATTGTTGTTGGAGGACAATAGGAAACCTAGTTGCTGTCTTCACAACACAAACGGTGCTTTCGGAAGTTCAGGCACCGTTTTAATTTTTGTCTGTAAATTACAGTGGTTTCTTATCTATTTTGCAAACAGCTTCTCGGGTCACATTTAGAAATGATTAAAACTTTTCCAGTTGTCATTTAGCAGAGCACAACGGCAGTGTTTCGAGCTCTTGAAGTGATGGGCACGCATATGAGATAGAGAATGAGGCTCAGCCTCAGGTCATCCTGCCCCTCACAAGGATGGTGAAGCAGAATTTCCACCTCCGGCAGTCATTGTGCAATCAAGTGAAAGGAATCATTTTTCCCTAGGTTACCAGTTTTTCTAAGGATGTAACCACCATTCTACAAGAAATCGGTTAGTGGAAAGGTAGATATGACCAGCTGAACCACGACCAACTACATTAAAACAAATTTCCATCAATTGTACAGTATATTGCAAAGGCATGATATAGCCCACGGTGTTGGGTTTCCTTTAAGGAGCACAGACTTCTGCTTGTCTGGTGTAACCAAATGCATGCCGCACAGAACAAACGTTTGTGGAAACTGCAACAAATGCAGCTTTTTGCCCTTTTTTTTTTTTTTTGACAATCTGAAATATTGCACAAAGGCTCAGATGCATCAACATGCATTCCTTGACAGTCAGGCTATTAATCGAAACATTGAAAAAGCGCCACGTAAAGAGTAATGAAAAACCTCTTACTATTTGTATATTTGTAACCGAGCAGGTTTCTCATGCTCTCTACAAAAAAGTTACTTATGAGTGCAAACAGAGAAGAGCAGGATGTGTCTAAATAGCACTCTCATTTACATGGAGATGAAATGCCAACCCATAGCAATAAATACAGACTGATGAATGAAAAATAAAGACTGATAATATGCAAGTAATACAAACTAAACTTCAAGCAAAATGAGTGAAAAAGCAAGGAGAGCTCTGATTTTCTTGATACGCCGGTTATGCATCAGGACAGAGAGTTCACATCTAGGGGCTGTTGTCGTGGAAACAGTGCGACAGGTCCTTGTGTAGGTGCCATTTTTCCCATCATCCTGTTTGCATGCATGCATCTCGCCGCAAAATCTGAAGGCAGAAGCAGAAGAGTGACTCATCTTGATCTCCCCAACCGTCACACAGATTTGATTTATAACCACTTTCTTATCTCACCAATGAATCCATTACCATCTCATCGAGAATTCGAAAGTAGAGTTGGAGCTCCTTTGCCTGGGATGTTCTCTGTTCTTTGTCACTAAAGCAGCTTTTACCAGAGCAGTAATTTTTGTTAGTCTTTAAAATCCTGTTCGATGAAGCCATGAGCAATTTCACTTTATGAAACAAATGTGTCAGCATTTTCCTGGGAGTTTGAAGAAGGAAGCCTGCAGTTTCTAGCTGGAGCTGCAAAAGATCTCACAAAAATAGCGGAGTAAAGAATTGCATCTGAAGCAACGTCTGCTTTTTTCCCGGTGTATGAGCTTTTAAAAATGAAGCCCTTTTGGGGTCTTGCCCGCTGCCACAAAAACCTGAAATCTCTGCTGAGCTTACAGATGTTCAGTTCTTCTCATTGCTGGTTCTGCGTGCAGGGACCCCTGGGGGAACACGCTCAGGTTCAGCCATCTGCTGAATAATTCTCTTGCTGAAGTTCGGGGGGTGTCATCCCTCTAGGACAGTGGGGTCACTTTATTTATGTGGCTTGGTCTTTGCAGGGCCACAGTCAGTGACATCTGAAGCTCTGGGCCCCAGACATTTCATGGAGAAACAGTCCCCAACCATCTGAGTCTGAGGGAAGTACACAAGGATGAAGTACTTGCATTTTACAAAGCATCCATCTTGAATTTAGCTCTGCCAAGCACCATCAAGGCACAAGCAGGAGAAAAGCAGAGTAAAAATAGGCAGGTGCCAGTGCAGGCAGGCCAGCTGGACAGGTATCCATCCATGTGATGGCCTGATATATGGAAAGCTGGCAGTGGGGTTCTGGAAACACAGAGAGCATCAGAATGAGTCAGCAGTCACCCTACTGGGCCCAGGGCCTCAAACCTCACCTCAGCATGATGGGACAGCAAGATGTTTACTCCTGCCTTCAGAAGTAGTCAATTACAAAAGCAACTTTTTGACAGTACTTAGAAGAAGACAGATTTTGGCATTAGTTAAGCTGCTATACAACAACAGCAGTTTTAATAAAACTGATACATCACACAGACACAGGAGCATGTGCTGTCTTTGATCACACACTCCGCTGTAGAAGACCTCGCTTCAGGAACGGCACTGCCACCTCCCAGGTGTAACAGGGTATTCAATAAAAGCAATGATTGTACATTGAGGCTTTTACAGTAAATCAGTTTCATCCATTTCACAACAAAACAGGACCGCAGTTCGCATCGGGAGCCTTAACCACCAGCAGCAGCGCCACCAAAAGCCCCCAGAGTCCCAACAAAAGGCCTTACCATTGGTGCTGGTCAGGGCTCCATTGCTCCCCAGTCCCCGCTGCCATAAATAAAGTCCCCAGCAGACAGCTATAGAGAACGCGGGTCGAAAGCGACTCCAGAATTCTGCATCGCTATTGATCCCTGTCCATCGCCTCATCACTGAGCGCTTTGGGTGCTGCTTTGTTTTTATTGTTGGGCTCAGTAAGAGAGCAGTGCCTGAACCAAGGGCACCTAATCGTCTGAATCCCCGTCACAGATGCTATGTGCCTGATGGCCAGGCCTGTGGATGAGCAGCAGGAATCTGCTGGGAACTCCTCCGCAGTGTCAACATGCTGCCCAAAACTCAGCGAGAGGCTCCTCAATAATCCAGGTATAGTGCAATGTTGAATAAGCGGCCTTTTTCAATTTACAGTGGTAAAATGGTGTCATAATAATGTAAATAGGAAGATGGTGGCTGGATGGGCAGCACTGTCCTCTCTGCTTCATGTCTCTGCGTGAGTTTTCTGTGCGTGCTCATTTCCTCCCCCTGTAGGTGATCCCTATACCTTTGACATCTAGAAGGAAGTATAGGAGGATCACTGTTGTCACACATGGCTGTAGCACTACCTATTTATATAAATGTTGCCTTTTACTTTAAAAATGCTGTGCTTAAAACCCAGAAATTACACCAAAATGTGTTTACACACATTGGGTCATTCTACCAACTTTAAAGTTACCTGATGGCTAAAAGCTAAAAAAGTTATACGTTTTAAAAAGATCCACTGTCAAACCCAGCAGCCCCACGTGGGACTGTCAAACTGTCAGTGTCTCTCACAGCTGATAAGATTTAAGTTATGGGGATTTCTATCCAAGCTTCCCTGTAATGCTGGAACGAAGGTCCTACAATGGACCCAAGCTGAGAAATCTTGAGCGTAAGAAGTGTGACAACCAGCCCCTCCCTGTATGCACATAGTGAATTCCCAGAAGCCTGCGCTGAAGGCACTCAGAGTTTCTCCTTACAAACTGTTGCCAACCAGCTTCAGATTCCATGATGGGACAAGCGGAGTTGTGCCTGAATGGAGAGCTTTGTTCTTGCAAGTATCATCATGCGTTTGACGCTGTGGCAGGAGACCTACAAAGCACGGTTGTCAGATAGCGACACCAGCATGCAGAGAAATACAAGGGTGCGCAGGCCTGGTCTCCTAGGGCTTGGTTTTGTGCTCATTTGTGCCTTTCCAGCTCTTAATTCCTATACCGAAACGGCTAACAGAACAACATGTCAGCCCACACGGTATTTGAGATGTCAGCCAGGTACTAATTGAAATGTATTTTCTCCAACCTGTAGGACTGCAGCCCTCTGGAGCGGTGCAGGCCTGCCGTGCTGTAGTCTTTCAGATAAAACACCCCTACGCTGTATGTGAGGAGGAACGACGCGCTAAATGTACATTTTTGTACCAAAAAATATTGACTGTGTGCATGTCTATAATTTTCTCAGAAATCTGTGTGTTTTCTTAATTTATCACGCTTGATTTAAATTGTGCCTGCAACCTAGCAGCCAGGCAGTGTCAGCAATAATAATGACTTGCACAATTTTCAGTTATTATCCAGCTACCGTCAATTGATTGTAGATATGGACTGTAGTTGTGTGCAGAAAAACCACTAAAAGTGCTGAAATTCCCTTTTTCCGCCGCTTGCCTGGCGATTTTCAATTCTGTTGGTTCGATCGAACTGTTAATTACAGCACATCGTGGGATATTCAAGGCCCATCGCCCAGTCTCGGTTAAATTCGATAATGCTGGTTTACTGCTCATTTTTAGGGCATTAAAGTCCACTTCAGAAGTAATTTGCCCTCATCTGGCAGTAAGATATGAAAGCGATATTGAAGTTGTGGCTAAAAATGATACCAAAAAAAACCACTCGTTTTTAACACGATACTGAGAACTGGCTGCCTGTGTATCCAATAACAAGTTAGCTGAACGCTAGGCTGAATAAAGTCACTTATGTCTGTATCACTCCATATGTAATTAAGTAACAAAATTTATTTTGTTTTTCAGTTATTATGTGTATTATACATCGTGATCCAAGCTTACTGCTTAAAGAAGCTAACAGCTCTACATACCCATCTAGCTGTACAAATGATCCAGTTGCTAACAGGAGGCCCCCCACCCTGACTGGTGAACCAAAGGAAGGGACAAACATCATCCAACAACTAACCTCTCTATCTAACACGGAAGTTCAGGTCAGGCATCATCAGGTCAGGCCAGCTGAATGAACATGTAGGTACATGAGCCCCGCCCAGCAAGGGCTTGGAAACACCAGGGCTGAAAGCAGCAGTTAGACTCATACAGAGTTGTCCCCCAGGATAGCCAAAACCAGGACCACCAACTTGAGTTCAGCCTGGATCGATTACAGGAAAGGATATGACTCACAGCATGTGTCACACAAATGGATACTGGAATGCTTAGTTTTGTGCAAAGTCAGTAAGACATCAAACAACATTAAAAACCAACTCAAAAGATAACTGCCCAGGTGACCATAAAGTGTAGTATGCATCATGGTGATGCACTCTCCTCACTGTTGAACCCGCTGAGCCAGGTCATCCGTAAGAGTGGTTATAGATACAGGTTCAAGAGAGGAGCTATCCTCAGCCACCTCATGTACGTAGATATCAAGCTGGGCTCCAAGTCTGAAAGAGACACTGACTCCTTGATCCCCTTGACCAGGATCTACACTGAGGTTGCTGGGAAGTTTTTAAGAAATACCTGGAGAGAAAGCAGATGGTGAAAACCAAGGCAGTTCCACTGGTGATAGGAGAACTTGGGGCCTAAGCTGGAAGAGCAGCTCCATCACATCCCAGGACTGACAAAATCGGTTTCAGTCCAGAAGAGACAGTCCTAGGAACAGCAAAAATACTGCACCGTGCCCTCAAACTAACACGATTTTTTTTTTTTAAATACCTGTGACACTTCGTTTCAGGAACCACACATAAGAAAAATCAGCATTGTTTCCAGCTTTTTTCTTCTTTCCAAAGGGCATTTGACAGAAGATGGATGGAGAGCCACTAGATAAGGAAAATCCTTAGTGCATTACCAGACCTTTGAAAGGCAGTATCTTTGAAAAGGTCAAGAGTGTAAAGGGTCCTCTTTTTGTATGTTTCATTGTACCTCCTGCAATCCAGTGTGTGAACAGAAGAGCCACACTGCAGCGGCTTAACATGGGACCCTGGTTGTGTTTGGAGACGTGAGCAGAGGTGACTGTGGGGAAGGGGAGTTGATAGTGATGCCTTCTGCCATAATCTGAACATCTTCAACCATTCTGGAAGCTGGAAAGTCAACACCTAATGTGTGCTTCTTGTCAAAATGTTTCACGTGGATCTGCCTGATGAAAAACTTTGTTTTACACATTGCCCTGCACAGTGGGGAGAGCAAGATGTCCAAGCAGTGACCCCCTAAATTTTGGCTGCTGAAGGACTCCTCCACAGGACACAGAATCAATTAAATTTTTTGCCTTAGCTGACAGATTTATCAGTTTTTCTCCCATTTATATGGCTGGGAATCTCACTGGGATCATTAATTTACAATATTGTGCTAGCGGTCCTATAGTAGGGCACCTCCTGGGCCTCAAACTAACCAACTTCAGACTTCAAGGCTGTCTTTTTAGCCATCAGGCTGCTCATCTTCTCACGCCAGCAGTTCCCTTCAGACTGTGCTCCTGTGTAAAGGGTTTTCTTTTTCTTTTTTAACCATAACAGGAGCTTTGCATTCAGGCCTTGTGAGCAAAGAGTATTTGGCCTGAGATAACAAGCCTCAAAGCAGTGAGCCCCTCACTCAGTCAGGCCCTCTCCAGCCAGCCCATTAGGGCTCCGAGGCAGGAGACAAGCAATGACCAGCATCCTCTGAGCCGGACGTCAGCTACCGCATGATGCCCTGCCCGTGCGACTGAGTGGCCTGGGTGGGTGAAATGGCGTACAGCTCTGAAGGGAAATGTGTTTAAAATCCTTCACATTGTGACAAACAAACTGCAGTTTCAGAATGGTTCTTCAGCCCTGACAAAACAATGGCTGACAGTTTACAAATACCATATGACAGGAGCACATTTGCACTCTAAGGGATGCCTGAAGTCCCCGTCGAGCTGCTGTGGTCACACCAAGCTGTCCAAGCACAGGAAGGTGCGTGTGCACACTCAACACGGTAACCACACATTTACCTGGAGGAAGCTCAGCCACAATCCCCTCCACGTGATGTGAAAGCAACATCGCCACCGACTCCCCGTGTGATTCAGAACCTAGTGTGCATGCGAAGTGGCTCCTGGGAGGGCAGCTGCATCTACTACATAAAAACATCGCAGGAGGAAGCATTTCGTGGAAACAGGAAATGCCCCAAATAACAGTGAATCCTTTAAGTGTAGAAATTTATGAATAAGCTACGCATCTTTAAAGCTGAGCACAATGGATGAACAGAAGCGGGCTGTAGATCCATGGTCCATAGGGAGGGGTTTGTTCACATTTCGCTGGTGCACGAGACAGCAGCTACCTCTCAACACCAGAGGAAAACAGTGCAATGTGACTGATGTAAACTTTTGTTTTTGCAGTTACCTTTGTAAATATTGATACTGGGCTTAGAGAAATGTGCATTGAGGATATCAGAATACACAAGATGAAGGCAATTTGTGCAGTTTGGCAAATGCTGTAACATCAAAGGTAAAACCCAAAATCAAGACATCATGATTTGTTGCTGTTAATAAGACAAACAAGTGAAAAAGATGGCGAAAGCCCTCAAAAGCGGCTTTGCTCCTGCCGTCACATCGAACATCTCCAGGTCTCAGTGACAGGGGTCTCTATTTCTATATGCATAGCTGGGACCCAGTGGGGTGCCGTCTGAAGGGTGAGAGTTCACTGCTGTCCAACGAAGACCACCGCCAAGTCCATCCCTACATCCGCAGCAGCAACTGTTTACTTTTCACCTTTCTCACTGGCACGGAACAAAACCGAGCCATGGATGCTGCGCACGGAAGCACGGCTCGTGCTTCCATAATTGGTTCAGAGAACAAAACCGCGTATCTGTATAACAAGAATGGGTGCCAAAGGAAAAACTGAGGAAATATATTAAGGCATGACGTCATCTTCGTAAGCAGCACAACAAGTAGGAACATAAAGAGCATGAAACTGGCATAAGCAAGACAGGGGTGTTTCACATTTATCGAAGACGTCGGAAAGAGAGGTGGGACCCAGTCATTTGTCACTGCCACTAGGTGACAGTGTTCCCACTTTCAAATCCAGCCAAGGACTCTCTCACCAGTAAGAGGACATTCATTACTGACCTACCTGCCACGCAAATCTCCCCATGTACATCTGCGCGTATGTGTGGACGCATCCAGGAGGTTCCTCTCACATGTGAAAGCTGTCTGAATGCAGTTTTCCAGCATGGCCTCGGCTCCGTTCGACGCCAAATGCTTTTAAAACAAAAGAGAAGCAGGTTTTTGTCACCGTTATTACTAGTCTTAGAGCAGCAGAGTAAGTTAAGATATAATTTGCATGTGAAATCACTGTGAACCTTCTACCCCCTTAGGAACGCTGGAATAATAAAGGTATAAAAAAGCTGAAAAAAGAAAAGCAATTATCTGGTGTTTGTATTTGAGCACAGAAAACAAAAGGCAGTACTAGAGTAAAGCATAATAAAACTAAGGGTAGAGCAACCCAGGTTTTAATCTCAGTCAGCAGCTGAAAATGATCTGTAGAATTAAAATGGACTGCAGCATGTACAGCTGTAAGGTGAATTTACTGCAGGATTTTGAGTTTGAAAACACAATTTCTGTTTCATGCCAAACAAGGAGTTTTGTGACTGGATGGGGGCTCCGAACAAAGGTCAAAGATAAAGGGTCACGCTGGGTGTAAAGTTGCCTTGACGGTGCAGGTGGAGCGACGGGTGCAAAGGGCTGACATTAGTGCAGGCGGGTGGGTGGCAGTCACATCAACAGCATAAGAGTTGCACAAAGTATAATGGAAGTGAAGTAGAGCCGGCAAGGGCGACAATCCGTCTTGGGCCCTGCGTGTGGCTTCTTCACAAAAGCTTGCCCTTTCAGCAGCACCTCGGTGACAGCTGGATCAACTTTGTTCTGACCTTTATGAGAACTACCAGCCAAGCATAAAGCTACATAAAATGAACCTGTGCCAAGGACAGTTTGCCGGGTTTTTTCACTTCCTGCGGGAATTTTTATGCTCTAAACAGATATTGAACTCAAATGTATTGAATCAATCACAGCAGACAAACTGTCACCAAACTGCTATTCCAGATGTCCCCGTAGTATCTTAGATGCAACCTAAACTGTACAACGTTTAAAACAGAATGCGCAGCACATGAACAGCGGACAACGGGGTATTTAAGGAATAGAGTACACACGAAGCATTACCGTGACAGTGCCTGGAAGACTGATGGTATTTCGGAATGATAAACCAGGGCAGCTGATGTCACAGCAGACCGAGTTTGTGCCCTTCTCCCTGACCCGTGCTTTCCAGCTGACCCTCCTGCCATTGCCGTACGTCTCCTTTTTCACAGAATCCATTCACTAAATGCCACTGCAACAGCAAGGCCACTGAGATTGACTTGGTAAAGTGGTAAAGTGCCATTGAGCCAATGTCGACTCTTAGCGACCACACACATAAACTGCCTCCTTAATGTCCTGTCCTCCGTTTCTACCCTTAGGGTTCAAAGGAGTACGTTTGCTGTCGGTGGGATTGAGTCCATCCATCTGTTTTCTGGTCATCTTCCTCTTCCTCAAGCTCAAACGAGTCAAAATCTTTTCTTCTCACGGAAAACACAATGATCTCAGTCTATTCGGCAGAAGACTGCTTGTACGAAAAGGTCCCTTTTCAGGTATCTGCCGTCCTCTGAAAGCTGTACCGTTAGGAACTGTGTTTAAACAGGGCTAAATAAGGGTCTTTTATGGACCCCTTTAATACAAAGGGATTGCGCGTGTTCCACCTGCCACAGAGCCTCCGAGAGGGTGACAGGGGTCAACAATAGGGGACTCCACGGTATTTGCGATGGAAGTGGGCAGCGATAGCACCATGGCAGCACCCGCAATCGATGGTGCCTGTGACAAGCATGACAAGAAGTTCCTTGTGTAGGGGAGCGAATGAGAGGAAATGTTGCTTGTGATCCAAAGCGTGTCCATCAGTGGTCCCGGTGTGAGTAAAATGGAACCACGTCACGTACAGGAACACCAGTGTGGCTGCTCATCTCTTTCTCCTCTGTCCTTTCAGTTCCCCGGGGGTACCTGGGCGGAGAGGCTTTAATGAGCTCGAGCTCCTTTGCGTTTCCTAGGATACGGCAGATGGCCTTGCCCTACTGATGTCCGTTACTAAACGTTAACAATACTGTCAATGTATTTTTTTATGAGTCCAGTCAAACGGCTTTCACCTTCCCTCACATACATGACCTTGATGCCAAATAAACCAGCCCATATGTCAAGCTAATTTAAAATTACTGGAGCATCATGTATTAATGGACCTCATTTCCACACATCATATCCTAAGTGTACCCCACCCGTATCCATTTTGAAATGACCAGAAACAGAGTACTTGCCAGACGTTTGCCTTTGAACGCACGTCACCAGCCATGTTCCACCCACCCAATATCAATGGCCTAATGCTGTAATGTGGTACAAATGGACAGACAGGCCCAAACTGGGACCAAACCGCAGAGGGAATTTCCCTGTCAGAATCTGTCTATGGCTTCATACTGTATCTTGGATACGGGAACCAAAAGGAATTACCGTTAAAAGCAGAACTTTTAATTCAATATATTTATATATTTATTCAGGATATCTTCAAACTCAAGACTTTCAAACTCAATCTTTCATAGTACTGTGCAGAATTAGGGCTACTGAAACATATACCATGCATATATTAAGATTGAGACCAAAACAAATAAATAACCACTGGAGAGAGGCGAGATGAAAGCAACACAGGATTGAAAAAAACTGAAAGCGTGGGAAATACAAGTATAAAATAAAACACACACACATTTTCATTATCGGTGGAGTTCCGATGAAGTCTTGCACCAACTTATTACTTATTTTAAAGTCCAATAAGAGTCTCCGTAAAACATGTTTTAAACTGCCTGCGTACAGCCCGTCTGCTGTTAATCGCTGGATAAAAAGTTTACCCAGAGCATTCAGAAGATATCTAGCGATACAAGCACTCGTGCCAGCATTTGATAGCAGGGAGAGACAGGAATCCAAAAAGCAGGAGTTTGATACAAGGGAATTAAAAAATAGCCTGAAGTGAGATGCCTTATATTTTCTTAGCTTATGTTGACAATCCGGCATACGGTCTCCGTTTTATACAGGTCATTTCACAATGAGAGGACAGGATCTCAAGTTGAAGTGGAACGAATTTCTTCTGAAGAAGTTAAGCAAAAGCCCATGAGATGCGACTGCTACCATCCCAAATATTATTGCTGAGATGGATCCAACTACAGAATTTACCCATTTGCACCTCTTAACAACATCACGCAGTACAATAGTCCCACTTCAAGAAGAATGTGTATCTATCAAATTATGTTAAGTAACCAGTTGACAAAGGGAAAAGACCACAAGCCATAAATATAAATTGCTTTGATCAGTCATCCATGTGTAGGTGTAAATGGAAGGGAGACGTGATCGATTTCTTTAATGAATGTGTTCGCCAGCGAAGGGCCGTCGTTCGCCTAAACCTGAATGATTTCAGCCCAAAAGAACAACGCTGTCTTTGCGAGGCCACTAAATCGGTGCAGCCAAGAATCACTTCGAACCGAAGACAGGGGGGAAAGAAAAAACCCCGTTCTAATAGAGCGTTATGATTACATCACAGATGAGTCCCTGCCAATCCATTTCATTCTGCTGCCTCCGGTGAGGTGCATTTGTGTTGAGTGGAGGAGGAAAAAAACGCACACAGCTCTGCAGCACAAACGGGGTTTTGCATATCCTGACCTTGGTGCGCTTTGGAAGGCAAGCAAACCTCTCCACTCCTGACAGCGATATGCAAATAAAGAGTGCGTCTTTTGGCCGCTATCCCAGCAGGCTGTGCAGACGTGCCGTCTGCGCAGGTTGCGGTCGAGGATGCTGGGCTGGAGCAGCCGGTGTGGTGGCCGGGCGGCGGCGATTAATCAGCTCCATTTTCCTCCCCCTGCGTCACAGATCCCCGCCATTGAGGGTTCCCGTGTTGTACAGGTGACACTCGGGACGCCACGCTGCCTGAGGGTCTTGACTCCCCAGGGCCTGCAGCACTGCATGATCCCACAGGTGAACACAGAATTTGAAACACCTTTCATTCGAGCATGCCGTTTTTTGGACCCAGCACTTTATAGTCTTTAGTAGCACCGACACGACCGTCCACCAACCGCTGCATGTGAATATTTGATCATAACTCAGTCTTAACCGTTTAAAAATATTCACAAAAAATTGCTTCCAGAAAACGGCAGTCAGTCAGTTCATAATTCTTGTCCTTCTCCGTGTTGGGTTCTCTTTGGTCCCATGAATGATTTTCAGCTTTGCGTGAGGAGAAGCTTTGACAAGATGGCCTCTCCTACTTACGTTCACCACTATTCAGCAGCTTCTCCGTTTGATGAGCGGTACTCCGATGGAGGTTCGGTTGAGATCCAGACCCTCAGAGAACAGTGTGCCAGGCTTCACCCACTTTCTCCTGAGGTCTTCAGAAACGTGCTTTGATGTGCCTCTGCTTCGCCAGGTTTACGTTTGTTGGCAGTAGCTGAAAATTACCCGAGACAGAGTTGGTCCAAACCGGATCGCTCACTAATTGTACACCTTGTAGCTGCACCATTTGCTGTAGGAAATGACGACAAATCCGATCCAATGTGTCAGAAAACGGTAAAAGTAGAGGAAACTGGGAACGTGGGGGGGGGTGTCTTTCAATCTGCTGTACAAAACAGGGTTATTTTAGCCAAATTAAGCTTTCGGGTCAGAAGCCAGCAAGCTTACTTACCGCATTACCCGATGACCTGTTGTTGCAGTGGACATTCAAGGCCTCTACTACACCAGTGGCGGAAGGACAGATGCGTTTAAGAAGGGCGGAAGGTTACCACTAATACCTGGGCACCTATCCAGGTATTTGAAACACCTTTCATTCGAGCATGCCGTTTTTTGGACCCAGCGCTTTATAGTCTACAAGAAGCTGACCTTCGGAACATCGCAACGAACAGACAAGGGCTGCAGATTAATGATGTCCCCTACAAAACCGACCTGCCTGCTTCAAAATGGTGACATATTAATGAGATAAATGTCCATAATTTGTTGGCAGTCAATCGGGCATTTTGCTTTCAATAAGGGATTTCGGCTGAAAAATGTGTGCCGCGGTCCACGGTTACTCGTCCCGCACTTGATAGCGCTGCCCCTTTGCTGCTAAGTTATAGATGGCAGGCAAACTGAACCCGAAGCACGAATCATTTCAAAGTAATAATAATCAAAAATGCAGGAAGGCCTCTAAAATTTGCGTCACATCTTAAAAGCATTTCCGGGGCTGCGCCGCGCCTTCCGTATTAGCTTTTACGTCACGTAAGGAGCACCGCAGGACAGGTAGAATTCTTGTGTTTTATAAAGCGGGTGAGACGTGAAGGAGCAGAATCGGGAATCGGATAACTTGCAAGGTGACAAACAACTTGGGACAGGCAATTCTGATCTCCTGTGAGCAAGAGGCTCGAGCACCTTTCGGTTCGAGGGCCTGTCTAGTCAATAAACTCTCGAAAGCGCTCCTCGGCCAAGCGGCCAGCGTGTCCTTTAAATCAAGACGGTCTTAACAAGGCCTTTCGAGAAACACAGCAGTACAAACTCAAGTGACCCCCATCGCAGACTCTTCTCTGTAAGAATGACGGAACAAACCACCTCACTCGAGGTGCAACATCTCCATTGTGACTAGAGTGCTTTCAGCTCCTTCATGCGTTGGGATCACATTGCAGTATTTACACACTCATCCTTGGAATAACCTATGGTGCCACGAAAGCTAGAAAATATATTTTTATGAAAAAAGGACATAGTTACTATCGCCACTGTTTTATTGCCAGCGAAGATTTAACAAAAGCATGAAATGAGAGAGTACGGCACAGCAGGACAAGCGGTGCATTTCGGTTTCCATCGTGTATTTCAGTTTCTGCAAGAATAACGCCGCAGTGCTCTGCTGCATTTTCATTCAGAGAAACAAATAAGCTGCATGTGTGAGAAAAGAGTAAAGCGGCTATAGAAATGGCAAACAAACATGTCAGTAGGAGAAAATGTACGATAATTTTGGGCGAGGCAATCGTTTTAACTCACATAAGAAACAAATGAAGTTTACAGACATCTCAACTGTGTTTATCTTGCAGCTGCATAAGATAAGGCACTTTTGATAATCACATGCAAACAGTAAGTCTGTGATAATAATTATTTTGCTGTTTCCCAATTTATTGAAAAAACCCGATGGCATCCCGGGGACAAACAAGAGCAGAAATGAAGCCGCCTGCTTGCTGGCGGCTGCGGCACGGTGCCTTTCTCGGGAAGAAGAGAGTCGTGGGCACAAGCGCACGGCTTTCCTTCCTGCAGGAAGCGGCCTCACGCACCGGCGCCTCCGTGAAGCGGCCCGTTTGGGGCAGGTTTGGCGCCGCCGGTCCTCTAATTAGGATTACGCATCAGCTGCTTCTGGGACTTGCATCCCCCCTTCATGTGGAAAAACCTACACATCCAGACGACAGTTAAGGGCCCGCGGTAACTGCCGAGGACCCCCCGCCGACACAGCTCGGCCGACACCCAGGATGCGTGTGCAAGAGAACAGGGCAGCCATTTCGAGAGACGCCATTTTTTCGAGTCAAAGCGAAGGTCACAGCCGGACGCTGCCTCACCCCCAACATCCCATCTTCCTCACGCAGTTTTTAAAGTTAGTTTTAAAGCTGCCGGATCTGGGCTCCCCATCGGCAGGCGTGCGGACGAACTCGTTTTGGGCCCATCGGCAGGTGAGCGGGCCAGAATGGGAGAATGGAGACGGGGACAAAGTTATCATTTGCGGGGAAATGAGATTACCAAAATGGGTTTTTCAGCGCAGGACGTACCGCGTTCACCTCAGATGTATAGGTTTTGTTATCAGTAAACGACAGCTTGCACTCCTCCAGCGGCACCTCCATCTGCAGGGTGTGATGGCCCCGAACCGCTGTGAGAAAGTACTTACAGTACGAGGTGCCGAGCTTTTCCAAGTACACTTGAAGCACACAGAGAACAAAAAAAAAAAAAACGTCTTTTAATTGTGCGCCATATGTTCGGTCCTCCAAACTGCATGCGAAAGCCATTAGCTGCTAAAGTTCTCAAAAATCTGTTCCATTCTTTTTTATGCCGCATTTACTGTAGTTCGGGGTAACTTAAATCACGCAGCAGATATGCTTTGCAGCCGCCATCAAAGCACGATTAGAAGCTCAGAGGATATTAATACATCGGTGAATGATCTGAAAGCTCAGTACACTGAAAATCCACTTAAAACACCCAGCAGCCGTCTTTCACTCCCGATAATGTATTTTTTTTTTTTTTTTTTTTGCGCAACTGTGACGGCAGAAAAGATTCATAATCTATCCATCCATCCTCAACTTTTTCTTCCCCATTTTCGCTTTCGGTCGGCCATAATAAGGAGGAAAGGATAGAAGTGCACGCCAAAAAGAGCCGTATTAACCGTCTCCTTAAACAAAACCAGGGACACATATGGTTGTCAGAGTCCAAGATAAAGCGCATTGTTCATTTATAATTCAAACTTGTGTAAAAGGGAAATCGTGTAACAGCCTTGTGTTTTATGGTTCAGCCCAAGGAAACAATAAACAGGAGAATCCCACTGTAGAATATAAAGTGATGAATTATGAAAAGCCTATCAGGGTGGCTGTGTAAAGAAGAAGGAAAGGGACACGGTACTACATGGGAATAGACAGCCTTCGCTTCATCACACCGTGGCACTTCTGAGGAGGACGGGGGTGCCAGGTGAGCCCTTGTTTTACGGTACAGAACGGCCCGGATTTTCGCAGCAAGACGGAACCGACGCGCCGTCGCTCTGAAGTGCGAAGGCTTAATTAAACATCGCTGAGCTGTTTGCTCGAACCTGCCGAGTGTCGGAGCCGAGTTTCGAAATCCCCGGCTCCTCATACTGGAGTTTCCTGCCCCGCTGCCGAAAACTTCCTGCGCCCGAACGGCAGACGATTCCAATTAATCTCCTCCAAAGCACGTCTGCCTCTTGTGTAAACAGAAATGAAAATGTCTTGTCACAAGGACATGCTTTATTTACATGCAGATAAACGCTCCCGTTTTGTTTCAGACCGAAATAATTAAGATAGCAGATGGCAACTCACGCGTCCCTCATAAACGCTCCCAAACAGACACCCGACGCACTGAGCACCGTGTCCTGCACTCCGCCCCGGCACCATTAACCGGTGCATCACGGCCTGCGGGAATTCTACTGTACTTTCCGGAGACGTTTCAGATGTCCGCCGTGGTCTCTCCTCCTGGGGATGGCGTTTCGCACGACTATGCACACGCTAAATAGGTCCACTAAAGGTCCAAAAGGAGGCATATTTAGCGTAAATAAATGCAAATAAAAACATTTCCTTATGTAACTTTCTGGCAAGACGTATCAGTCAGCTCCCCCCCTTTCACTGGGACTGTTGTTAATGTACATCTAGCACACGCAAATGTACACTGTAGGCTAAGCAAGCAGTCAATGTGTTTTTTAAGGTAGCTGCCTAATAGTTTCATATCTTCCCGACAGAACGATGCCATTTATGTCTTCCAGTCAGTGTAACTACATGGACATAGCACAAGCCAATGCGGGCACAACGTGAACATACGGATATATCTTTAAAAAAATGTCATAAAATGTGTTGGAATTGTTTTTTTCAGTTAGTTCAAGCTAGTCAGTTTTTGTAGCTCCAAATAAACTTAAAAATTATTTACTCCAGGCCTCGCCAATTATCGCACATGGCTGCAGCTGTACCACTCTTTTCGGTCTTTTTACTCTTCCCAAAATTTGCTTATCAGCTTGTACTAAAAACAAAGACCGTCCAATGTCTCCTTCATGCAGTCCCGTTTAAGTGGAATTTATCAGCAGCAGGAATTCTTTCTTCCAGCGCTTCTACAGCAGGCTCCATCGCAGGCACTTATACACCGAGGAAGAAGCAGGAAATAGTTTATGAGATAAAAGAACAAAAAAATAAAAAATGAAAACCACACGATGAACAACAATAATACAACCAGTAAATAAGCGTACACATAAAATAAAAAAAGTAATGCTTCCCCCTTCAAAACGGACTGTTTCTCCACCATAGAATAACATTTTGCTTCATTTTAATTGAATAAAAAATACCCCAAAAGCCACCTCAGAATCTACAGCCACATTAAATTACAAGGACACTTCAGTGCATTATTGGGACTGAACTCTTATGCATGATCTGCATGTATGAGTTATGCCGCATGTTCTTCTGACTGGTACTAAGAAGGCAGAAACGCACACAACCGAAGGCGGCCAGGTGACCGACCGATGAACCTGCGTTACTGCGGGTGGGCATCAGTACCCCGCGTCCCTGCTTGTTTCGAGTGACACCTACAGCCCGCCGGGCCTCTTTGGGGGAAATTGAGCTCTTCTGTTTATGAGTCTTGCTTTAGAAGAAACCTGCACAATGTCAAGTGAACAGAAGCGGGTGACTCACAGCGGGCACCTTGGAGGAGGTGTGTGTCAAGGTGGTGTGTGATGTCTTTCCCAAGTAGGTGTGGGTGTTGTGCTTTGATGGCTGAAGCTAAGAAGTTGGTAATTTGCCACAACTGTACTGGGAGAAAGAAGAGATAAAACACAGACAAACAAACAAATCTCACTGCATACAATGAGATACAAGACAAATTCAACTTTCACTTGTAGTTCAAAGGATAATATTATTTGAGCAAAAGAAAAAGCAGCACACCATCTACCCCCTGTAGACTTTTCCCTAATTCCTTACAAAGCCCATTATGACTGACAAACCTTGTTTTAAATAAAGATTTTGATTCGATCAGAAGAGAAGTGGAAGAGAGCTGCTGACAGAGCATTGTCATGGCACAGGATGCACAGCAGGGTACGTTGAAGGACAGGAGCCACAGCTGGGGTGCAACTGCTCTGCTGCACCCCACTGCTTTGGTGCTAGACCACAATCATTATTCATGGTTGGCTGGATCAGCAGAGAGCTCTCTGTTAGACCATCATACAGTTGGCTGCCATACTGAAAAGGCGGCTTTCTCCAGAGAAAAACTTAAAGAGGTCATTGATGCCTGAGATCTCAGCATTCACATCTCCTAGAGCTTTAAAATACCATCCGTCAGCATGGACCTGTTCTTCCTTAAACAGTTTGCTCAAGGCGAAGCGACGACCTTGAATGGCTTCACCAAGCTAGAGGAGTGGCTAATTGATAGCAGTTGGGGTCCTTACTCACAGCACGTGGGAGTACAGCTTTAACCAAAGGGGCATTACCTTAGCTTAGGTACAGCTACTTTAACTCGGAATCTACCAGTGCTCCCATTGTTGGCATTACCTCACTGTACTTTTCTCTGAAAGCACCAAAACTACTCAGTTTAAACTTTCAAATGAAGACAGTGTGGCGACATTATAGGGCACAAAAATCATTTTCTTTTGTAAAGTGCGCAGCTCAATGCAGAAGCCCACAATTATCGCTGCAATTCCAGCCATTGCTTGGGATAATGCTTTGCATTGGGAAAACAATTTATCTGCAATTTTCATTGCATCAATTTCCATCAGAGGCACTAAGGTTGCTTGTACATGGAAACGATGCTTTATTAGATGCGGATATGGAGTGTGTCCCTATGAGTTGGCTGTGGAGGTGAAATTTAAACTCATGACATCGAGTAAATCGTGAGGCCGTGCCACGGCCATCACTGAGCACCGCCGTGCCGTTCCCTTGGCAATATCACTGAGCCTCTCGCTATCTGCACTGGGCATATCGCACCAACCGTGTTAGTCAAAGACGGGTAAGCGGGAAACGTGGTCTTCACCACTGCATCCCAATTGCTGTCCTGTGGACCCAAGGGGCTGCACATTTCTGTTCTGATCCACAACTAACACAACTAGTCATCTGATCATCCAGCACTTGACCAGCAGAGCTCGATGCGATAAGGGTTGGGCAGCACCGCACTGCAGTTGAAAAGCAGACGCAAGATGACGTCTCCTGTTAGGGGCCAACGGCCCGCTGTTTTTATTTTAGCATAAATCTTTCGTGCCGATAATGTACAAGAGCTGCTAAGCAATTATTAAACACCAGGATGGATGAGATGTTGCACCTTTAGGTCTTTGCTGAAATTTCTGCAGCAAACAGGCATAAAAAAGTAATAAAAGAGCAGTAATGCAAACATAACAACTAAAATGGCCCTTAATTTTGAGTTGGCTGTAAAAATCAACTAAAATCTTTACAGCAACGTCACAAAAACACGAAACGAGATTTTTAGGTCTTACAGTACGTTTGTGTTCACTTATTTGCCGAGGCTTTTCGGAGACAAAGATGAGCGCCACTGTAAGCGATGCATTGTTAACCGTGTTTAAGTCAGTAGAAGTAACAGGGCAGCGCACTTATTTTTATAGTTATTGTTTTCTCAATATACATTCTCCCACATCCTTTCCTACATCCTCTCAGAACCCGGCGCCATTTTCGGATGAATTATTCAAGTGTTTTTCCACCCTTCGTGAGGACCGTACCCTCAGAAGCTGATCCATAATTTACAGCATTAATAACAATTAAATTCAGAGCAGTCGTAGGTTCTGGGG